>CM052541.1:82540834-82571939 GCA_028533065.1 Trachops cirrhosus
CACTGAGGGGCGACTGGAGACATTTTTTCTCTGTTCCCCTTCAGGACTCAGTCAGCCTCTGATGTACTGTTCATAGTGTAGGCGTGCATTCTCCCCCAAGCCCCTCTGGTGCTTCCCAGAAGGGATCTGTGTGTGGGGGCTGGGTGCAACTATGTGTGTCCTGGGGAGTTCACCCTCGTGTGTTCTGATGTCCCGCGGAGTGCCCGTGCCTTTTCCATGTTCACGGGTGTGCACTCTCTGGATCCTCAGGGGCGCCCACTTCCCCCAAATTTACAGCCTGGGCCTCATAAATCCCGTGGAGCGCCTGCGGCTTTTCCTTTTTCAACACTGTGGTTTCCAAGACTTTCACCAAACCACGCTCTCTCTGTGTTGGGGGCTCGGGCATAGAGGCGGGTGCCTTTGGATGCACTGGGTGGGGTGCACACTTTCACCAGGGCTTCGCGTGGGTGCTTAGAGACCCTGTGTGGTTGCCTCTTCGTCCTCACTCCTCTCTCACTCCTGTCTCTGTGCCCTCCCATAAACTGGCCTCCCCCGGTGCTGCTCAGTCCTTGTTTGGCCAGGGAGGTAGCAGATGACTCAGCTCTCTCCCAGGAGCCCCACAGCCAACCCCTGCACACAGGGCCTGGAGCTGCAACCTCCCTGGTCCCCGCGCTGATCCACGTAGTCACCTTACCATTGGGTTTTTCAATGTCCGCTACAGTTTGTGATCTCCTATTTTCATTTATGTCGTGATAATGTTGGTTCTTTGCTCTGTTCCTACCTAGAATGGCTAGGACTTTTTCCTGGGTGTGGAAGAGGTAGAATCTGCTCTGTCCTACCACGCTGCCATCTTGGAATCCCCCATCCTGATGAGTATTTACAGAAAAGATGTCAGGGCTCCTGCTGCTTTTCACATCAAGTCTGAGACTGCCTAGTAGGTGTGGACCCAGGGTAACAACTGATTCACCCAAACAAATACAGGTGCCCTCCACCCCTACCACCTGCAGTCTAATTTTTTATTTTATTAATGTGATTCAAACAATTTTTATTTGTGGCCAAATGTCATTTTCTACATTGTTTTTAAAAAAGCAATTATTATTTAGATTTTGATATCAATTGTATACTTGCAAGTATTATTATGTTTTATGTTTTTTTATTAACTGAGAGGATCTGTTAAAATATCACATTCTGGAGGATTAACATACTCGTATAATTGTGTCAATATTCTGTATATGTTCTGGTGTAATAGTGCTGAATACATACACCTTTTGACAAAAAAAAATTAGAGTGAACATACACAGGCCATATAACTACCACATTATCTAGTTCCAAAGCATTTCATCACCCCAAATAAAACCCCTCACCCATGAAGTAATCGCCCTTATCCTCCTCTCTCCCCTGGCTCTGACAACCACTAAAGTACTTTCTGTCTCTATGGATTTGCTGACTCCAGACATTTCATAAAAATGGAACCATACCACATGTGACCTTTTGTGTCTGCCTTCTTCCACTGAGCATAATGTTTTCAAGGTTGGTCCATGTTGTTGCATGCATCAGTGTTTCATACATGCTGGCTTTTAATGCATTTTTCTCTGAAAGGTATTCCCAGGTCCTTTTTTTGATTCTTCTTCTGGCTAGTAATGACTTTTGGCAGCCAAACACCTCCCCCACAACCCCCTGCCTCCCGACATCCTCTGCCCTTCATGTCTCCCTGCCCTTTCCTGGGCACAACTGATCTTGGCTCGTTTTTTTTTCAGAAACAAGTAACTTGTATTTGTACAACATGTTAGACATCTTTTTGTTTTCTTCCTAAAACAACCTATGCAGTAGGTACCATTATCCTCATTTCACAAATGAGGAAATTGAGGCTCTTGAGAGGCCCCAGATCACCCAGAGCTCAGTGTTTTGACTCTAACCCTGATGGCCTCATGCTCTCAAGAACAGATTTACTTTAGGAAAAAAGAGAGAGAGAGACTGCCAATGCCAATTTTTAATTAGTGTGAGAGGTAGCATGAAACTAAGAGCTTAGATGAGGTGAGGAAGAGTTCTTGGGTGGATGAGGAGGATTCTGTGGGATAAGGAACAGTGTGCATAGTCCCTGGGAAGGTAGGGGACAGCATATAATGTTCAGAAGCTCACCTCAAGCTGGCCTCCTACAGGGAGATTTGGCAGGCTGCTCCAAAATGTGGCCTCACTCAGCCTCAGGTTTGAAGGGTCCATTATCTCATATAGTACAGCCTCCATTCAATATCTCAAGCATTTCCCAGCTTCCTAATTCCATGACACTTTCTGCTTGAATACTTGCAGTGGTAGGGAACTCACTACTTCCAGGGCAGTTTATCCAGTGGAATGGCTTGTGCTTCTTGGTTTAAAGAGAAACATCCCCACTCCAGGCTCTTTAACTTTTCCTCCTTTGCTGTGCTTTTGAATGCCTTTGTCACCCTGGAACTTCAGTCTCTCCAACCACTTCTGTGTGAGGTCCAGCCATCAAAAAGAGGGCAACACTTTTCCTGAGCTAAATACTATAGATGAGGTCATTAGCAAAGCTGAGGAAACTTCACCAGGTTGCCTTGTGGATGGCCTAAGGATGGGGCAATGGGGGTGCTGAGAAGGGCAAGGGGAGACACGATGAAGCTAGGAATCAGGGGCTGTGCAGGAGGTCCTCCTGAGCTACTGTGGGGTTTTGGGGAGGAGAAAAGGTGAGTGGAGGTGAGGGTCACAAAGGTGCCAGGGAGATGGAAATGACAGCTTTAAGTAGGAGGAAAGAGTCAAGATTCTAATTTCTGACCAAAGCATAAGCTAGAGGAGTACACAAGGGGGCAAAGCAGGAGGAGCTTGGACTCCCTGGTAATCTCCATTCTCAGGCACAGTAAGCACCAGGTGGGGTGGAGGGTGTGTGGAGGGGCTTTGGAGAGGACCTACTGCCCAATCCAACATGGTCCCAGGGCGCCTGGCTTGATCCTGGCCCCATCTCACTGCAGCCTGACACGTTGCTCCTGAAATAGTCCCAGGTTATCATCAGGCCATCTGAGCTCGTCTATAAATAAACCAAGGACTGCAGGATGGATGCTCCTCTGTGGGTGAATGCAGGGCAGACTCGCAGTGCTCAGAGAGCTGGCAGGCTGTATGCCAGACACCAGGCTGGTGGGCGATCTGGAGACGGCCCAGACACTGTCCTGCCCTCTCAGTCACCTTTTCACTATCCCAGCCCCCTCCTCCCTGCCAGACCAGCCTTGGGGCCACCTCTTCATCTCGGGGCCACAGTAGGACAGAGGGAGCTGTTACTAACAGATCCTGTTAGTAACATCACACTTGTCCTAGGTCCTAGGCTTAGGACCTGGCCTAGTGCCAGGGGACTCACAAGTGTGAATGAAACCAATCGTTGTCCATTAACTCCAGTAGGCAAAAATAGAACTTTCTCCATTTTCTATAACTTTAATTCTGACCCCATTCTCTTGGGATGGCAGAAACCTAGACCTTGGTATTTTCTGGATTTTCTGGAGATTCACAGGGTACCATTGTGTCTGAGGAAGCCCATCCAGTCTTACTTAACCTTTGCTCCAGGGAGCGGTGGCTGACAGACCCAGTTTCAGGTCACGTGGCCCCTCCTGTGCTTCACTGGAGGCATGGGCTCTGCAAGGTTGTCCGTGTCCTGCTCATCTGCTGACCTCACGGCCCTCTCACCTCTGGACTATTGCACCATCCAGGTGAGCAGACAGCAGAGCAGTCTGTCTCTTTTAGGAACCTTCTATGTCCTGCTCATCACTTCCTCTCCCTGTCTCCCTAGTCTGAGGAAAGTCTGGCTCCTTTCTGTTTCCTCCCAAGCATTTTTTATAATATATTTTATTGATTATGCTATTACAGTTGTCCCATTTCCCCCTCTTCACTCCCCTCCACTCTGCACAACCCCTCCCACCCACATTCCTCCACTTTAGTTCATGTCCATGTGTCATACTTATAAGTTCTTTAGTTTCTACATTTCCCATGCTATTCTTACCCTCCCCCTGTCTATTTTCTACCTACCATCTATGCTACTTATTCTCCGTACCTTTACCCCCTCTCTCCTCCTCCCACTCCCCTGTTGCTATCCCTCCATGTGATCTCCATTTCTGTGGTTCTGTTCCTGTTCTAATTGTTTGCTTAGTTTCTTTTTGTTTTTGTTTTAGGTGTGGTTGTTAGTAATTGTGAGTTTCCTGTCATTTTACTATACATGTTTTTTATCTTCTTTTTCTTAGATAACATTTAACATTTCATATAAAAAGGGCTTGGTGATGATGAACTCCTTGAACTTGACCTTATCTGAGAAGCACTTTATCTGCCCTTCATTCTAAATGAAAGCTTTGCTGGATACAGGAATCTTGGATGTAGGTCCTTGCCTTTCACAACTTGGAATACTTCTTTCCAGACTCTTCTTGCCTGCAAGGTCTCTTTTGAGAAATCAGCTGACAGTCTGATGGGAACCCCTTTGTAGGTTACTGTCTCCTTTTCTCTTGCTGCTTCTAGGATTCTCTCCTTCATTTTTATCTTGGCTAATGTAATGATGATGTGCCTTGGTGTGTTCTTCCTTGGGTCCAACTTGTTTGGGACTCTCTGAGCTTCCTGGACTTCCTGGAAGTGTATTTCCTTTGCCAGATTGGGGAAGTTCTCCTTTATTATTTGTTCAAATAACTTTTCCACTTGTTTCTCCTCTTCTCCTTCTGGTACCCCTATAATTTGGATGTTGGAACATTTCAAGATGTCCTGGAGGTTCCTAAGCCTCTCCTCATTTTCTTGAATTCTTGTTTCTTTATTCTTTTCTGATTGGATGTTTCTTTCTTCCTTTTGGTTAAAGCCTCAGAAAAATTCAACTAAGCAACTAGGAGGTAGCCAACCTATCAGACACACATTTCAAAACACTGGTAATCAGGATGCTCACAGAACAGGTTGAATTTGGTCGCAAATTAGATGAAAAAATGAAGGCTACACTAAGTGAAACAAAGGAAAATGTATAGGGAACCAATAGTGATGGGAAGGAAACTGATCCTCCCAAGCATTTTGATCACACAAGAATTTCTCTTCATTCCCCACCAGCAGCCTTTGGAATTGTAAGCCAGGAAGATTGTAAGTATTTCTGCCACCTTCTGAGACTGTGAACCAGTAATCTGAAGAGGAAGGACAAAGAGGAAAAAAAAGAACAAAGTTAATAGATTGAAAAATTTTGCATTGCACACACAAATGATTTAATTCTCACTAAAATCCTGGGGGTATTACTATGCCCATTCTATAGATGAGGAAACTAGGGCTCATAGAGATAAACTGCAGGTCCAAGGTAGATGGAGGCCCAAAGCTCACCCTATCTCCACCACACCACCTGCCTCAAGTCAGTGTCCCATGCTGTCCCATTGGGCCACTGGCACTTGGCAGCACCTCTGCTCCCCCAGATGGCATCTGTGATCTGATGTTGTCTCTTCTGGTTTTCCCACTTAAACTTCCCTAGCCTTATCCCATGCCCTCCATCCAGGCAGTTAGTGATGAGTGTGATCATCGGAAATGGTGGAGGGTTTGGAGGCATGTCCCTCACTTGCCCTATACTCTGCCCATCCATGCAGCCGCTAATTTATATTTATTTCAGCCCCGACTTTCCAGTGTAAGTGAGTCCTTCCTAGTGGCTCAGGAGCAGTGACCCTGTTTACAGAGCTCTCCCGTCCCTTACCTCACGGAATTGTCCTTATCTGCAACTCAGGCGAGCCGCTTTGCCACTGTGGACCTAAAACTACCAGGACCCCACAGTGACCTGAATCCTTTGATTTGTGCCTCCCCTGCAAGAGCTCCTGGGGGGGCTAGGACAGGACACCCTCCCTGCCTCCCCCAACTCAGAGCAGGAACCTGGTGTGCAGTGGGGTCTGAGGTCCTCCACTCATACCCTGGAGCACAGGTGGTCACTGCAAGCAGCCAGAGGCCACACAGACTACCCTGCTCCCTGGCCATAGTACCCCAGCCCAGCTGCAGCCACATACCACTTGTACTGGGATTTCCTTAATAATTTTTTCTTTTAAAACAATTGACTTTTTTTCATCATACTATACAAAACCCAAAATTTATTTATAAAAAATTGTGTATTTATTCTTACATGTTTAAACTTTAACCACCTTGAAAGTACTCCCCTTTTGATGTAGTTCACCTATTGAGACTTTTTTCCACTGCTCAAAACAATTTTTGAACTCATCAATTTTGATGACTTTTAGTGCTTCTGCCATTTTGTTTCACCTCTTCCACGCTGGCAATTCGTTCCCCTTTGAGGACTTTTTTCATATGGGGAAACAGAAAAAAGTTGCTTGGGGCAAGACTGGTTGAGTAGGGAGGGTGGGGAAGGAGGGGTCATGCCATTTTGGGTCAAAAACTGCCGAACTTAAGCGGGTATGGGCAGGTGCACTCATAGCTCATTCATCATAAAATGGGCAAACATGTTAAAAGAGTCTTCAAAAATTCACTGAAGCCTAACTTAGCCTCTCACAACAACACCAACTGGTATACTGATACAGATGGGTTCCTAGAACACTTGCCTAGCAGGGGAAGCATGTACTACAAGGGGTCTGCCCTTCAGAACAGGGGGGTCCTCCCTCATACATTAGATCTTAGACTAATTTGTCTATATAACTGCAACTTTATGCCCTTTAACTAACCTCTTCCCATTTTCCCCACCATTCTACTCTCTGCTTCTGTGAGTTTGACTTCTTTAGGATTCCACAGATGAGTGAGATCACATAGTATTTGTCTTTCTGTATCTGGCCTATTTCATTTAGCATATTTGTAATGTCCTCCAGGTTCATCCATGTTATCACAAATGGCCAGATTTCCTTCTTTTTTATAGCTGAGTAATATCTTATTGTAATTGTCTTTATCTATTCATCCTTCGATGGGCATTTAGGTTGTTTTCATATCTTGGACATTATGCATGATGCTGCAATGAACGTGTAGGGGTACAGATATCTCTTTGAGATATGTGTACTTATTTCATTTCCTTTGGATAAATACTCAGAAGTGGAGTTGCTGGATCATTTGATAGTTCTGCTTTATTTTTTTAAGGAACCTCCATGTTGTTTTCCATAGTGGCCACACCAGCTTACAGTCCCACCAACCATGCATAAGGGTTCCCTTTTACCCAACTGACTTTTTTTTCTAACTTAACCTCATCCTAAACAGTAGTAGCTATAAAATCACAATGTGATATTCTAGTTCTATAACTTTTTAATGCATATTAAAATTCTCTTTTAAAAAATGTGTAACTATTAAGACCTGGCCAGATGGCTCAGTTGGTTGAAGCATCTTGTACACCAAGAGGTTGTGAGTTCAATATCCAGTCAGGGCACATACCTAGGTTGCTGGTTTGATCCCCCATTGGAGTGAGTTTGGGAGACAAATGATCGATGTTTCTCTGTCTCTCTCTCCCTCTTCTTCTCTCTCTAAAATCAATAAAATATCCTCAGGTGAGGTTTTCAAAAGTGCTTATAAGAATGTGTAACTGTTAAAATTAAATGTGTTCTACCATGTACCTGCTAAAAGTGCACACCACCTGGGATGTGCTCCTTGCACGCTGGGTACCCTGGGTCTGTTCCAATGCCTTCTATGACCAGACAGTAAACCTGAGGCTTGGGGAGAGTGTGGCATTGTCACATACTCAGGACACAAACAATGTGTGTGGAGTTAGGATCCAGGTCTGCTGCCAACAAGGGTCAGCCTAGCAGGTGGGGCCTCAGCTCCATCATTGTAAGTCTTTCAGCCTGCACCTGTCACTTCACCTCTTGGAGCCTGGGTTTCCTCATCTCTGCTGTGGGGCAGTGACACTGCCTGACCTCTACAGGCTCCACAAGGTCTGATGCTTGTCCAGACCAGGCCTAGGCAGCCCCTTCTCCAACCTTTTCTCTCTACATGCCTGATATCAAGGGGCAGTGACCCAGCTGGCAGGGGCACCCCACAGGGGAGCCTGCTCCCCTTTCTTCTTCATATCTCACCACCAGCCATTTCCACCCTGCCTTTTGCCAGTACCAGGCCAGTGTCCCTGTGGCACCAGCCTGACATGACCCAGGTCAGGTAGCCTGCCAGATACCCTGGCACCCTCCCCATCTGTCTGGCCAGCCAGACATGAGTCGTCTAGCCTCATGGACTGCAGCCATGAACCAGTGTCCTGATTGACCTGGTCAGCTCATCCCTGAATCAATTTCTCTCAAAGTGAGAAAAGAGGCTCCTGCATTTTTTTTTACAGTCAGGAGGGGTCCCCACTACTTCCAATACAAGAGATGTGGCTGAGCTGGCCGGGAGGCTGTTGTCTGAGCCCGGCATCTGCCACCACACAGACATCTCTGCAGAAAGGGAGCAGACGACGGGCCAGCCTCATCCTCCAGGCTTCAGATGCTGGAATAGTTCTGAGTGGAGGGATACAGTGGGCCATCTGGAAAGGGGCCTCCCAGGACCATGTCACCATCTCAAGGGCATCTGGGGAGGCCAGAGTCACCCAGGGGCCTGTGAGCTCCAGGACACCCTGCTCAGGCCTGGCGAGCAGTGTTCAGAGCTGGAATCTGGACAACCAGTAATTCGAACAGTGGTGGAGTTCTGGGGGAGTTCAAGATAGGGAGAAGCTCGAGCTCCTCCTCATTCAGGGCTCACTGCGAGAGTTGGGTGAAGGTTCAGGAGTATCCAAGGGGCTTCTCATCTCCCACATTCCTCAAAGGACACAGACACATGGTTCTTTTGTTCCATAGATGCTTTGACCGTCCTTTGGGAGCCACATCCAAACCCTGCCCTCCATGTCCATCGTCTCTCCTCTCCATTTCCCACCACTTCCCTTGCCAGGACCACAGCCCATCCTGTCATCCCCAGGGCTGCCTTACCTCCAGAGCCCCCAACCCTATATCCTGACCTCAGGCCTGGACTACCCCCATCCTCCCTTATTTCCTCCCTCCTTGTCCTCCCTCTTCAGCTGGTCCTATAGCCAGGTCACACCTGCCTTCACCTTCCCAACTCTCCAGTCCCCTCCCTGCATCCTCCCCGGCCCCACACCTTGTTTCCTCTCCACCTCCTGACTTCTCCCCAGCATCCTCAGCTTGGTTCCAGGTTGGGGGGGTGTTGGTGCCACCTGGAGACAGGAAAAATGGGCAAAGCCTGTGAGGTGGCACCAAGCAGTGTGACTAGAGTCCCGGCCTCCACTTCTTGGCTTTGTGAGTCCAGGCACCCACTGGCTGCCCTGCTGTGGATTAAATGAGCTCCCATGTGTAAAGCACAGGGTGAGTCCTGCTAGCACCCGACCAGAGGTAGTAGACAGAGGACTGGATGGCCAGGACCTTAACATGGAATTTAGAAGTCAAGTGTGACTCCCCTGTTTGCTGAGTGACTATGCTATGCCCGGCCTGTTGCAGGTGCAGGTTCCTGCTCTCATGGGCTCTCTGCCCGAGGTGGGGAGCCATCTGCATCCCGAAACAGGTGGGGCTGCCCACCAGCAGTGACCTCCCCGGGTCCAGGGAGGCTGCTTGTCTCACTGTGTTAGATTTGCTCCTGGGAGCCAAGAGTGGATCTGAGCCCAGAACTATGGTCCCACACCATGGGGAGGAGGGAGGAGCAGCGGGGAGATTCTCAAAGCAAGGCCTGATGACCACAGACAGCAGCATCTCTAGGGAGTTCTTATAAAACAGATTCCTGCATCTCAGAATGACTGAATTAGAATCTCTTGGGGTGGGGTCTAGGGATCTACACACTTAGCATGCTCCCAGGTGATCTCTGCTGCATACAGAAGGATCAGCCCCTCTGAAGTGTGACAGGTCACCAGGGAACTTCCCTTAGAGGGCACACAGCTGTCAGAAGGGTATTGATGCTTTCAGCTTGGTTGTACTCACAGCTGAAAAGAGACTCTTACTCTTTACAAAGTTGGGAATTTGCCCTGTGGGTACAGACCACACCCATCTCCTACCTCTGGAGCTAAAAACTGCCCTGCAATCCAGAGGCTCCAGGCTGGCCCGGCCTCCTGACGCCAGGATGTACCAGGAAGGAGCCTGGGAGGACAGGTGGATGGGAGCTGCCTTTCATCTGCACCCACTGGGTGGGGGTTGACCTCATCCTCATAACAACTTCAGAAGGAAGGCATTTGTCTCCCCTCCTCCCCCAGGAGAAGAGGAACTGGGCTAGGGCAGCTGCCACGTGGTAAGGCAGGACTGCAACTCAGGTCTGTGGGACTCCAGAGCCCAGGCTTTCTGAAAGTCCTGGGCTCTGGGGTGGGAGGTCTGTGCTCTGTTCCCCCAAACCAGATGAGGGGTGACTCTTCTCACCTCATAAGCATCACTTCAGCTCTATTTCCAGTCCCCTCTAAATCTCCCGCAGTGATGTTTTCTCAGGTGGCATGAGTCCCCTGTAGCCTGTCACAAGGAGCAGTTTCCCTGAGTTTTTTCCTCTGGGGTCAACTTTGGAAGAATCAGTGGCTGGTTATGTTAAATGATAATTTTTTAAAGAGAGTATAATCATAACTTGCATTATATATAAAGTGAATACCTGCTAAACATTGTATTTAATCAATGAGAGAATCAGTAAGATGTTACCACTGGTTCATGGGAGAATTCAACGTACCTGACACATAAGGCTGAATGTTCAAATGAATTTACAAATAAATGCAAAACTTCATTTGAAAAAATTCATTTGCATGCTTATGGACAAAAATCACTTGCACTGCTATCAGTTATCTACAACTTACAGAGTTGCATAGTAGCTCAAGGACAATACAAGTCCCCAAGACGATAAAAGTCCAGACACCCAGATAACCCAGAAACCTGGCTTAGCAGTGCCTTGTTTTGCATTGAAGACACCAGTGGTTTTTTCAATTCATTTCAAAGCCCGTCACTTACCAGAAGAGGGCAACAAATGTGGCTCTGAGCTTTCTGGCAGCCAAGTCCAAGAGGGAACAGCCTCCAGATCCAGTGTCTATAAGGACAAATATGTGGTACTTGTTCACCAAAAATTCAGCTTCTCATTGCATGGAGACCAGGTTGTTCTTCCAGGATGACTCTTGTGAAGCGAACCCAGTGAGCTGGAAAGTAGTGTCCTCAACGATATTTGTACCAGAAATGTAGTAGCCGTGATGATGTAGCTGCTTCCAAAGGCCAAGACAGTAGCTCTCAGTGGTCCCAGACCTGTAGCATCAGCCTCATCTGGGAACCTGTTAGAAATGCAAATGTCCAGGTTCCACCAAGACTCCTGGGGGTAGGGCTCTGCTATCTGTCTATCAACAAGACTTGTGGATGATTCCGATGCAAACTGAAGTTTGAGAACCATGGGGCAAGGATCTTCAACCTTGCAATCACTTTAGAATTACCTGGAAAGCTTTAACACAGTATCACACCTGGGACCCACCAAAGACCAATTAAGTCAGGATCACTGGGTGTAGGGCCCAGTAATGTATGTTTTTAAAGCTCCCCATATGTTTCTACTGTGCAGCCAGGATTAGGCCCACTGTCACTGTCATTTAATGCAAGCTGAGGGCAAGAGATGTCTCTGTTCTAGATAAATCCATATCTGTGCTTGTAAGGCTTGTATGACATAATGTATGAGATAATGAAATACCTCCCTCCCTCTTTTTTTCCTTCCTTCCTTCCTTCCTTCCTTCCTTCCTTCCTTCCTTCCTTCCTTCCTTCCTTCCTCAACATCGAGCACTTACTATGTAGATGGCAGAGTCTAAGATCCCAAAGTTGAAAAGACACTCAAAAAGGCAGTACCTAATGGGAGCTCCTGGAAGGTGAGGGTGTTGGGAATGATGACAGGGCAGTGAGGGGTGGCCCTTGGTCCACGTTCCATCCCTGTCTGATGTTGTTGTTCTTCTTGGCAGGCTGCAAGGGGCTGTGGGACAACATGAGCTGCTGGCCCTCTTCTGAGCTGGGACAGACTGTGGAAGTGGAGTGTCCTCGATTCTTCCGGATGCTCACCAACAGAAGTGGTAATCATCTAGCCCAAAGGGCCCAGCTGAGAGGCTATGGGGTAGCCTCTGAGTGGGGCCTCAGCATGGACCCATGAGGCCAAGAAATCTTCTCTGGGGACAAGTAATGAATGGAATGATGGGGGTGGGGTCCCTGTTAGGGATTGGAAACCTTGCTTGGGGGTGTCGGGTGGGCTTAATCCTTAGGGTCCCAAGCAAGAGGACAGGAGTCATTCTTGTGGGGAAATGATAAAGGAGGCTAGGCTTGCTTCTCGCTGCTCCATGCACCCAGTTGGGGCTCCCCTCTTTCTATGTTTCTGCCCCCTTAGCAACCAGCGCCCTTGCTCCAGCCACCATGTCTTGGTCCCACCCTGGCACAGCCTGGCCTTCCAGAACACTTACTTCCTGTGTCCATTCTGCCAGGCCCTGCTAATAAATTGTGCTGTCCCTGGAAGCCCCTGGCCTCCTGGGGGATCTCTTGCCTGAGAAAAGTTACAGTTTACAACGTCCTTCTTAATTCCAGGCAGGGAAGTGAGGAGGCTGTCTCAGGGGATGCTCAGGGACTAACACTGGCTAAAGGTCCGCTATGTTCCAGGCATTTAGTAATCACAAAACCCCTGCAAATCACAGACCTTTTCTCCTCACACTTGACTTAGTAAAGAGTAATAATGACAGGGATTGAGAGGGGGTTAGCTGTTTGCCTAAGGTTCACAGCTAGGAGATGAAGAAACTAGGACTCAAACCCAGATTTCTCTGACTTCAAAATTGGTGCTCTGCTTGAGGCCATGGTCAAGGTGGGCCTACGGCCCCACGGTAGGGGTATCCCTGGGTAGAGGCTGGTAGCTTCATGGCCTTTAGCTCCTTCACTTAGTGGACTCACTTAAAGTCTAAAGCCTGGCCTGGTCCTGCTGCCCCTCTCCCCTCTTCCATGTGGGGCAGGAAAAGCTGCCCGATGAGGCTCTTACCAAGAATGAACCAAAAAATGACGATTTAACACTAAAACCTATCACTTTCCGAGGTCAGGAAACAATGACTGGCTTAGACAAAGACTGCAGCATGGGAGAGGAGTGTAAATTTTTCACACCATTATTCTCTAGTACACATGTGTGCATGTATACACACACATTGATTTTGGGAACACGCTGCTGTGTGTAGCTCAGTTTTCCTCTCAGCCTCACCTGATGTTCCACAATACAAAAATTGGAGGGAGCCAGAGAGTCCGGTTTGAATTTCACTCTTTCATTTACTGCTTGGGTGATGCTAGCGGCCAAAACAGACAAATCCACAAATCTTGAAGCCTATCTCTAGTGCTTGTCTGCTGAGGGTCCAAAACAGGTGCTTCTGATGAGCAGGAAACTCTTTTCTCCACTGTGATTTTGTCATCTGGGTACCTTCCTGCTGTGGTGTTGGCACACAGCTTTCAGACTGGTTGAAGGGAAAGGATCCAGAGGATCAGCCATGGGAGATTTGAAGGACCAGGCCTGAAAGTGATACCATTTCTGCCAGAACTCAGTCATATGGCGACTCTTAGCTGCAAAGGACGTGGGGAAATGGGGTCCTGCTGGATGCCAGTCTCTACCTCTGGGCCCAAGTTCCTCAAATTGTATCTGGGCTTCAATTTTCTCACCTGTAAAATGGGACAATAAATAAAGCCAGTCCTGTGAGGCTAGGCTTGGAAATTTCCTTTGTTTCTTCTCTCCCTCTCATACCCCTTCTTGTTTTTTCCTTTACCCCTAAGTACCACCCCTTTCCCACATGCACACACACCAGTAAACTTATCTACAGTCTTTATCTCCTGGCATGATTCTTCCATGTCTGTCCCTGGGGTCCGTGGAGCTTGGGATACAGGAGATTAATTCAGACACAATTGACCTCGAGTAACTTGCTGGTCAAGTGCAAGGCCAGGACCAGACCCTGGTGTCCAACTCCCCAGCCAGTGCTCCTCTCTGGCTGGCCAAGTTCTCCTGTAGGAAGGACTGAAAGTTCTCCTCTTTTCCAAGCACTCCCTTCACAGCCTTCTTCAGAGCCACTGTCTCTGTCTCCTCCCACCACCATCCCCCTGTCCTTTTGTAAAGAGGTCAGACAGAACCCTGCTCATGGCCACATCCCTCCCCAAGCCCTTGCTTGTACCCCTGCCTACCTCATTAACTAGAACTTAGCTGTCTCCTTCTTGAGGTGCCTCAATCCTTTAATTGCTCAAGACCTGCCGGGGGCCACCCAAGGGTGCAATTCCAGGTCTGCATGCAGCAGGGAAGGAAGCTGGGGTCCTGTGCCAACCTCTGCTGCAGTTTCTTGTCACTACCACCTGGTGTCACTGTGGGGCTACAAGGCCCTCCTACAGGGCCCTCCTACCAGGCCACATTGAAGCTCTCTGCCTGCTCAATGCTAGGCACAGGCTCCCAGTGGGTGGGGGTGGGGGTCACCTCACCTTGAGGAGACTAGTCTGCTCAAATCCAGCCCCAGGCTTGAGGCACAGGCCAGTCTGGGAGCATAGGTCAGGACCAGTAGAGCCTCCCATCAAGAGCCATCCTCCCACCACTACCTTCTTTCCCCATAGGTCCCCCTGTGGTCTGGTTAGATCCCAGCCCCTCTGTGTCCTCTCAAGAGAGAAAGCCTCCCCACTTCAGCCTAGGGAGGAGCACCTAGTGTTCTGGAGCCTTCTTTTAGTAAGACTAAACTAATAGTAATTTAATTCTACCTCATGCGCCCTGATAGGACGGGTGTCTGTGTGACATGAGAAATTGCAGACTGGATTCCACCTCAGATATTTTTCTGTGTGTGCCAGAGTCTAGAAAGTTTCCTCTAAGATGCATTCTTTTGATTGCTAAAAGGGACACTGGTCTTCCTGAGTTTCTTATTAAAAAATCACACTTCTCAGGGAGGGTCAGGCCTTGGCCCTCTTTCTCTTCTATCTCAGGGGGGATTGGAGCCTTAAAACAGTAGAAGTTTCTAACCTGATTAGGGTCCTGGAGCCTCTTGAGAATTAGATGAGAACTTTGGACTGCACATATACATGTACACAAAAATACTGACTGTACTTTCAGGGGTCCTTGAGGTATATATTGGCCTGAGCCTGAGTAAGGATGTTTACTTATTAGGCATTACATGCAGGGGAAGTGGGTGGGGTTGAAGGGATTCCTGAGAGAGCCCAAACTTTGTTTCCTCTGCAGCTCTGCCCAGGGCCTGGCCAGCAAAGTGCAATGCCTTGTTAGCTGCTCTGGGCACATGGCCTGGATCATATGTCTTGGGGATCCTGCTGTGTCAGTGAGGAGAGGGCCCCTAACAGGCAGCCCACCTGCTGTGGTCACGCATGTCTGACAACTGGTTCTGGGCTTCACAGAGTTTGTATTCTCATAACTCATCTTCCCACCTAACCAGCCTAAATTTGACCACCATTTTTTCCTGTCTGACAACCTAGCTCCCTTGACCTAACTTCTACCCATTTCCTAAATTCCAACACTCCAAGCCCTACCACTCCTGGTCTATTTTAGAAAGACCCAAAGTAGGAAGGAGTAACACTGTGGTGCCCATTCTGTGCGTGGCATCAGCCTGGGCAATTTCCGTGTGCTATCATGTTTCCTGCTTGGTTCTGCAATGCGAGTGACCACCCATTTAGCATAGAAAAATGATGCACCTAAGGTCACATGGCCACCAAGAGGCAATGCTGGGTTTCAAACTGAGATCTCTCTGGTGTTAAAATTGTACTCCATGCTCTGTGAGCCTTCATAGGCTGGGCAGACCTGGCATCTAAAAGCCATGGTCTCCTGTTGCTAGAAGCTGCCTGTGAGTCCATAGGGAGAGAGCCAGGCAGAAAGGCAGTAAAGTGATGGGGCCTGTCCTAGCTGGGCACTGTTGCCCAATTCTGACCCTTGGTTTTCTCATCTGTAAAATAGGCCTACAGCACCTCCCTCACTGGGGCCCTATGAAGATTAGATCAGAATCTGCATGTTAGCATAATGGCTGATTCTAGAAATGCCAGCCATATTTCTCCACCTCAGTGGAAACTTCTTGACCCTAAACCTTGTGATCCAATGACCCAGACCCTGGGGCTTGTCAAGAGGAGCATGCCAGCCCAGCTTGTGTGGTTAAGAGGTCCCTGGAGAGGGTGCAGAGTAGAACAAAAGCGGTGTCAGGGCTGTGATCAGCTCCCTGCACCCATGCAACACCAAGAGCAGCCAGACCCAAGACCAGAACTCAGCTCTGCTTGGCAGCCCAGAATAGCAGAAACAACTGAGTCAGTCATTACCACGAAGAAAATGCTTCCTGGTGGTTCCCCAAGACTTCCTTCTTGGATGGCAGCTCCCCTTCCCCAGTCTTTGGGCTCTTGCTCTATAAGCTCCCTGTGAGCAAGCTCTCTCCTCTTCTCCATAGAGAGCTTAGAGCAGGTTCTTTATCCCTATTCATTTGCTTCTCTAGAAATGGTTGGTGAGCAAGGCCTCTGGGCAGGTGCTGGGGGGCTGTCAGATGCTCATCTTCTAGGAAGTCAGGGAAGCCAATGCCACCCCTTGTGAGTGCACAGGATGCAGCCTGTGCTAGAGGTGTAGGGCACTGAGCTCAAAAAGGTGGCAGTGGCATGTCAGCCTGAGGGAGTGAGGGTGAGGAGGGAAAGTTTCTCCTTGAGCATTGAGGGACCCTAGATCTGAGTTTAGGGCCTGTGAAGGGAAGGGTGTAGTGGGGAGGGGAGTGGGATTGCACAGGGGTCTAAGAGAGCCGTGGAGTAGGGCTGGGCCCCAGGGAACAGCAAGGTAGAGGGCACTGGAAGTTCTGCTGTGGCCTGGCCATTGGGGGCCTGGGGTCTGGTTGGGATGATTGAGTGCTGTGCCATGAGTCAGTAAGCCTCTCTCATCTATGGAACCCTGGTGCCTGGCACAGTGGGATGGGAGTGTGGGTGAGGCGGTGGGAGGAAGACAAGCGGTGAGTGGAGGCTGTGAGGGAGTGTTTGTTCAGGGACAGCTTTGTTTGTAAATTGACGTGTAAGGATCAGCAGGTCTGTCTGTGTGTCTTTCTCTCTCTCACATACACACACATGCACACACACATACATATCCCAGGTCTTTGACCCTCCTAGGCCCATCTGCCTACTTGCCTTTCCCAGTACTTTTCCTGAATAACTTACCTGTTCTTCAAGAATCAATTATTGGTCCAATTGGGGGCTGACTATGTGGTTCAGAAAAAGGCAGCTTGGGACAAAGTGACAGAAGGAAGCTCCAGGCTGCTGCAAGGCATTGCCGAGGGTACCCAGGAGACCCAGCCATCTGTCCATGGTCCCCGCCACTCACGCATAGCACACTTGGCACCCACAGGTTCCATGTTTCGAAACTGCACACAGGGTGGCTGGTCAGAAATCTTCCCAAGGCCTGACCTGGCATGTGAGGTTAATGTGAACGACTCGTTCAAGGAGACCAACCAGAAGCGGGTAAGCCTGATGACCTCCCTTCTTCCCCAGACAGGGCGAGGTGGGGAAGCTGCAGGGTGAGAAGTGCCTGACTGAGGCTAGAGTAGAGCCAGACCAGGGCCAAGGACAGGTGAGCTGGGGGCTACCCCTCCCACCCACTTTTCTTCTGTTCATCACCTGGGGTTCAGTGGGCTTGCTTCACTGCCCTGGTCTATCAACCCGGAGATGGTGGTCATGAAGGCCACAACACAGAGTGGACTGCCATATTGCTGCCATGAGACTGAGAGTGATTTAGTCATGAAAACAAAAGAGAAGTGATGTGGTGGCTAAGTGCTCAGAGCCAGGCTGGTGGATCTCAGCCCTGATCTGTGACCTTGATCAGGGTGGGGAGAACTTCACTTCTCTGTGCCTCAGTTTCTTCATCATCCAAATGGGGTTAATAATAGTTCTGACTTCTCAGGCTTGCCAAGAAAACTAAATAAGTGAATCCATAGAAGTGTTGAGGACAGTGCCTAGCCATAGTCAGTTCTCAAGCAATGTTTGCTCTCAAAGGACAGAGCCCAGCCACAGGGCAGTCCTGGTTTGAGAGAGGACACTGTGACCCATGGGATGAACTTCTCCAGGTGCCTCTGAAATGGCTATCAGTTTCAGAGAACCATTCTCTCCTCTCTTTTCCTGACTGATGCATACACATCCTTCAAAACTCCACTCCAGCCCATCAATTCCAGAAAGCTGTTTCTTCCTGTTCCCCTAGGAAGGGCTCCAGCTATTACCTCCCATGTTATATGAAATCATCAGCTTGTGCCATGTGCATCCATCTCTCTCACTAAAATATGAACTCCTCCGAGGCATCCATTCACTCAACAAACATTTACTGAGCATCTACTATGGGCAAGGCAGGGGTCTAAGCATGGAGATACAGCAGTGACAAGTCAAAAAAATAATATCCAGGCCCCCATTGCCCAGCACAATGCCTGGCACCTATAAGGTGCCCAACAAATGTTAATTGTTGGACTGAACATCTATAGTACCACGTGCCAGCTGCTTGATGCACAATTACATTCAATATGGAGGATGGGGTTTCTATTCAGTGTAAGTCCATTATTTTCTTCATTTTGCAGATAAGGAAACCGAGGCTCAAAGGTGTTAAGGAAAATGCTTAGTAAGTAATAGAAGCAAATGTGGAAGAGGTATCTGCTCCCCCATGTTCATTGCAGTATTGTTAGTAATATCCAAGACATGGAAACTACCTAAGTGTCCATCTATAGATGAATGGATAAAAAAATTGTGGCACATACATACAACAGAATGTTACTCAGCCACAAAAAGAAGAAAAACTTGCCATGTGCAACAACATGGGTGGACCTTGAGGGCATTATGCTAAGTGAAAAATAAGACAGATAAAGACAAATACTGATCCAATGTATATGTAGAATAAAAAAAAAAACCCTAAAATCAAACTCATAGCAAAAGAGATCATAATAGTGGTTACCAGAGATGGGGATGGGGGAGGGAGAATTGGATGAAGGTGGTCAAAATGTACAGAATTAAGGAGAATGTGGCTGGGGGGCAGACCACACCCCCTTCTGAATTTTTCTAAGACTCCTCTATAGCCAATCCGTCTTGGTCTATATGAAGGTGTTTGATTGAGGGACCAGTATGGAGGATGGGGTTTCTTTCTTTCCAGGGCTTGCCATCCAGTTGGAGAAAACACATGAATGAGGTCTTCAGATCTGGACTGAGTGGGTTAGTTTAATCCTGGGATTCAACAAGAATTGACCAGTGGGTACATATGATCTTGGAGGGATGGTGGGTAGGCTCTGACCATTGCTATCATTGACTCAAATGAAGACAGGGACTTGTGGATGTCACATTTGTAAAATCTATAAAATTAAGACCAAATATTCTTATGATGGGTGGTAGGATCGAGGTTCAAATTTGGCTTGTGGACCTGAGGGTGCAGAAAACAGTGTTGGGGCTCCTTCATGAGGCAACCCTGCAAAGCCACCAAGGACCAGGTCCTTTCCACCTCTCCACCTGCTATCCTGGTGCTTCTTCCCAAGGCTGGCAGCTCTCCCACAATAAAATGGTGACCACTGCCAACTGCCACCACAGACTCCCCCAGGCCTGCTTGTCTTGGAGGAGGGATAGCCTGACTTTCTACAGCTTCTTCCTAAGAGCAAGAAAGCTTTTTTACCCAACCCCCCAGCAAGCCTGTCCAAACACCTCATTGGCCCAAAGTGACTTGAATCTGCCCACCATTGACCATCCTTGGCAGAGGGGTGGGGTACCTGATTGGCTTATGCCAGCAGCTCTCTAAGTTTTTAGCTTTGGGACCTTTTTTCCCCCAAGCAGATTTATTTTTGTTGTCTTTTGATTTCAAGTTCTAAACCAAAAGAAAGGAATTTTTAAGTTTTATGGCTATAACCCTAATGGAATTCTCCCCCTTCATAGAGAAGGATAAGGAAATATTAAATAAAAACTCATCATAAAATTTCCAGTGCATAACATTAAAGTTCACTGGTGATTAAGGATTTCTATGGTTAATCACTGGTAAGAAAATTTACTTTCTGCACAATACAGCTGGATTCAGCTATATTTACTGATAGATTTAGTTTGAACTTGCTTCCTCCTCTCTGATTTTGATTTCCTCCATTTTATTTTGTTTTATTTTTTAAAGATTTAAAAAATTGTTATTCTATTACAGTTGTCCCAATTTTTCTCCCTTTGCCCTCCTCTGCCCATCCCATCCCCACCATTTTACATTTTTAAGAATTATTGAGGACCCCAAAGAGATTTTGTTTTTGTGAGTAATATCTACTGAAACCACACATGAGAACTTTTGACTTAGAGTAATCAGCTGGGAAAGAATGAGCCCAGGGCCTTAACCCTGATATTCACGGCAAGGTTGAGACTGTGAAATCCCTGGACAAGGAGTTGAAACTTAACTAAGATAAATACAAAAGTTGAACTTACCTAAGAAAATTATTGTCCAAAAATAATGGAGAAGAAACCTTAGCTTCAGCTCACATAAAAAAATATTTAAAAGTCCCTAAACTTTGAAGGGTTTCAGACCATGCGATTCAAACTAGTCCAAATGCTGGTCTACAAATTGGCACAAACTTTGTGTTTTACTCTGAGATTTGAATCATTCTATTTATTATTGTTGAATTATTTTTTTTCTTTTAATCAAATGATGGTGAAAGTCTGAATTGTTGGTTTTCCTTCAACTTCCTTACTTGGCACACATGTCTCTCTTATTGACAAATACCATTGACAAAGTGGACTCCGGCTGGCAGAAAGACCAGACAAAGCTGCAGCAAAGGTTGGCAAACTATAGCCCTTGGGCCAAATCCGGCCCACCACCTGCTTTTGCAAATAAAGTTTCATTGAAACACAGCCACTCCCACTTGCACTACAAGGGCAGAATTAAGTAGTTTTAAAAGAGATCTTATGGCATCCAAAGCCTAAAATATTTACTATCTGCCCGTATATGGACAAAGTCTGATGGCCCCAATCTGTCTTGACGACAGACAGCAGTGAGGTTTGGGGACCCCAAGTCCACTGAGGGGTGGTACACCGTTGTAATCATCAAGGGCAGGGGCACTGAGGTTGCATCAGGCCCCCTGGGAACAGGGCTCTTTCTGGGTCAGACCTTAAAGACACAGGGGAGGACCAAGCCTGCATGGAAGCTGTCCCATGTGTCCTGGGAATCAGGTGTCAGACAATGACCCCAGCCGCAGGACAGCACAGAATACTCAGCCCAGACTCCATACTGTTTGTTACCTGTGTGTCCTCATGTTGCCATAGGCTGGCCCAAACTGCTCCTGAACGGGTGTCATCCGGAGTGAGGCCAACACCCACAGTAATGGGGCTCATGTTGGTCCTCTGGTATTTTGACATTTCACTGCTCTTTGATGTCCCAAAGTCTAGGAACCATTAATCTAATGCAACCTACTGCCCTTTTGTCTTTCTGCCTTGTTTCCTGTAAGGTGGCTCCTGAGTCTTGGGATTGTAGTCACATCAGTGGGGAAGCTCAATGGCACAAGGCAGCCTGTCAAAGGTCACCTGTTGCTGTTGGAAAGTTTTTGGTCACTTTGAGTCAAATGTACTTTCTGGTAACTTCCTCCCACCGGAGCTCACACACTAGGTCTCATCAGCAGCTGTCAGCTATCAGCAAGTGTGGTTTCCCCAATATTATTCTTGTGTCTGTTTTTTTTAATCAATTACCTTTTTCTTCTGGTTACAAAGTAGTACTTACCCACTGTAGAAAAATCAAAAGTGTAGAAAATACAAGTGAAGCTATGGCTGGTGGCTCAGTGGATTGAGTGCCCACCCATGAACCAACGGGTCGCTGGTTCAATTCCCAGTCAGGGAACATGCCTGGGTTGCAAGTCAGGTCCTCAGTTGGGAGTTCATGAGAGGCAACCACACATTAATGTTTCTCTCCCTCTCTCCCTCCCTTCCCCTTCTTTAAACATAAATAAATATTTTTTAAAGAAAGAAAATACAAGAGAAAATAACAACATTATCCACAAACTTATCATGTGAAGTTAACCAGTACTAGCATCTAACACATCTCCTTACAATCTTGTTCCTGAACTGCATGAAATGGCCCCTATTTCATCATTTTTGATGCACAAAAGCAATTGCACATAATTCAACCTACCACTTTTTTTTTACATGTACTATAGTGGGAATCTTAGTATACATGTAAAATTTTCATTCTGCCTTTTATTTAACATTACATTCTTAGCATGTCCTGACATCCTTTCAAGTTTGAAAGGTAAACATTATTATAATGTGCCCTAATATGAAAATAGTTTGGATTTAAAATAATTTAGTTAACTATTCTTCTGTTGTTGGACATTTAAATGTTTTTCATCATGAATAGTTTTGTGATAAACATCTTTATATATAAATATGCTTTTATATTTCTGATTAATTCCTAGAGATAGAAGGGGGGCAAAAGGACTACCTATTTCAAAGGTTCATAACTCCTGTTACTTTCTGGAGAGATTGAACCAATTTTCATCCCACTTTTCCCTCACTGGCACAGAATATTATTATGGTAGTTTCAAATATCTGTTATTTTGGTTGGTTAAAAAAACAGCATAGCATTATTGTTTAAATTTTCATTTCCTTGATTTAAGACTGTTGTAAAATTTATTTTTTGAACCTAAATTCAGGTCTTTACATTTCTGTCTATGTGTCAAATTATTGTATTCCATTGAAATCTTTTTGAATCAAAGATGAACCAAGAGTGTGAAGTGGCTGCTTGGCCGCATTCATAAGAATGTAATTTGTCGATCAGGGGAGATGAGGGTCCCTCTCTACTTCTTCCTGGTTAAAAGATACATTTGGAGCTGTTCAGCTATCCAGTTCTGGGTGTTTTATTTAAGAAGGACATTGACAAATTAGAGCACATTAATTGAGCAAAATGTTGAAGGATTGTAGAAAGAGAGTAAAGACACAGGGAACACTTAATGCTGAAAGATGAGTGAGAGACAGATTGGCAGAATAGCTGTATTAAAAATGACAGGCCTCTCTGTAATATCTTCATAACTTTCAGTAAGTCTAAAACTATTCCAAAATGAAATAGTTTATTTTATTTTATTTTTTAAAAGATTTTATTTATTCACTTTAGACAGAGAAGAAGGGAGGGAGAAAAAGAGGGAGAGAAACATCAGTGTGTGGTTGCCTCTCATGCCCCCTTCTGGGGACCTGGCCTGCAACCCAGGCATGTGCCCTGACTGAAAATTGAACCGGCACCCCTTTGGTTCACAGGCCGGTGCTCAATCCACTGAGCCACACTAGCCAGGGCAAAATGGTTTATTTTTAAAAAATAAAGACAGGCCTTAGTTACAAGACTAATTCAGTTTATTTTAAGTAGCTCCAGAAACAGAACAGACCAATAAGTGCAATTTATAAGGTAATAGATTTTAACATCACATGAGAAAAAAATATCTAATATTTGTGCTGCTATATACTGAATAACTTCCTTCAAAGGCAATGAGCACCTCATTCCTGGAGGTATTCAAGCAAAACATTTAAATTCAGGGTGACGTAAGACGGACGTAAGTTTGAGTTGGCATCAGATGATCCCCAAGATCTTCTCCAAAGCCAAGATGTTATGAGTCTATGAATGGTGTCCTTGGGACATAAACAGCATAGCAGTCTGAGTTGAAGGGGTTCAGGCAGGCTGGAAAACAGGTACACTTGAGGCAGAAAAGTGGAGATCCAGCCAGGTGGGTAGGTAGGAATGACACATGCCTCTCTCTGCAGCACGAGTACCTGCTGAAGTTGAAGGTCATGTATACTGTGGGCTACAGCTCCTCCCTGGTGATGCTCCTGGTTGCTCTCAGCATCCTCTGTTCTTTCCGGTGAGAAACTGCTGCCAGCTTTCCATCTCCCCAGCCTTTCCTGGACACAGACTTTGCATCTCTTTGAACTGATTACGCCAAAGGGGGAAGGCCTGAGTGGGCCCCTCTGTCACCTCTTGATCTAAAGCTTATCTGTGGCAGAAGTTTCTGTGACTGAACTTTCTGTGAAGTTCCTGTGACCTTGTTCATTCCTGTATTCACTCACATTTCCTGAGCATTACTAAGGACTTACTGCACCAGTTGCTTTACATGTTATTTCTAATTTTCTCACGACGCCATAAGATAGGTACCATTACGCCAATCTTAAAGGTGTAATAATAACCAGACTCTCAGTTGCAAGAAACAGAAATCCACTGTAAAACAGCTTAGGAAAAACAAAGATGACCTGACCCACATAACTGACAAGTCCAAGGGCATCTGGCTTTAGGCATGTCTGAATCTGGGTGCTTATAGGTATCAGCAGAACTAGGTTTGTGTCCCTCCATTTTTCTGTTTACATTGGCCTCATCCTCAGATAGGCTTTCTGCAGGGGAGTCAGAGATGGCCACCAGTGACTACATGGGTACATGCTAACAGTTTTACAACACCAGGGCAAAGAAAGCTTCTTCTCCATTAGTTGCAATGAAAGTCCTGGGGGAATTCTCATAGGCATAGCTTAAGTCACATACCCCACCCTGAGGTTGGAGAGCTCAGGTCTGTCATGAGGGTGGGAAGGTGGGAGTCAAACCCACCCAGAATTGGAATGGGTTTCCCATAAGAAAGGCTGGTCCTGGTGCCTGAAGAACAGGAACAAGTTAAAGGCTTCTGTCCCCTACAGCAAAGCAGGAAACTCAGGCTCTGGGAAGTGAAAAGGCTTGAGGTCACAGAACTCAGCAGGGACAGAGTCTGGGTCTGATTTCCCACTGAAGCCTTTGTTTTTTCTGTGCTGCTTGCCTCCTTCCATTTTGATTGCCTGCCTCTGGAACGCCCCTGCCCCCACCGCCACCCCTTCTAAACAATTCTGGGAGCTAGAGATGGCAGGTCAGGGAAGACCATAATGTTGCCCTATGACCCCAGCTTTTATTTTTTAAATTATAGGGTGAGACAGAGTAGATTGGGCACCTGGAGGTCTGGGTTCTCATGTAGGTTGTGCTAACAGATAAGAGAAATGTGTTGCCTGAAAATAGCCAATGTCCAGGGCCTGGGTTTCCCCTATGCATTGAGGGAAAGGGTGAGCTTGGCTGTTCTCTAGTTCCTCCCAGCTCTGGCCCCTATGGCCCTGCTTTCTCTCCCTCCAGGAGACTCCACTGCACCCGCAACTACATCCACATGCACCTGTTCGTGTCCTTTATCCTGCGCGCCCTGTCCATCTTCATCAAGGATGCTGTGCTCTTCTCAGAAGATGGTGTCCACTGCGATACCCACATGGTAACATGCCTGTGCCCCAGGGTGTGGCTGGTCCTGCCTGCCTTCCCCAGCCTAACTTTGGAGAGGGTGGTAGCCCAGTGTCCTTCCCTAGAGTCCCTGCTAGGGCTGTGTTTAATAGCTAGGGTAAAGAGGTGCTGGGGCTGTGCTGGGGGGTTCAGGGAGAGTTCCATGTCCCCCCATGCACCATCTGGATCACATATGAGATCAGTGTTTTGGGAAGCCAGTCTGGGACTGCCACTCAACTCCCAGTGTCCAGGAGTGGATTAGCCACTCTGACATTTAGATTTATAGCAAAGATCCTCTTTTCCTTACTCTTGCCAAGTCCCAGCTGTAGACAGATGGCCAAGTCTAGAGAGGGATGGATTGGTTGTACAGAGAAAAGGGTGAGTATATACCTGTATGCCTGCACACACAGACCTGAAGTAAAACAATCATGTTTTGTCAAATCTAACCCTTTTTCTCATTCTGAATGCTCAGATGAGTTTTAATTCCTTGCAATATCACTGTGTGTCAGTTGGGAATCTCTTTCGGTGCATATCACAGAAAACTGTACATCAGTGGCTTAAACAGATGGGGGTTGTTTTCTACAAAAGCAGCCTGTAGATGGGTGGTCCAGAGGTGGCACAGAGGCTCCATGATGCCATGAAGGACATAGTCCTTTTCCCTCTTTCTGCTCTGCCATTCTTGACCCGGGGCTTTATACCACATGTTTGTGATATGGCTCCTGTAGCCCCAGGCCCCACATCCACACTCCAGATGAGGAGTTAAGTTCACTTTGACTTTGATTTTTCATTTGGGAAAGAACACCTTCCCAAAGACCTTTACCTACCTCTTACGGGTTAGAACTGAGTCATGTGGCCATACTTAACTGCAAAGGAACCTGTTAGACTGTTTTTTACTATTACAGTCTCTAAAGCAGAGGCAAGTGAGGGAGAAGGGGATTAGAAATTGAGATTGGTTCAGTCACCTGTCTGCCACTTTCCACCACTCACCTGTGTAATTTCTTATACAGCTGTCAAGGAGAGATCTCTAGCATGAAATAACAGTATCAGACTGGGGGTCAGGTCCTACCCCATCACTGACCAGTGGTGGAAAATTCTAGCAGTGCCCAGCAGGGAACCTCCTTGGATTCTACTAACAATCAGACCTTTGAACTAACCATGGACCACACCTGGAATCAGAGTCTCTGGGAGGCCCTAGGGTGGGAACCACAGATGGCCAACAGGGCAGCAGTGGGGACTCCTCCTTTGAGGATGTGACCTTGCAGCAGCCCTCAGACCACCGTAGGAGCTGTCTTCTCCCTTGGGGACATTTAGTGAGAGGAAAGGGGACCCTCATGGGGTGAGTATAGGAGCCATGCTGGCATAGAAGCCCCACCATCCCACAGACATAGTTTCCTGGGGTCCATGCAAGTGACATGCTTGTTATAATAGTCACTGCATCCCCATCAGGTATTTAGAGGTCTCCAGTCCAGATGCAGTCTACCAGTTAAGAGCCATTTTTACTATAATATAATCAACGTTGCCTCCTAACATAGTTGGTATGTCCATTCTTCATCTATTTCCAGGGAAACTGAACTTGGAAAGGATTTTAACCCTTTGCTCAGATACGCCTTTTCCTTTCTAGACCTCAGTTGCCTCATCTGAAACATGAGGGAGTTGGGAGTTGAGCAATATCTGACACAATTTTACAGCCGGCAGCCAATTCCAGAATTTGAATGCAGTTTCTACTTCTGCAATGCCATCTTGACTGAGCCTGCTGGACTCAGAGTTCACTCTCTGGAGAACTCTATGGGCCTAGTCTTCTGAAAGTGGAAGGCCTCAGGGGATGGCCATGAACTCCAGAGGCCCACTCTCTGGCCTGGCCCCTGACCCCTACCACACCTTGTCACTTTGAGGCTGGCCACCAGACGGAAGTCCACAGTTACCCGTCCTCGGACTCACATGTCTCTCTTTGTCCAGGTGGGCTGTAAGCTGGTCATGGTCTTCTTCCAGTACTGCATCATGGCCAACTATGCCTGGCTGCTGGTGGAAGGCCTGTACCTTCACACACTGCTCATCATCTCCTTCTTCTCAGAAAGGAAGTGCCTCCAGAGATGTGTAGCCCTCGGATGGGGTATGTTTCTCTAGGGGTATACTGCTGAGTGGTATGGAAAGGGCACTGAGTCAGAGGAATTCAGTTTCTAGTTCCAGCTCCACATTTAAAGTTAGTTAACTCATGTAATCTTAGATAAGTTACTTACTATTTAACCAAGGGGATTCAATTTATTTATCTATCAAATGGGAAATAATAGCTAAAATTTAGCCCCAATTTCTGATATCCAAAGCCTTTTACAATTTGATACCACCAAACACTTGTTGCCTCATCTTCCTTATACATTCCATTTACATGCCATCATTTTTGCATCCTTTCTGTATCAGTTAGGGTGATTTTGACTGTAGATATCATAAAATCTGGCTTATATAGGCCTTAAACATAAAATAAATTAATTGGCTCATATAACTAAAAAGCCCAGGGATCATTAACTTCAGGCAAGACTAAATCCAGCAGCTCAACAACGTATCTTTCTATCTTTCTACCTGCATTCTGCTAGTGCTCCCACTGTAACTGCCAGCAGCTTCTGGGCCACTGGCTTCCTTGTTACATCCAATGAGAGAAAGAGGCTGTATCCTAGCATTCCCAGCAAATATTTTACAGTTCCAAATATTTACAGTTCCAAATGTTGGGCCAGCATAAGCTTCATACACATCCTTGAGCCAATCACAGAGGTCTGAGGGAATGGAATACACTGATTGGCTTGAGCTAACCACATGGATTCCAAAAGGAAATCAGGATTCAGTGTCTAGGAAGGAGGGGAAATGATAGCAAGATAATCAGCTTCAGGCCCCATTGTATCTTTTTCCTTTTTCCTTTCTGATCAATGAGAATAATAACAACTCCTGTTTCTTGAGCACTTACTATGTGCCTGACATTGAGCTTGCCACTTTACATGTATTATTTTGTCATCACAATATTCAGAGTCCTCTCAGAGAAACCATGCCTCAGAGATGTGACATCATAAGCTCAATTCACACTGTAGACAAGGGCAGACTCAGGATTTAAACCATGACCTATTTTTAAAGCCCTTTAACTTCTATTCTGCCATTAACAAACATCCATCCATCCATTCACTCATCCTTCTATTCACCCATCTATCTGTCCATTCATCCATCCATTTATCAATTGTCCATTTGATAAACATATGTAAGTTTGCAACTGGGTTCTGGACAGAGAGCCAGGTTTCTAGGGGTAGCTCACAGGATTACAAGGATAGTCATGTGTACCAGCCAGTAACTTCAGTTTCTTTCTTCTTGATGCACTTAATTCAGAAGTGTCCCTTCCAGGAATGCCCTACTCTTCTTTTCTCTTGTCTAAATCCTACATATAAGGGCCCTGGCTCCTCATCTGACCATCAAGGAAGTCACCTGAGCTGGTAGAGCTTGTTGAGTCTTGAACAGCAATGACCCTTGGATAGCAGGAGGTATAGGGCTTTGCAGATCTCTGAATACCCACATAGGCCAATAGTCCCAGAGTGCCAGTGGACGCAGGACTTGCCATATGCACCTGACTCTGCCAAAAAAGCACCCAACGTGGAGCTCAACTCACTGAGCCTTCATTCCAATCTGCCGGTTTCACTGTATGGACATGGACAGTTTTATAATCTATAATATCAGGTTCATAATTTATTCAACTTTCTTCAGGCACTTCTTTGTGCTCAGAAAGGCTATTTGGGATTACAGAAACAAAAACAAAACCAGATCCATCATTTGAAGGACAAAATTGCATTGTGATATCCCTCACAGGTTTCTAGGACATTTAAATGAGATAATGAGTGCCTGCCTTTCTCGGATATTTAGTGAGTATCTGCTTTTTGCCAGGCTTTAGGGATACAACAGCACATAAAATAGAAGTGGTTGTTCTCTCCAGGCCTCTCTGCCTACACAGTACCAAGGGGACCATGAGAGGGCCAAGGAATATCTAAAGTTCTCCACCTTTCTCTTTTGCCTTTCTCTTGCAAAAGCAGTGGCCCGTCCTCAATTTGTACTCAGATTGTTTCCACGGAGATAGGTTGTTTAACTATTGTGCCCAATGTAAAACTTTGCAAAAAAAATCTTTTTATATAGTAAAGAAATCATTTTAGTCTCATCTAGTGAACATTTTCTGGGGTTTTCTATTTTTTTAATGTGAAATTATAAAATATTTATTTTCTATTTTTATTGTATTTTTCCAACACCATTTATCCTCCTTATACCTCCTCCCACACTGTTGTCTATGTCCATGAGTCCTTTTTCCCTTTTGCTTGGTCTCTTTATCCTCTAAACTCCCTCTGCCCACAGCTGTCAGCCAACTCTTTATCTATGAGTCTGTCTCTGTTTTGCTTGTTAGTTCAGTTTGTTCAGTTAGATTCCACATATGAGTGAAAGCATGTGGTATTTGTCTTTCTCCAAATGGCTTATTTCACTTAGCATACTGTTCTCCATGCTGTTGCAAAGGGTAAAAACTTTCTTCTTTTTATGGCTGAGTAGTATTCCATTGTGTAAATGTCCCCTAGTTGCTTTATCCACTCATCTACTGATGGACACTTAGACCGCTTCAATATCTTGGTGATTGTAAATAGTGCTGCAGTGAACATAAGGGTGCTTATGTTCTTCTGGATTAGTGTACAGGTTCCTTCAGATATATTCCCAGAAGTGAGATAACTGGGTCAAAAAGCAGTTCCATTTTTAATTTTTTGAGGTATCTCCGTACTGCTTTCCACAGTGGCTGCACCAATCTGCATTCCCACCAATAGTGCAAAAGTGTTCCCCTTTCTCCACATGCTCACCAGCACTTGTTGTTTGTTTACTTATTGATGATGGCCATTCTGACAGGTGTGATGTGATATCTCATTGTGGTTTTAATTAGCATTTCTCTGATGATTAGTGACTTTGAGCATTTTTACATATGTCCATTGTTCATCTGTATGTCCTCTTTGGAGAAGTGTGTATTCAAGTCCTTCCTTTGTCAATTTTTTAATTGGATTTTATTTTTTTGGTGCTGAGTTTATAAGTTCTTTATAAAATTTAGATATTAACTCTTTATCAGATTTATCGGCAAGTATGTTCTCCATCCAGTGGACTGATGTTATATTTTGTTGTTTCCTTTGCCTGAGGAGATATATCCGAGAAAATATTGCTACAAACAAGGTCTGAGATTTTACTGCCTATGTTTTCTTCTAGGATTGTTATGGTTTCAGGTCTAAAATTTAAGACTTTGATCCACTTTGAATATCTGTCTGTGTGTGGTGTAAGAAGGTGGTCTAATTTCATTCTTCTGCATGTATCTGCCCAATTTTCTCAACACCATTTATTGAATAAACTATCATTGTACGTGCTTGCTCCCTCTGTTGAATATTAATTGACTATAAAGGTGTGGGTTTATTTCTGGGCTCTCTATTCTGTTCCATTGATTTATGTGTCTGTTTCCTTACCAGTACCATGCTGGTTTTTGTTTGTTTGTTTGTTTTTTATAACTTTTTAAATTTTAATTGTTGTTCAAGTACACTTTTCTGTCTTTTACTCCCATCCCAGCTCACCGCCCCAGTCCTCCCCACCTCCCTCCTATTTCCAGCGCCCCTAGTTTTTGTCCATGTGTCCTTTATTTCTGTTCCTGTAAACCCTTCCCCTTTTCCCCTGAAATTCCCTCCCCTCTCCCCTCTGGTCACTGACTACCTGTCCTCTATTTCAGTGTCTTTGGCTATATTTTACTTGTTTCTTTGTTTTGTTGTTTAGGTTCCTGTTAAAGGCGAGATCATATGGAATTTGTCTTTCACTGCCTGGCTTATTTCACTCAGCATAATGCTTTCCAGTTCCATCCATGCTATTGCAAAGGGTAGCAGCTCCTTTTTTCTTTCTGCTGCATAGAATTCCATTGTGTAAATGTACCATAGTTTTTTGATCCCTTCATTTACTGATGGGCACCTAGGTTGTTTCC
>CM052541.1:82572439-82606645 GCA_028533065.1 Trachops cirrhosus
AATCCTCAATTTCCTTTTCAGAGCAGATACAGAGCAAAACAGAACAGCACACAGGGAGAGGCAGTCTCCTGTACCAGCGCGTCCACCGGTGCCTCCGCAGAGACGTGCTCTCTCAGGCCCCGTCTCTTGGCAGAGACGTGCTCCTTCGCCTCAGACTGAAGCCCTCATCAGCCCCAAATGACCCTTCCTGGGACCCGAGTGGCAAAGGCATCCTCACCAACTGGTTACAGGCGCCCTTAACTAGGTCTTACAGGCGCCCTTAACTAGGTCTTACAGGTGGCCTTAACTAGGTCTTACAGGTGCCCTTAACACAGTCTTACAGGCGCCCTTAACTAGGTCTTACAGGCAACCTTAACTAGGTCTTACAGGCGCCCTTAACTAGGTCTTACAGGCACCCTTAACTAGGTCTTACAGGTGCCCTTAACTAGGTCTTACAGGCGCCCTTAACTAGGTCTTACAGGTGCCCTTAACTAGGTCTTACAGGTGGCCTTAAACAGATCTTCAGGTACAGAGGATTTCTGATCAGAGACAAAACCAATGGCAGAGACTTGCCTCTTTGCCATAAAACCAGAAAACGAGTAGTTGAGGTTTCCTTTCCTCCAGGTTTAAAACTTTCACAACCTTTCCTACATAGTTTTACCCATCCAGATTTAACCATAATTCCCTTTTAATCCCTGCGCCTTTCCCACACTGGGAAAAACTATACTTAAACTCAGTGTCTGGCAGCTTAAAGTCCCTAGATTGGCAGGGACATCCTGCAGCTTTCTGAAGCTTAGACCTTGCAAACACCCTATAAATCAGATGGTCTCCCTTGGACCCCAGTTCATGACCTTCAGAACGAGAGCCCTCCCTATCAGAACCAGTTGCACAGAGAATCTGACTGGTGCAGTGCCCACACAGCAGCAACACACAGCCCATAATCTGAAGAGAACCCTTAGCCTACCACCTTGCCCAGTTCCAAGATGGCAGAACTCTCAGGTGACCCATCAACCAAGATGGCAGCACCCATGCACACTGGGTCATACAAGATGGCGACTTGCATGCGTGACCCCTCCTCCGTGGTGGGGCACTCACGTGGCTCATCCTCCATTTTACCCAAAATGGCGGCACACCCACACGACTTGCTGTCCAATCCCCAACATACAGGCATGCTCGGCTTACAGAGCTTAGGGGTTTGCTTCCTCCCCAAACCTGAGTACAGGTTCCCTTAGTGCCACCCGGGGTCACCGAAACTGTGAGTGAGCAGACAGGGGCAACCTGGGAGCAGCATGCTAACCAAACCGTTATTGACAACTCCATTGTCCAAAAGTGTTCAGAAACCGGTTTTCAACCAAACCATTTCACTTCTCTGCTCCCTCCCTGTTTCGTTTCCTTTTCACCTTCCCAGGCGTGATAGGTGGCGATGCCCTCGGGAGGAGTGCGGAGAAATTCTCAGGGACTGGGAAAATCCTGGAGTCTCTTACCCCACACCTGAGGGGGTCGGTCTGCCAGGGGCAGTTATCGTCCCACCAGAGTTGCCAGAAACTGTTACAGAGCAGACCTGGGGTCAGGGGAGGAGTGAGGACATCCTGTTTGTCTTTCCAATATTTCCTGGACACCCTGACTTCTGGCCCCCATTCCAAATCCCTATTCGGGGCCCCTCTGGGCCGCACCCTGTTACAGTGTTACAGAGAGAGTCCGCGTTCGTTCGTCCAGGCCACCGGAACAAAACGCCAGACCGAGCAGCATGAATAAGGGGTATTAATTGCTGCACCGTTCTAGAGGCTGGACGTCGGAGGTGAAGGTGTGGGCAGGTTTGGTCTCAGCGAGGCCTCCCTCCTTGGCCGGCAGAGGCTGCCTCCCGGCTGTGTCCTCGCAGGGCCCTTCCCCGCGCTCCCAGCCCCGCGGCTTCCCCCTGAGAAGGGCCCCAGCTGGACTGAAGCCCCACATTCATGACCTCGACTTGATGGCCTCTGTATAGGTCCCGTCCGAGAACACAGTCACATTCTCCGGGCCGCTGTTAGAGCTTCGACTTGTGGATTCGGGCGGGGCAGTCCACCCCGCAACGGAAGTTAAGGGTGAGCCCGGTCTCGCAGGCCTGCTCTGTGGCGTTCCGGGTTCTGAGGCTCTCGCAGCAGATTCCGAGGGATGCCTTTAGCGCCGCGGGCTCCGAAGCAGGTGGGGCTGGGCACACAGGATAAAATTGCCAGGTAAAGCACAGGCTGCACAGTTAGTTTCCAATTTTGGATAAACAATTTTTTTTAGTAGTTACCTGCCCTCAAATCCATTGTTTATCTGAAATTCAAATTAAACTGGGCATCCTGTATTTTTAGTTGCTAAATTTGGTAAATCTAACCTGGGAAGAAAATGAAAGAACAAGTCCTTATTATCAAACAAATAAGAACGCTGGCTTTGCCAATAATACATTAGACCTAGAGTAACAGTCATATGTGCACATCATTTATGAATAAATATCTGAGTGGGTCCATGTTCAGATTTTTTTACTGGTAGGGGTGCCCGATCAGAAGGTTTTGGGACTGGCCATGGGGTGATAAATGTACCTCAGTGATGCGTACATGAGAATTGAAAGTTTTCTGAAATAAAAAGACAAAAAAGTTTGGGGACACTGCTGCCACGCCTCCGGCAAACAGGCAAGCCAGGCGTGCGGAGCCGTGTGCCCGCGGGCGGGGTGCGGGCGGAAGACTGTGGCGCGTCTCTTGTGTCCTCAGGCGTCTGGCCAAGTCCACCCTCCTGCTGATCCCTCTCTTCGGCGCCCACTATATCATCTTTGCCTTCTCACCAGATGATGCCATGGAGGTCCAGCTGTTTTTCGAACTGGCTCTTGGCTCATTCCAGGTAAGTTTCAGGGACAGCAGCCAGATCTTCCCGGAAGAGTTCAGCAGTGCGGTTCGGGAGCGTGGATGCCTCATTTGGCAGAGACCCATGAGAAGCAGAGGGGCAGGACCTCACTGTGCCATGACCCTGAGGGGAACCCAAGTTCCCCACCAGTCAGATGGGGTGGGAGATCAGACTGAGGAGAGAGAGACTGATTCCAGGGAAAACGAAAGGGAAAAGGAACCCTCCCTCGCTGTGCTGTGCGGCTCTCAAAGGCATCCACACAGCTATAGTAATGTAAGCCCTGAGGGCTGTGGCTGAGCCATCAAAAAGTGGAGCAGGAAGATGAGCATTTGGGGAGAGTTTTTGAAAGAATAATAGCTTCATATTCCTACTGGGAAGTCCATAAAAAATTACTCAAACTGAAAACTTCAGAAGCTGCAACATTAGCATTATTTAGAATCAGTAAGAGAGTTCCAAGCAGTTGCCTCTGAGGAACAGGAAGTGGGGGTGGGGTGCCCGAAGGCTGCTGCTTTTTTGTGACAAGAATCATTTGACTCTTTGGAGCCATGTGCATACACAACTTGTTAAAAATAAAAACCAGCCCTGGCTGGTGTAGCTTAGTGGATTAAGCGCGGGCCTGTGAACCAAAGAATTACAGTTTGATTCCCAGTCAGGGCACATGCCTGGGTTGCAGGTCAGTTCCCAGCAGGGGACGCACAAGAGGCAACCACACATTGATGTTTCTCTCCCTCTCTCCTTCCCTTCCCCTCTAAAGATAAATAAATAAAACCAACTTAACAGGGAAAAAAGTGAAGGGAGAAGTCACGGGTCTACTAATTCAACAAGATGTTGTAAGTAAGGTTTAGAAAAAAGACAGTAAACATGCTTGGACAGAAGGGGCTCCCGAACTTAAGAAGAATATTTCTTCCCAAAAATAATGTGATGCAGCTTTCAGGAGAAACGTACAGAGGACAGAAAATAAGTAGATGAGGGACTAGTGAAAAAAGAAAAGAAAGCCAAAAGAATTCATACATAGAAGCAAATGTGATGAAACCGTTTCTGTAAGGGTGGGAGCGATGGGTCATACATTTGGTTTGGAGCTTTCCAGCAGCCACAGCAAAGCCAGAAACACAACTTGTTTCAAGTGTTACAGTATCCACGCATGAAAACAAGCTAGAGCCAAGGACAGACCTAGTGGTTACAGGCATTGGGGCCTGAGAGAAATTTTTCCCAGTGGGTTTTCCTAAAGAAGCCAGTCCGTCCTCAAGGAGTACCCTGCAGAGTCCTGCTCACCAGGCTGGCCTGGGTCTCCCCAATTCCCAGAGTTCTGTTCAGGGTGGGCCTGACCAGGGTCATGCTTTTGTCACTCTCAGGTTCCAGAGAGGAACCTGACCTGTGCCTGAAGACCCCGCCCCAGGGCTGTCCTCCCTCTGAGCCTCTCTTCTGCCCAGAGCCCCTGGCAGCACCTCAGACCACCTGGGAACCAGCCTCTTGTGGAATCCATGATTCTTTTTCTCTGGGCCAGGAAACTTTTGTGCCCACTGCTCTTGTAATATATGGGGGGACTGGGCTCACAGCGGTCCATTTAGCAGATGGGGGATTCCAGGCCCACACAGATGGAAGGCCTCGATGCAGCCGACAGCAGAGGCAATGCTCTCGCTGAGAGTGCGGAGACCGGGGCCACCTGCTTGCACGGATAGGGAGGACTCCCAGCCCTGCGGCCGGGCTGTGGCCTGCCCAACCAAAGGCCGTTGGACTTTCCTCTGGGGAAATGGCTTGTCGAGAGAAAACCAAGAGCACTTTCCTAATGTTTAGAAATGTTTACAAAGGAAAAGGATCTTTAAGAGTTTTTAAAAAAAGAACCTTTGTTCACATACAAACGTATCATTTTATATATATTATGCATTTATGTGTAACATTTATTTTAAAAATTTGTGTCATGGACAATTTCTTCCATACACAAAAGGGAAGAGAACAGTGAACGCCCTGCATAGCCACTACGAATGAGCCCTCCTGTCTCACGCCCATTGCCATCCCTTCCTGCAGCCCACCTGCATCGTAGTAAGCAAACCCAAGATGTCGTTTTATTTCAAATTTTAGTGTTTTCAAAAGATGGCCTTAAAAAACACACAGAACTACAGTATCATTACCTCTGTCATATATTTTTAAAAACTAAGCTCTTTCTAATTGTAGAAATAAAACTTGCCTATTGAAGGAAATTTGGAAATAAGGAAAAGTCAAAAGAGAAAAATTCATTAATAATCTCAGAACCCAGAAATAACCTCTGTTAAGATGTTGGTGTGCTTGCTTCTGTGTCTTTTCTATTCAGGAAGACACACACAGATATACCCGCAGGCAGATGGAATCGGGATCGTGACGTGTGGTTTTGTTTCCCGTTTGTTTAATTCTGTATCATGCCCACCCCACCCCATGAACAATTCCCCATGCCATTGTAGCATTTTTAAGTTGTAGGCTGTGTGAGGTCTGCCTTATATATACCTGGAGCACATTGAACTGCCCCTCACCCAGGGCTCCTACCCTGGCCTGAATAGTGAAAATGTGTCCCTGGATCCTTGAGACCCAGACAGGTGAGGCCAGGCAACCCTGGGCCCAGTGAGATGGACAGCAGCATCTGCTAGCAGCCTGACCTTTAGCTCCAAACCAAGCACACACAGCCGGAGTGCGGCCTAAACCCCTGTGACTCACCCATGAAGGGGATCCTCCCACCTGCCTAGAGCTTTGGCAAGGATTAAATGAAGCATCTGGGGCCCAGAAGCCCACAAATACGCAGGCCAAGCTATGCCCAAAGCTTTTATTTCAAAGCCTTCCTTTCACGCTCTTTACTAGTGGTTCCTAATAAATGATGCCCATTCCAACCTCCTGGGGTTCTTTCAAAACTTCTGATGCTCCCACCTCCAGACATTCAGATTTGGGGCACAGAGTGAAACTGGGCAAAGCTCCCAGGTGATTCTAATGTGCAGCAAAATTTGGAAACCACTGCTTTGAGTAAGTATTCACCACCACCTCCCACCCCCCAAAATTGAAATCCCTTTGGGTCCTTTCCAATGTATTATGGAAGGGGAGGGCTGGATGGCACTAGGGAAGAGGGATTGGGCCACTGAGGTCAGAGCTGTGACACCTAGGCCCCTGGGAAGGGCCTGTATTTGTAAGGAAGAGCAGGCTGGCCGGAGATGGGTCCCTGAGGAGGTGAGTAGGGTATTTGCACTGTAGAGACCTTGCTCACAGCTCACGGTTCTATGCAGGCCTCTTAGTCTCAAATCCTGCATCCCATCCTGTAATCCCTACCCAGGCAGAGCTCCATGCTGCGATCCCAGGGGACACCATGGGGAAAACAGGAGCTCCAGATACCAGGGAGGGAGGGTCCTGATAGGCACAGACCCCCACCATGCCAGGGAACACAAAGCAGATATAGCCATGAGGCCCTGGACCAGAGAGATGCACTCACCTGCCTGATAAGCAGTGAGGTCACACCCACTGCTGGCTGGCCAGGACGTGCACACGGGCTTTGTTCTGACCACACAGTCACACGTTTATTTTTCACTTTGAATAGTTGTCCATGTTTAAATATCTTCAGATTTCAGTTTATCTTTTCTTTTCTTTAAATATTTCTTTCAGGAAGGGGATACACCCTTCTATTCAATTAAGAGAAACATTTTTATCAGTACAGAGATCTTTTGTTTTTTCATACTCACCACACCATGAATTCACAGGGAATGGGCTCCAGCAGCCCAGGCTCCTTTCCATTGCATCTCACAAAGTGTGTTTCTCTGGGTGGAGCAGGCTGGTGCTCCAGTTCAATCCAGGAGGATTGTTTCCTTCTGTTTTTTTTATCATTTTCCTTCACGCATTTCAGGGAGCTATCTCAGCTCTCAGAATGCTTAACGTGCTCAATAGGTACATTAATTCTCTTGGCAAGAATCTTGCCCTTAGCTTGTTCGTTCACAACAATGTTTACCGCTTGCTGGGTAACACTGTAGACTCCTGCATTGTTGCCATGGGAACAACCGTGGGGCATTCCTTTTTGATCAGTGTCCTTGTCTTGATGCCTGCAATACCACCTTTCCTGTGGTTTCGCACGTCTGTGGCCAGAGGAAAAACTCCATGCTCTCTAAAAGGCCTAGAGAACATTTATATAATATAATGGGTGCTCCTCCTCTTCCCCGTTGTCAGTCATATTGGTGAATTACTGGAAGATGTCAGTTCCGGGTGAAATGTCCAGCTTATCTTGAAATGAACCCACTTAGGATTCAGGATCTTACTTGGACTGGCCCCAAATGTGGGGGGAGTGTTGCTTCAGGTGCCACCGCTCCCTGCTTCCAGATGGCCCACCTAACTAATTCAGGTGACTTGCCTTCCCCACAGCCCTAGTTAGCAGCCCTTACTTGAATGTTATGGACACCACGTGTGTGCAAGGCCTATGCTGGACACTGGGGACAAGAAACAAAAGGGACCCTGTCCTTGCCCCCTAGGAGCTGGCTGTGCTGGATGATGCCTGCACAGCCAGGGACACTGTGGGGTTCAGAAGGGGCAGCCCCCATCCCTCCGGAGGTAAGAGGTGTGAGAAGGCTCTGGGACACTTCCTGGGGGCAGTGGGGAGTGAGCCTGGGGCTGGTGATTAAAGCACTGGGAGGAAGTTGGAGGAGGGAGGCTGGTGCAGGAGCACCTGCACTAACCCCACCCCTCCCTCTGCAGGGCCTGGTGGTGGCTGTCCTCTACTGCTTCCTCAATGGGGAGGTGAGTGTACTTGGGTTGCCCTAATGCCTGGAGGAGCTGCCCAGTCACTGGATTCCGGTTCAGAGGGAGCTACCTGGGAAGGGTGGTAGGGTGTAGGTAGGGGAGGCTGGGGTGTCCTGACTTGGGCCTGGCCTGTCTTCCGGGAGTCTGAGCTCACTTTACTTTATGGGAGCTCACTTGGAGGGCTTGGTGGAACAATTGCTGGGCCCTACCCCCCATTTCTAATTCAGCAAAAATGGTCTGGGTTGGAGCCCATGAATGCTTTTAACAAGTACTCCAAGTGATTCCTGTCCTTGGGAAGGTCAGGAGATGGAGGAAAGTACATGTACCCCAACTTGAACCCAGCTCCTGACTGCTCTCTGCTTGCTGGATGGCTGATCTCAGTCACTGCCCCTCTCTGGGCCTCAGTCTTCCTGTCTGTAAAATGAGTAACTCAGATGACTTTTCTGCCAACTCAGAGAACCCCACATGAATGGACTCCTTTGGGGGCTGCACTAACTTTGAGGCCTCTGCCCTTGCCCAGCATCTGGGTCAGGACATGAGGTTCCTGGCACACAAGCGGTGGAATCATTAGTTGAACACAGTGTGCACATAAGTAAAGCCTTTCTGTGATGGCTGACCATCTATCTGCTTTGCCACTTGAACGGGAACAACTTCTGATGTTTTCTAAAAACGAGCCATTGAGCCTAGCCTCAAAGGTTTTGCTGCTACAGCTAGCATTCATGGAGATTTACAAAAAGCAGCTCCCTGATCCTCTGATTACTTCTGAGCTGGGGTGGCTTCCTGGGAATGTATCCTGTTGTCCCATGGGTTTTGGAGCTCTGGAGTTTATGTAACGACCACAAACCCCTTCTTCAGGACATGTGTAGTGAGATTGCAGGTCAACGCACTCAGAGATGGTGCTCCACCTACTGGACCTCAGGGCTAGAATTGGTCAGTCTGAGTGACCTGCAGAAGGGAAGGCATGACTACTGGACCAGAGTGGCAGGGCTTGTGAAGGGGCCCCAGGTAGTGAGCAGAGCTCTGGGCCCCAGGTCCTACATGTTGTTCCCTCCCGGGCTGACGACTGATCTCTGGGGCCAGGTACAGCTGGAGGTTCGGAAGAAGTGGCGGCAGTGGCACCTGCCCGAGTTCCCACTGTGCCCCCTGGCCCTCAGCAACTCCTTTAGCAACGGCACCAGTGGCCACACCCACAGCACCAAGGCCAGCCCCTCGGAGCCAAGTCCAGGCACCTGCAGGGCCAGCATCATCTGAGAGGCTGGAGCAGGGTCAGCGATGGACATAAGTCAAGCTGGGTCCTGAGAGGGCACGACACTGCTTCGGGACAGTGTCCATCTTCCTCACAGACATCGTATGCTTTCCCCTGTGACTAATAACCTCTCCTCCAGGCCTTGGGTTGGATGGTGAGACTTCCTCAGTACTCAACAGAAGGAACTTGGGGCACTGTGGGGGCATGGGGGAAAGAGCAGTTCAGGGGGCTTAGAAGGGAGGAAGAAGATAACTGGGATGAGATTTGGTCTGTTTTTCAGTCTTTTTGAGACACAGGTGAGGGGGGATGCTCACCAACCCCTTCCTGAAGGGGGAATGGCTTTTCTGATCCTCTGCTCCAGTTTTCAGGGACAAACTTAGAAGTCCAGGAAACGGGAGAAATCAAGGACACTCCCCACCCTTCACTGCAATTCAGCCATCCAGCAGCTCTCACCCTAGGGCCTTCAAGACAACTGCTGAATCCGATCAATCCTGTGGAGGCCAGGAGAACCTCAGGATGCCCAGCTCCTTCTCAGCAACCCTGGCATGGTCTGAGGCATCCCTCTGTTGTAACTGCCCCTTCAGTCAGTTACCCACAGCCCCCAAGGCAGGTACAGCAGGAGATGGGGCCTGATGCCATTTGATAAGAGAGCATCAGGTTCACCAAGGCCCTATGAGTTGCCCAAACTAGGCAAGGAAGTGGCAGAAGTCCAATCCAGACTTTTAGTTATTTCAAATCCCCATGCTCCAAGTCTGTCTGTTTTACCAGGGCCTGTCTCTCCATCCCATTGGGGATTTTAGTCTCACCCTTTCCTCTCTGAACCTCAGTTCCCTTGAATACCAACACTCCCTCCCCACCAACCTTGTGAGGATTAGAGGATTCAGGATTCAAGGAAAGCAAAGGCATTTGCATCTGGGAGACGAGAGGGCCACTGCTGCTCCTCCCACCCCCCACTGTGGAGGAAAGAACATCTTGCTGGTGAGGGGGTCCAGCTTGAGTCCTGGCCTTGGGAGGCCCTGGATGAGTGCCATCCCTCTCTGGGCCCTGGCTCCCCACCTTTGCAATTCCCCCTGCAGAGACAAAGAGGTCACCCTTTGCCCTTTTGTAGGCTGCTCTTGGTGAGAAGGCCAAGTGCTCAGGTCCAAGGCTAAGGGCCCAGCCTATATGGTTTATGAGCTCTGCTCTCTGAACATCAATTGGTCCACACCTCTGTCGAGCCACCTCTATAGGCTGTGCATTTTGGAATAAAAGTTTAAGGAAAAAAATCACAAGAGGTAGGTATAGGCACCCAGCCTGGCCCAGGAAGGGGAACTGCAGTGACCAAAAACTCACGCTATCAGTGGCAGCCAGAATGAACCAGGGAAGGCCAGAATTCATTAGGGCAGGGAGCAGGAAAGGGCTAGTGTGAAATAAAATGGGCTGAGGGCAAAAAGGGACTGGAAAGGGGGCAATTTAATGTACAAAATCACAGATCTGCTGGCAATGATGGAATCTTTGCTGATTCCTGGTTCCCTTCACCTGCACTCATCTTTAGGATGCTTATTAATCATCACCCAAGGTCTAGCAGGTCCAGACACATGCTCTTTGAATGTATCTAGGATCAACACTGGTACCCTGAGGCTGTCCGATCCTCACCAGAGATGGACACGCACATTTGCCCCAGGGGAGGGCTGTGCATTAGAATCAGATGGACTTTTCTGGAAGACTTACTCCAAAACTTCTCAAAGATTTCAGGCAGGATTTCCACAGGCAGACCCCCCAGAGGATGCAGCCAGCTGTTGGAAACTGGGCCTAGGCAGGGATTATGGGGTTCCCCAAAGGGCAGGGGTCACATCAAGTAACATGGATTGAAAACCTACCATGTGCAAGAAAATCTGAGGGAATCCTGCACTCTGCCTCCCTGGCGTAACCAATGCTGAAGCAGGGAAGCATGCACACAGTTCCTTTGAGTTGGTAGAAGAAAGTCCTAGGCACTGATGGAACATCCTTAGCTGGAAAATGATCCACTCTTTGCAACCCTGGGAGCCATAAAACAGGTGTGAACAACACTTAGCTGTGCAGCCAGTCCAGGTACCAGTTACCAGAGCTACTTCCAAATCTATTTCCGTCCTGGGAAGAAGGATTCAAGAAAAGGGTTTTAAAATGTGTTCTACAATCTATTGTACAACCTAATAACTTGGCTAAGCCTGTGAGGCTGGTGAAACTAAGGCATCTTCCTGGCCTCTGGCCCTGGAAAAAGGCCCCTGGGCCATTTCTGGCTGACCATCCAAAGGTTAGTGGGTAAGAAGCAGTGTTTCAAGGTCACTCTCCCGCCCCTAACCCCACCAGAGGTCATGTGTTATAAAAGTCCCTTGACCACACTTTCTTATAGAACCAGATGTCCTTGGAGAGAGGGCCTTAAAGTTTCCTTAGTTGGCCCCAGGGATGGGCGATGCTGTTGATGTGAAGGCCACTGATGGCATTCAAGAAGAAGAGGAAGGAGGCAGTGAATTGGCACCAGAACATCAGGGTGAAGCCGATGAGCGTGACCTGGTTCCTGAGGAGGATCACAAAGCTCAGGAGCCCCCCAGAGGAGAGGACAAATGAGATGAGGAGGAGGATGGAGCCCAGGGCCCACTTGCGCAGTGAGTGGAGGTCCTCACACACCTGGGACACCATGAGGAGCTCCAGGCCAAAAATGGCAGCCACCACAGCCAAGGCGCCCACGCTGCGGGCCAGGACCATGCCCACAGCCAGCCCCGGTATGCCGGCCTGACTCAGGTCTCTGAGGCAGTGTGTCCCAGTCTGGTTGGAGTTGGTACAGAAGTGCCATAGTCCAAAGAGGTGGTCCTCAGCCAGGAGCCAGTGACCATCACAGATGGAGACAGAGGATAGGACCACGGCCAGGGCAGCACACACGATGATGAGGGTCCGGATGAAAGATTCAAAGAAGGACCGGCGGGGCCTCCTTTGGCCCAGCAGTCTCTGGGCCTGGAAGACATCACAGAGGTGGCATGTCAGAAATGGCCCCACCACGCCCTCTCCAACTTGTGCAGGGAAGACCCTGAACATGCCTTCTACCTTCCCACAGCTCCAGTCTCCCCTGAGGCCTGGAACACGGCCTTTACTCACAGCTTCCCCTCCAGCTCCTCCTCACCTTTCAGCACAGACCCACCTTCTTTGGAGAACCCTTCCTCCATTCTACCCATTCCCTGTTCTCCATTCAAGACCTATAAACGTTGCTTGTCAAGTTACTTACCAGGCCTGAAGGGCTCCCTGACCTTTCTTCAATGATCTTCACGAGTGAGAAATCCAAATCCTACTCATTGGCAAATCCTCGGCCCTTCTGAATTCAGGAAACCTGTCTAGCCTGGCTAGTGTGACCCTGAGCTTGCAGCCAGCCTGGGTTTCTTTATAAGCAAAACAAGAAAACTGCCTGGAAAGCTGTGAGGGTTGTAAAAATCACTAGAACATAATACATGGTTGTTTCCCTCTCTCCCTAGAACTTCCCGGTACAAGTCCATTTGTCTCCTAATCCCCACCCAGCTGGTTCTGCGCTGTCCACATTCTGTCCAGGCCTGCATTTTATTAACTTGTTTTCCTCAGTACTGACAAGGATGTTGCACCTTGCCCTTTGGTCATGCTCTGCTCCTCCCAGAACATGGCAACCAGACTTTCTGTTCTAGCAGCCTCTTGATGGGAGGGGAGAGGAGCCACTGAGGCTCTTCTTTAGCCTCTGGTTTCAGCACTGGCTTCCCGCCCTGGCCCCCTCTCTTCTGGCAAGCTGAGCCAGGTGTCCAGGGAAGTGTCCCTTATCTCACAGAACTCAGACACCACGCAGGCACCATTCCCAAACACTGGCCCAGAAAACAAAGGAAATACCTCAGAATAAAACTCCTTATCCAATACACAAGTGCTGTAGATCCACCCTGTCTCCTTCTCCACCTTCATTCCCCTGTGCATTCTCCCTGGCCACCTCACGCAGGCGCAGCAGCCATCTTTCCATGCTCAGGACAAGCCTGGAACTTTCTTCCCTCAGACCTACTGGCCCCTCCACCTGAAAGGCTCTTCTCCAAGTTGCCCCTTTTCTCTATTCTTCATGTCTCAGCTGAAATGTCAGAGACGTCTCATCCTTTCTGCCTAAGCAACCCAAACTGGGTCCCCTCCTGTCATTTTCCATCAGGCATCTATTTTCTTCACTGTTCTGATCACAAGTTCTATTCCCTTCTGATTTGTATTACACATTATTATCTATCTCACTCAGAGACTGTGCTCTTCAAGGGTGCAGGGCCTCCTGTTAAGACACGGCTGTGTTCCCAGCACCTGGCACAGTGTTTGACCTGGGCATTCAATGGGTGTGCAAGAGCCATGGGATATTAAATGAGCGGTCAAGTTTGCAACAACTGTCACTTTCATCTGAAGCTCCCTTTAAACCGAAGTCTTCTAGCTAGTGTATGTGGAAGCAACCCAGCTTCCACACAATGTGGGGAGGTAAGCAAAACAAAACAGCTCATGCATGGAAGCAATGCTGGGAAACTTGATGGGGACTATGGAATATACCCTATACCAGGTGCAAATGGAGGCAAGACCAGGGTACATCTCTCAGCGAGGGACACAAAGCAAAGCCACATTCCTGGGACAGTCTTGTGGTCAGAGCCCCAGCAAGAACAAGGCTGGCTGCTAACTTGCAGAGGTAAGCAGGAGCTACTGCTAATTTCAGTCCCAGGGATACATGAATAAGGACCTCATTTGCTCTTTGTGCTCCTGCATAGGTCCTATTTTACTCTTAAACCTGTGAGGCTGGTACAGTAGGAAGCTCTGTGGTGGGGGTGGTGGCTATGCAAAAAGGAAAACTTATACAGAGATCAGGAGACTTGCCCAAGATCACTCTCCTAAAATCACAATAAAGCCTGTTACAGCTGCCCAGACAACTGCATATTGTGCAGAGGATGAGATGCATTCAGCCATTAAACACCAACTGCAGCCTTCCAAGCACAGGGCCTCAGTGTTAGAGGTTCAATATTACTGGTGAAAAAAAGGAATAGAGGTACAGAGGGGTCAGGACCTCAGCTCAAATCTGGAGACAAAGGCAGTCTTGGGCACTGGGAAGAGGACCCAGGCAGGAATCTGGGCTGCAGTTCTCAAATTGTCCCTTTGTTTGCTACAGGGGCTTCCAGGTGCTGAGGCAGGGCAGCAGGCAGGGGAAGCTGGCTCTGGGCCCCTTGCCCACTCCAACATCAGCAGACCCCTGTTACCTGCTGGAGACAGTGGGAATCCAGGAGTCTGTACAGGAAAGCATTAGAAAAAATTGTTGTACTGCTAAGAAACAAACTTAGGAAACTTTGAAACCTCTGTGTCTATAAGCCATTAAAGGTATTTGTCCTTGGGTAATTTCTTAACCTCTTTGGCCCTTGTTGTGACTCTTGCAGAAAAGCAGTAGCCATAAAGGCGCCTGGCGAAGTGACAACATCCTAGAGGTTGATACGGTCCTAGCATGGGAGAGTCCCAGATACAGAGAACAAGTCACAAAAAACGCAGGACCCAGAAACCTTCTGACCTTAGACACACACTGTCTGGAGAACAGGCACATCCTGTCCGTCTCTCAGCCCCACTGGTCCTGAGCACAGACAGGACTTTACTCTCTAGGCCCGCTGATACCACACCAGGATCAGAAAGAGAAGACAGCTGATGTCAGTTCATTTCCCCCTCCCACTACAAAGCAGGGCTCTGTTGAACTCTCTGACCACCAATAAAACTCCCAGGTATGAGATCAGGTATATAAAAGTACCTGATCAGGTATATTAGCACCTGAGCAGCTCTCACATCACCAGAGCTGTTAATATCAGTAACAATAATAGTGCATACTGGAGTCTTCATTCCTAACCACCTAGTGATCCAGAGCCTGGAGTACTGTCCTGGAGGGCAGCTAGAAGCACCCTGGTCCGTGGGGGTCCAATGGATAAGAGGAGGTGAGGGCAGTTGAGATCTGTCCTTGACCTGCCAGCCCCCACTTGTGTGACATTGGGCAACTCACAGCTTTGACTGTCTCCACTAAAAAGGGGCAAACAAGACAAATATTTCCCTTTTTTCATCTGTAAGCCTGAATGCATTTCTTCTGACCCAGAGAACAGTGTTGCTTGACACTCCTGGGCCTTTGAGTCCCATGCCAAGATTTTATCTTCCTCTATAACTCAGGACCCCATCTATTCCCCTCAAAATCCAAGTTGGCACTTTGAGCTGCTCACTACTCATTCTCTCCATCCCCAACACAGTCCCCATACTCCCACCCCCCCAGCCCCCACTACCCACTGTGCCTAGGACCTCATCATCATTAGCTGGAAATTTCAATAGCTTTCTAGCAGGGATCCCCAACCTCTGGGTTGCAGGCAGTACAGTCCCGGCCTGTTAGGAACCAAGCTGCACAGCATATGAGCTTGAATGAAATTCATTTGAATCATCCCAAAACCAATCTCCACTCACGCCCACGCCCCTGGAAAACTTGTCTTCTATGAAACCGGTCCCTGGTGCCAAAAGGTTGGATACCGCTGTCCGAAAGAGCTGGACTGCCACCATCCCTTGAGTCACCCCAGTGTGCTGGTCATGCAGTCCCAGGAGCTAGCTTATCCTCTGTCTCTTTCCTCACCTATGAATGGAGGTAACAGTACCTACCTCCTGTGGTGGTCGTGGGGCTGAAATGAGTCATCACTCCAAGTGCTTAGAACAGTTCCTGGCACCTTGGTTAAGCACGCCTAAACAGCAGCACCCCCCTTTGCAGGGCAGCCTGTGTCCTCCTACCTAAGAGAAGAGCTACTGGGCTTTACCTCATCTCCCCATCCCCCTCCCCCCTCTTCCTCCACCACTGTCTGGGTCTTCTTGCTACCAGTCTTCCTGCCCCACCTAGACCAATATAAAGCACCCCCAATCCCTCCTGCAGTTTTTGCACTTCTTAATTTAGCACTCACTTCCCAATATCTCTTCTTAATCATTGTTTACAAGTCTCTCTCTCCTAATGGACAATCAGCTTCTCAAAGGGAGAGACCACAACCTGGTCTCCCCCTCTTCACTGCCTGTCCCCTTCTTCCCCAGGCCTATCCCAGGAGGCTGCCTGGTTGACTCAAGATTCTGCCCCAGAACAAAAAGGAGGAACTTAAGACATTGTGTTCCCGTCCCCAGCTAGAAGGGGTTTGGGGGATGGCCTGTGGGTGGCGTTTTACTGTTCAGGAAAAGAGAGATTTGGAGCCAAGAAGTCTTGGTTTTGAATCTCGATTCTGTCGCTTAGCTACCGTATGAACAGGTTTCTACAGTGTTCAGTTACCTCTTCTACAAAATGAGCACAGTGATATCTACCCGAGTCAGTGTTGTGGGAGTCTGAATACCTGCATTCAGAGTCACGGAACCTCTAATCATCAGCACAGCCCAGTTGGCGGACTCTTGGGAAGACCAGCTGCCGGGATGCTTCCGCGCCAAGGAAACGCGCGCGCACGCGCACGCTCAGGGTAGAGGTCCCGCCACCTGCTGACCTCCCTCGAGACAGCCGCTCTCCGGAGGGAGGGGGTAGGAATGGGCGGATTCTCAGGCGATACAAACTTCTTGCACCACCCAAACATGAAAACAAAACTTAGGTGATGCGGGCCACTCCCCTCACTAGACACTTTATTTGAGGCGTCCGCACGCTCCAGCGAGTTCATCCCTGTCTCAGAACCCCAAACGCATTTTGGGGAAGTGGAGAGGGTCTTTGTAACCTCCACCTAAGAATGTTCTGGTTCTTCCAGAGACGCTTCCTCAGGTCGCATGAGGCAATCCTCACTTTGTAAGTGGATTCTATCCATGTTCCGCCCCAGGCGCACCTCCTTTTTAAAAAGGAGGGACCTCTCTGGTGAACCTAACCGATGGGCACTTGGTGACTCCAACGAGAAGCAGAAAAAGAAGTTTGCGAGCCTCGGGGGCTGGCAGAGCCACGAAGCGGACGGCGACCCAGGAGCACTATTGGGGGCGGGTGCCCCCCCATCTCTTCCCGCCCACCGTACTCTGAGGCCGGCCGGCTTGCTGCTGGGGGCCGGCACCGCGGGGCACCACTCCTATCCACCGTCCTCGCCACCGCCCGTGGCTGGAACTGGTTCGAGGGGCGTAACCCTTTTCCTCTCCCAAGGTTGAGGCAGACGCCGGCCCTCTGGGGATCGCGGGGCTACCTGCACGGCGATGGCAGTCATGCTGCACCCGGGTTCCGCCGGTCCCGCTCGCTCCCTGCCGCCGCTCGGCTGAGGCCGCCAGTGCTGTCCCGGGACTTCTCCCCAGGGGCGGATCAGGGAGGCCGCAGGGCGGGCCGGAGGGCGGGGTGGAAGGCTGCTTTCAAAGAGGAGCGATTAACCCTGGGCACGTTCCGCCGGCCCCTCCGCCGCCCTCCGCCGCTGGGTTTACGCCGAGTCAGCAGGGCAGCCCAGAGGAGCCCCCACCGCCATCCAGGAGCGGGATAGGAGGGGCGGATTCGTGGTGGAAAGCCGGGGTCGGGGTGAAGGTGCGAGGATTCCGCCCGCAGGGGTAGGACCCCCCACCCGGGTCTGAGGGAAGAGGACTGGCTGTAGGGGGAGGGCTGACTCTGCTGACTTCGGGCTTGGAGTCACTTTGCTGCTTTTGAACCTCCGAGACGACGTCTGCCCCGGAGCAGATTCCTCGAGGGCTGGATGGCGCCGGTGGAAGGGCCCGGGTTCCAGCCCCAGCTTGAGCGTCTGGAGGCAGTAGAGTGTAGAGAGAGGAGGCAAGAGTCTGGGCTCTACTGCTTTCACCACCCGCTGGGTGACCTTGGGCTGCTTGATTAACCTCTCTGAGTCACGATTAATAACGAAATATTTATGAAAGGTCGGGGTCTTGGCGAGGCCCCCCGTAAATGTGAATGGCATGGAATCTTTGCGGCAATCTTTTTTGCTGCAGTTTTTGCTCCCTCGAAAAGCGGATATACAAACCTGCTCTATTCCTGGCCTCCTAAGCGACCATCAAAAAGGCAAATATAACAAAACAAAAGACATTGTTCTTCCTCACTTCTGATGGGGCCTGCGTTCTCAAGGAGGCAGTGCATAAAGTCTCCACACCAGAAAGGGATGGTGGTGGTGGTGGTGGGGGGGGGGGGTGACAGGAGGGCCCAAGGGCAGCAGTTTCCAATTAAGACCCTCCCCTCCCATCTCAGTTTGTAGGGAAGTGAGTGGTGGTAAGGAGGGGACATCTGCTTAAGGTAAAGCAAGATCCCCTTTCTCCTTAATTACATGGGGCAAATAAAATTACTTGGATCATTCGGGCGGGCAGGCAGGCAGCTCCCCTCTGACCTTACCCGAGTATTCAAAACAACTCACTGCTTTTCTCCCAAGAGCCATGTGAGAAAGGGGGAAAGTTACAGTGACAGTTATCTGTGTATTTCCCAGTTAGATGTGCATCTGATTCCATCACTGCCAAAGAGACCTTGTAACATCCTTTAACCTAGTCCTCAGTGCCCAGGCACAGGAGAGCCATGCTACCCCCTCCCCCTCCGTCTCCCACATTTGAGCCAATGGAGAACCAGGACTGGACTTAACCGGCAGAACCAGTCTGGGTCTGAGTTCTTGCCGCAATTTTACGTGAGAATCACCTGAAGGGCTTTTTAAAACACAGACTGCAGGACCCCACCCCAGAATTTCTGACCTAGTGGCTCTGGGATGAGGCCCCACCTGATGTATTTCTAACAAGGGGCTGCTACTGCTGTCTGTCAGGGGGCCCTGCTTTGAGAATCACAGAGCTAAGGCAAAGGGGAGCTAGCTAGCCAGGTCCCGCAGGGCCAGCCCGTCTCTGCTGGGTGCCTTCCCTCCATGGCCCCCACCTGCCTTATCTGCAAGCAAGGGTTGCAGAAGCCAGGTATGCCTCCTTCTACAACCCTGGGCTTCAGAGAAGGGGCTGACACAGGAATGAGGGACCTGGCCCTGGTGGGTGTCCCTTTATAGAGTCCTAGAATGCTCTGTAGAAGGGCCCTTCTGGGTTGCTAGGTTAGCAGCATTTCATATGACCAGGAGGGAGGTGCCTGGAATTAAAATCAGAAAGAACCATCAAGTTCTTGTACCTTCTAAGATTTCTGTGTGTGGTCAGGCATGTTAGGAATATGTTGCCAGTTTTGCTTTCTTGATAAGAATAGAAAGTCTTGAATCAGTGGAGTCAGAGCAACATATCAGCAAGATAGCTGAAGAGGCAGAAATGACTTATGAATAAAGAGGAAGTGACTGTCCAGTTCCAATCATTTTATGGTCATAAGAAAGCCCAGGACACAGCTCGGAGTCTGGGTGGAGTTTGTGCTGAGGACCAGGCATCAAGTCTATGAGCTGGTCGCCAGGGCTGGCCCCCTGCATTCTGGAATCCCAGAATCTCCTAGATAACCCCATGATGCTCAGGGCTTGGGGTAGAGTGGGATGTGGCAGCATCCATAATACTCCCTCAGTGTACTGCCAAGCCCTAGGGAGATAGTGAGAAAGGCAGGTAACTCAGCAGGACTGTCTGGAGGGGATTCCTAGTGCTATGGGGGGCAAGCAGCAGCATATGTGGGGGGAGGGATGACCCTCTGAACAGGGTAGGGCCCCCAGGGGTTAAAACCAGAAACAACATTGGGTGAATGGTGGCCCCTGTGACAGCGCAGAACCTTGCCTGTTCCTTGACTGTCTCTGCCTTTTCTCCAGACAGTATGACAGATTCAATACCTGACCCTCTCCCATCCCTGCTTCTAGGCTGGGTCAGGGTTGGGAAAATGAAGAAGGGAGGAAGTGGCCCCCACAGCACCCCTTGGATTACTCTTGTCTGATGAGAAGGATCTAGGTGTTGCTCTTAGAGAGTTTCAAAGTAGGGACCCAGGTACTGATAAATGAATCAATGAGGACTAAATCTACTAGTCAGACAACAAGCACTCTCCCACCTCTGGGCCTTTGTACTTGCCACTTCCTATGCCTGAAATGTATTCCCTCAAGTAGTCACATCTAAGACTCACCACCTCACTCCTTTGAGTTTTGGGCTCAGATGTCACCTTATCAGAGAAGATTACAGTAACCACATCTGAAAGAACCCCCTCCTTAGCAAATTACGTCCCCTTTTTCTTCCCCCTTTATCAACACACACACAGATACATCCTCTTTCTCTCCATAGTGTAAGCACCAAAAGGCCACGTACTTCACTATGTTCACTGGCATATCCCCGGTTCCTGAGACAGAGCCAGGCATTTGGTAGGTGCTCAAGAAATATTCATTAAATACATAATGAATATTATGTAGCTCAAATATCTACAATGTACCCACCACTGTCCTGGTCAATGAGGGACAAAGAAGAAAAAGACAAAGTATCTGCTGGTGGTAAAGTCCCTAAATTTTAGAGTCAAAATCTTCCTCCCCTTCATTTCTGCTCCTTCCCTGGCCTCCCCAGTTCAGGCCCACACCCTCCATTTCTCTATTCCCTCACACCCTTGGTCCATTTTATCCTTTCCTTTCCCCTGCTCTAGGCCCCAACATTTCTAAAATGGGTGCCTGTGTAACAGCCTTCTGCCTGGCTTCCCTACCTCCATCTCACCTCCTCTGTTTCTTCATAGCTTCCAATTCCTCATTCCCAAGGCTCACCCCCAAATTTGGATGTATCTGGCCCCTGCCCACCCCTCTTACTCTCAGCCCCATCCGTACTTGCTAGCTTGAGCCCTGGGCAGGAAGTTCCATCCAGCCTCAAGGCTTCTGTGTTCATTGTTCCCTTTGCGTGGCCAGCCTTCCCCTGGGGTCCACTGGACATACTGTCACTTCTTTAGTGGTCTCCCTTGACTTCCCCAGCCAGAGTAGCACACCACATACTTGCCCCTATTATCTTTGTACTTTCTTGATCACTAGCTGAATTTTTATTTGTCTGTTTCCTGGATTTTCTATTTCCCTCTTTAAAACTATATGCTCCCTGAGAACTGAGACTGTCTCTCTGTTACTGCTGCACGCCCAGTTCCAAGACTAGAGACCAATTAATAAAGTTTGCTAAGTGACCAACCAGGCTTCAGATGCATCCTAGGCAAATTATTTCTCCTCTGTGAGCCTTGGTTTTCTGTCAAGTGGGGAAATATATCCATCTTGGTGTTGTGAGGGTCTCATGAGGCAGTGTGTGTGACATGCTCAGTAACTTATAATCTTGACTATCAGTGTCCCTGACCCAAGGAAACCTTAGAGGGGAGAGGCAGCTTCACTCTGCCCTTAAGGAGCTTCAGTCTGAATAGGGATATCCCTGCCCTGGCATTTTCTCCTCTGAGAAGTTGGAGTTGGGGAGGGGGGCCACCTGCTCTAAGGGGCTGAGTGGGGCAGACACAGTCAGGATACCCAGAGGCAGTAACAGGGAGTGTGCTGGGAACCCCACTTGAAGTTCACTGGGCAGCTTCAAAGCTGCTGACTAACCCACCCTGCCTCTGTGCCTGGACTTCTGACCTCTCCAACTGCCACCTGCTCTGTGGCCTTGGAGAGAGAGCAGCATCAGCCCCATTGCCTCTCCCCTCATTCTTCCTGTTGCCTTGCCTTCCTTCACCCACCTGTCTGCCTCTTATCCCAGCCTCCTCCTCACAGTTCCCTGATTCCCTTCTGCCCTTTGTCTCCTCCCTTGAGCTCCTGCCGTGCATTCCGACCCCCATGCAGAGGTGCCCTATTGCAACACAGACCTTGTTTACCACATTCTAGTGTGGCGGGGGCCAAGGGGCTTCCCCGCCCTGCTCTGTTGCTGTCCTCTGTTTTGCCTTCCCTCTAGGCAGGCTGCAGGTGTGATGTTTACCCTGTGTCAGAAGAAAGGGCCTGAGTCAGCCTCAGCCAGCTAAGGATACTGGAGGTGGGGAAAGAAATGGGCTGGGTTGGAGCAGTGAATGAATGAAGCAGGAACTAGGTATCTTTCCTGAAAGTCTCTATATATCAAAATTGCCCCCAAGATTTTTTTTTTGAAATATTTTACTTATTTTTAGAGAGAGGTGAAAGGAGGGAGAAAGAGAGGGACAGAAACAATGAAGTGTGAGAGAAACATTGATCTGTTGCCTCTTGCACATACCCCAACCAAGGACCAGGTTGCAACCCAGTCATATCCCCTGACCGGGAATCGAACCAGCAACCATTCGTTTTGTAGAACAACACTTAACAACACTTAACCACCTGAGCCAGCTAGTTAGGGCCTCTTAACATTTTTTGAAGATGACAGGAAATGATGCAGATGGCACCTCCGAGGTGGCCTTTCTGTGATGTCTTTGCTTTCTAAAGTCAAGTGTGCCCTGGAGATGGGAGCCCTCCAAGGTACTAGGAGCTGAAATTTTCCAGGTGGACATTGTACCCGGAATGGGGGAGACTCCTAGCACTTTCTCTGCAGGCTTGGACACTGGACTGGTCAGCACACTCTGAGACACTCACTCTCTTGGGGACGGGTCCCCCCTTAATCAAACACACACAAGGTGGTCAAATAGAGCAGACCGCCAGCCCATCCCTTCCAAAATGTGCCTGTGTTCCTCCCTAATCAGGGTGTCCCATCAGGATCAAAGGGCCCAGGAAACAAAATTAGGCACCAGGAATTGGTGGGAAGCACAGAAAGATGACAGGGGAAGTTAAATGATTTACACAGGCCTTTGCCTAAGTTATGGGGGAGTCCAGGAGATACCCCAACACACAGTTTATTAGATTTGATGTACAAGGAAAGCTGGCTAAGTCCAAGGACAAGGAGGAGCGGTAAAGAAGAGAGGGATCTCTAGGCAGTTTGCTGGCAGGAGGATGGGTCAGCCTCCAGGCTTTGAGTCAGTGGAGTTTGGGAGTCTCACAATGGCTGCTTACTGTCCTCAGTCTGGGGATATGTTTTATCCACAAAACAAAAAATTGTTGTCAAACATTTGGGAGGTTTTACACTAAATTCTGGATTTCTGGCTTCTCTTGAAAATGAGACCACTTGGAGCCTCGAGGGTCCTGTTTCTGCAGCGGAACAGTGGCCACTTTGGATGGCTGCCCTTTGGACAGACTGTGTTCTGGAGGACCCCAAGTCTAACCCTTGGCTCTGTGCACTTGTCTGTGTTGCCTGCCTGGCCCTTGGCAGGATTTCAGTTTATAAGCCCAGTTCTGTTCTTGTGCTAGTAAACGAACTCAGAACCTGCAGTGTCTGCATATTCCCACCCTACCACCAGTGCCTTCCTCAGCCTGACCTGGTTTTTGTTCCGTGTTAACTCTGGCTGTCCGAAGACTCACTCCAGTCTCTCCTGCCCAGCCTCATAACAGTTGTGCTGCAGCTCCTGCTCCTGTGGCAATGATCTCTTGCTTCTGGGTTCAGGTTCCTCAGGGAGAATCTCCTTATTCCAGGAGAGCCAGGCTGCTCAGTGTAAAGAGAACCAGACAGCCTGAGTGCTGGCTACTCTCCGGCTAGGTGTCCGACCCAGTACAGAGGAGCTGTGACCAAGGGCTGGGGACAGGGTCATGTGGTACAGAACCCAGGGCAGCAGACACTATGGGTAAGAGAAGGATGGCAGACACTTTGGGGGCAACAGTGTGCACCCAGCTGAGAGCCCCTCTCTGGAGCCATTGTGGCTGGACACCTGAGGCCCCTGCCCTGATGCATCTTGGGTTGGACAGACCACCCATGCCTCCTTGACTTGACTCTTTGCGAGCTTCCCAGCTGACTACCTCCTTTGCAGCTGGCATTGCCTTGCTAATAGTGAGGGGACCCTTCTTCCTCTCTTCCTTCTTTGCCCTGGATGGCATTTTGTCTCTGACCCTCTGAACTAATTTGAGTAATACATTTCAAGATTTCTAATTGCACCATTCTCCAGCTCCTACATGTTTTCTGGATTTTTATATGATTTTCTCACACTTTTCTAGCAAGAAACCCACCCCTACCCCATCTTTTTGTTTTGTAGGATCCTGGTTCAGGACCTTGTCAACCATTCTTCTCCAATTTTGGTGCATGGGCATGATACTTGCATTCAAGATCTTCCTGGTGTTACTTTTTTGTCTCCCCATTGGAACCCCCTCTAATGTGTTTGATATGTATTCTTAACTATGGGTATGTTTGCTTTCTTAAGTGGCGTTGTATTATAAATCTTGTTCTGTTTCCTATTTTTCTCACCCAACAGAATGATTTAAGACCACTGCTGTTGATGTATGTATAGATTCAGTTCAGTGTTTTATAAATGCTAGGTTAGGTCCCAGAAGTGGCTAGTGAAACCAATTTGGTAGAAGCAAAAGCAGCACTTACAAGAAATGAATAGAATAGGAAATATTAGAGTGCCTCAAACATTGTTAAGGTAAATATTGTTTCATGAATTTGTTTTCAAAAATAGACAGACACATAGATGCAGGTTACAGTGTGAAAAGTATTTTTTACCATGGGTCCCCATAAGAAAAGTTTGAAGGTCTGATGTGTTAACCTAGATGCACAGAAACAATGGACAGTGCTTGCTTGAGGCAAAGATAAACTCTCTCCAGAAAGATGTCTGAAGCCCAAGAACAATCCTTTCTTTTATTTTGATAATAGCTCCCTTTCCTCCCCTTCTGCCTATAAAAACCTTTCCCTTCGTACAGTTCCTCTGAGCACCCTTCTAGTTGCTAGATGAGATGCTGAATCATTTCATGAATCAGTTCATGAATCATTTAATAAAACCAATTACATCTTCAAATTGACTAGGTTGTATTATGTTTTTTTATAGATTAAAACAGGACAATTTTATAACTTCAAAAATTTTCAGAATCCTACATGATAGTTTCTTGATTGAGAAAAATGCATGTTTGCATGTGGATTCCTTGGACTCCCTGCAAGATACTCCTCCAGTTCTGCCTTCGGTAAAGCGGGAATCGCTAGTCTACACTCCTGACTCTGTTTATCAAAGAAGTCATCACTCTCCATGTTTACCAGCTGGAAGATCTGCTCGTCTGTTCTGCAGGGTGTGGGGTGACAAATACATGGTCAGGGCTGAGGGCCCCCAGACTCCAGCTTCTAAACTCTGAATATAAGGTATGACATGGATGTATATTACACGTTTGCATACTTATTTGTAGGTATAAACAGGTCTTTCCTAATCATGGGTGTAGGATGTTCTAAACTTTCTTTTTTTCCCCTAAACTTTTTTGGGGAATTTTCTTGCTTTGACTCTGGTGTGCCTCTCCTCCTAGAAGTTGGTGGCTCACTACAGCTGTATTATGGCCCCAGAGCTGCCAACCTGGAGGAGTCTGTGGTGTGTGAAAGGAAGAAGAAGGTTTGTATCATTCCCCCTGAGCATAGGCTCAGCTCTCAAACAAGTAAAGGGTTCCGTATTGGATTGATCCAGAATATTCCACTGGACCATAAGAATTATTTGAAACTGAAGGCATTGAGAGTACATTATTTTTCTTGAATCCCCTTGTCTGCCTAAAAGCAAAGCCTTCCAAAAGAACTTGCAGAGGAGGAAAATCTGTTTTTCCTATATCCACCTTTGGACCATCGGCTGGGACCTTGTAAATTAGACTGACAGAGGACAGATTAACAAGAGGAAATTAAACAGAAGGAGATTAGCAGATGCATGGCACATACACAAGGGAGCACTCAGTGATGTGTAACTCAAAGGGGTAGTTAGAACTTGGCCTTATACAGCATCTTAACAAAAGAACAATACATGACAATACGAAGGAAGACTTCTAATTTTTAGGGCTGCAAACTGTGGGAAGGTAAATATGTGAGGGACACTAAATGAAGGTAAGGGCTAGTGAATAAAGTTTGTTATGTAGATTCTTCTGGTGCCTTCTCCAGCTAAGGGTCTAGAATTGTCTCAGGTGAATAAACTTTGTCTTTCCTGGTGGAGAGGGGAGGGAGACAGCTTTACAAATTTATGTCCTGCTGTTAGGTGAACAGGGCAAAGGCAGAGAGCTTTTCTTGGATTTGCGTCTCAGTGCATTTGTTGCCTTCAGCTCAAAGTAATCCTTGTGCCAAAGTGGCATGTTTTGGGTTTGGCATATCTTGTTACCCTTCAAACTCAGTTGTTATGAATCTCCTCCCCAGAGGTCAGCAGGGAAGATGAACTCTATCACCAGAGACTAGAAGTCCCCACGGCATCACACCTAAACAGATATTGTCACAAGACTATCATATCTCCTATCTGTTTTCCCTACCCATTTCTATTAAGATGGTATATAAGGTCCCAATTGTAATTTGTTCTAAATTTTTGCTTGTACATGATTAAAATCTGTCTTTTCCCTTGCTACCTTGTCTTTTGTCTGTTTACTCTGCAGTCTCTCAATTATTTAATGACCTAAGAAGGTAGAAGAAAAGCTTCCCCTCCTCAAGGCAAATATCTCCCCACCTCCTTTCCTATATAATCTACTTCTTGGTGACTTTCTCCCATAGACTAGTGGTTACCAATCTTGGCTGCTTGGTGAATGGAGGTTCAGATTTAATAGTCTGGCTGGCCAGTTGACAGCACTGTCCTAGACTCCAAAGTTTGGCTGGGACACGACCAACTCAGGTATCCTCCCCAACATTCTCCAACTTTCCTTTCTTCATTTACTTGGAACTCAGTTGGATGTGAGGAACTAGTTAACATTAAGTTGTAAATGGCTGATTTACTTTCCTCAAGGAAGTCAACTTTTAATTTGACGATACACAGATCTCTAATTTAAAGACTATCTGGCAATGCAGAAAAAGTAAAGTAAAATAACAGAGTCTTAGGATGAGGCCAGACCCTAAGAAAGGATTGCCAATCCTAACTTGAATCACTTGGGAAGCTTTTAAAAACATACCCAAGGCCCTGGCTGGGTAGCTCAGTTGGTTAGAGCATCATCCAGGTATAGCTTGTGGGTTCAATTCCTAATCAGGGCACATACAAGAACCAACCAATGAATACATAAATAAGTGAAACAACAGATAGATGTTCCTCTCCTTTCCTCTCTCTCTCTCTCTCTCTCTCTCTCTCTATCTCTAAAATCAATAAGTAAAGTTAACACACACACATACACACACCCCAAGTTCAGCCCCCACTCCCGACAAATTAACTGGATGTCTCTGTGGGGCAAAGTGTGGGCATTACTTTTTTAACAGCTCTCCAGGTGATCTTAATGTGCAATCAAGGTTGAAAACAGAAGGCTTTCTGCTTCCCTTAGCTTCTTGCCATACCCTTTTTTCTTCTAGGCTCAGGTCACAGATGTTTTGACCTTGGAGTTTTGTTTGTTTGCTTACAGCTGCACACAGAGACAGAGCAATGTGGGTTCAGAAGTGGAGGGTGGGGTGGCTCCTGCTGGCAAGTAAACAGAGAGTGACCTCACAGGGTGATCTGATCATAAACTCCTAACTGGGAAGGTCATGGTAGGTAGTCATGCCCCAGGTATATAACTTTTTCAGGAAAAGACTTTTCTTTGGTCCTGACTGGCATGGGTCAACTGATTGAGCGTCATCCCACAGAATGAAAAGTCACCAGTTTGATTCCTGGTCAGGGAACGTAGGAGACCGTTCTGTGTGGCATGGGCCCAGCTCTCACTCGGAGATGCACAGGACTCACGCCCACAGATAGGTTCTCCCATGGGGAATCAGGCCTGCAATGTGCCTAGGCTGCTTCAAGTCTTGCTTTTGCTAACAAACTCCCTCACCCTGAATTGAGGACATTTACTGCAAAGTAACTTCCTGCAATCCATGCTATACCTTCCAAGGATGAGTGTAACCGGTTCAACCGATTTTGCCTCTTCTTTTGCAAATATCCCTCTTCTGTGATGTGACTAGCAGCATTGGCTCCTTTGTTTTCTGTAAAAGGTAACCAACTAAAGCGAACCTGTGCATAGTAAATGAGGACCATCATGTAATGTGCCCAGAAAAACAATAAAGGCCAGTCACGACAAGGGCCAAGGCCTTTGTTCTCCTTGAGAGAAAAGCCATGCTGTCCCTTTTCCTGCACTGGACTCAGTAGTCCATGTGAATGTGTCGTTTCATCCATAATGACGCGGACACTGTGGGCCAGTGTCTGCATCAAGGGAACATGTTTCTGGTTGCAGGCCCAGTCCCCAGTTGGGACATGTGCAAGAGGCAATTGATCAATGTTTCTCTCACATATTGATTCTGTCCCTCTCTTTCTCCTTCCCCCCCTCTCTATAAAAATGAATAAAATATATTAAAATTTTTATCTTTGCTGTTAGTAAGCCTTGTCCATTGTTATTGTGCATCTAGACACCTTTAAAATGGCTCTTTTCAGACCCCTCCTTCTAACAGTGACCACTGTCAAGAGAGTACATAATCTTGTTAAGTATCCTATAACCCAGCCGTCTTTAACCTTTTTGGCACCAGGGACTGATTTTGTGGAAGACAATTTTTCCATGTGCGGGGTGGGTAAGGATGGTTTTGGGTTGATTCAATTGCATTACATTCAAGCTCACCTCCTGCTGTGTGGCCCTGTACCTAACAGGCCCAGACTGGTACCAGTCCACAGCCTGGAGGTTGCGGACCCCTGCCCAATTCCCGCTTTGCTGTCTCCTACCTTCCTGTAATCTTCCTTACATTCTCTCCTTAATTCCAAATGCATAAAAGAAGTTGCAGCCCTGACTGGTGTGGCTCAGTTGGTTGGGTGTCATCCTGTAAAGTGAAAGGTTGCTCACTGGTTTGATGCTTGGTCAGGGCACATGCCTGGGTTGCAGGCCATTCACCGGTTGGGGTGCATGCTAGATACAACTGATCTATGACTCTCAGACACATCAATGTTTCTCTCCCTTTTTTTTCCCTCCCTTTACCTCTCTCTAAAAAATAAATATGTAAATAAAAATTTAAAAAAGAAAATAAAATAAGCTGCAGACTATCATGCCTTGGAAGCATATTTCTTAGTCTGTTGATTTTGCTTCCAGGTATATCAAGTAAACTCTTCTAACATCCTCTATAAGTTTGGACATTTCTTACATCATTTGCTTATCCCACATGTCATTTACTTGGCAATTTCACATGGCTCAAACACAAATGAGAACCAAGGAATAAGCCCTCCAAAAGTTCCTCAATAGTCAAAGTCCCTGAAATCACTGAATTAACTTATTACACTGATTGCTATTTCCATGACCTCAGGTCAACAGGGAAACTGTGCTCACACTTGTTTAAGAAGATAGGGAGCCCACAAGGCATTTAAGGTTTCTCACCATTATGGATGGAGAGTTGGTGGCTGAAGGGACAGACCACAAATATTTGAAAATAGGGTATTAATGTGTGGGTTTGTGTTAGGAGGTGTTAAATATCAGAATTCAGTGAGGAAATTTGAAGACCTAATTGGCTTTATTTAGCAATTCATGAATTGAGCAGCATCCCATTTAGCAACTAAAGAGCATGGGGTTGTGTAAAATTGAAGGTTTTTATAGGCAGAAAGAGGATGGGACAAGAAAGTTAAATGAGTGGATTATTTAAGGCAAGGTCACTTTCACTTAGGTTAAGGTAAGGGTCTTATCAGGCAAGTGACCTCATTATTGCTGACCCAAGAATTCCAGATTGATTGGTCTAAAATTCCATTCCTGGGAGAGGCTGAAACTGCGATTAGGTTAGGTGTTATTGTAACTAAATGCAGGCCCAGCTACCTGCCACTATGAAAGCCAATACTTGAGAGGCAGGTGCCTTTGCTGATGTAAAGGAAACTGGTTTATTTTCAGGTGCTGGCCACCTGGAAGATGGGGGACTCAGGTCACAAAGCTCATCTCCCCATGTCAGTGGAGGCAGGGGTTTTTATAAGGAGGGAGAGGAAAACAAAACAAAGAGATGCAGGGAGGGGGTTGAAAAGTTCTCTATGTGCAGATGAGCACAGTCCATTCTGATAAGGCAAGTGATGGTCTGGTGTGCATCATCCTGGTTTAGTCATCATGGTTTTACGTTATCCTGACTCCAAAGTTGAAGGTCAGCAAATCTCCCGGAGCTGGAATACCTGACGGTTGGAGCTTGTGTCTTCTGAAGTTAGTTCCTAGGATTCTTATACAAATATGCTATTCATCTACAAGCTTTTATAGAAACATTATGTTTTGTTCAGTGACATGGCTTAGGAAAAGTGACTCAGTTTTCGTTGTCCTTCCTTCCTTCCTTCCTTCCTTCCTTCCTTCCTTCCTTCCTTCCTTCCTTCCAAGGGCATAATAATATAATAATATTTGTCGAGCATATGTTATGTACTAGATACCATGCCAAGCATGCTGGAATGTATTGTTTTATTTATTCTTCACATCAATGTTTTTAAACAGGTATATTATCTCCATTTTAGAGAGAATAAACAGAAGCACAGAGAGGTTAGACAACAGACCCAGGCACACACAGTCAGTAATGGCAGTTAGGGAGTGGGTGTCATATCCAGGCCTTTCTGCAGGGCTAGCACTCTGACCCTCAGCATGAAATCCAAGCCCTGGACTCACTGCTTTTATGCTGGGTGCTCGGTAAGACCTATATTTATAAAGAGTCTCACAAATATAGCACAGATGTTTTCTGAAGACTAGCCAGAATGTCCAGCTGCTAAGATGGTGAACAGAGAATGAGGAAATGTCTCTTTCTGGAGAAAATGTAAGCAGAGGCTAGACTGGGCAGGAAGACTGTGGATCAGTGGCTGTATGGGATCTGCCTTCCCCGCCCCATACCCCTGAGCAGGTAGGCTGGTGTTCTGCTCCATGTTGGAGGCAAGGGAGGAAGCGTTCTGTCTCTTCCCTTCCTTGCTACTCACCAACAGAACTGTCCCAGACGGGAATAAATTTGGCCTCTCAAGTCTTATCTATGGGCAGAGGACCCCACAAATCCCAGCAAATCACAACATCTCCTTCTGCTGGTGTTTGTCTGGCATTACAGTCAAAGGATTGATGCTTTATTCCCTCACCAAAACCTAGTACTCCACTGCCTCCTATAAACACCCACTGCCATAACACTGCCCAGTTCTCTGCGGGAAGATTGGCCTTCTCCCACTGTACATGTCATTCCATCCCATAGATATATAGTCTCAGAATTCCATGTCCCCTGGATATAGCAATGGGCACAAGGCCCAGAGTGGCAAAAGTCATGGGCCTGAGTGGTGGGAGGGGACAGTACTGTGCATTATATATATACATGGCGGAAAGTCCCCTTTCTTTGGGGTCTCCTCCAGTGGAGCTGTCAGCCTGGGCTGTCTGTGACCTTAGCCCTCCTCCCAAAATAAGGAAGTCCACCCATGGTAGGAGAGAACATGCCAATGCACAGAGAAACCCTAGGGAGAGAGAAGGAGTCTCATGTGAATTTCTAGATCCAGTCCAAGCCAGCTGGCCAGTTCCATTCTTGATAGCAGAGTTTGCTGTGGGAGTTGAAATTTAGGTAGGTAAAGCAAAAGGCCTCAAAGAAGGAAGCTGGGGACTCCCTAGAGACTTTGCCACCTTTCATCTTCCACATGGATGTGGCTGAAAAAACTGACCACAAGGGACTGAGAATACTCTCAGTCAGTTTCAATTTGCACAGTATTGTGGGAGTTCAGAATGAGCCACCCCAAGATGTGCCTCAGTGGTATGCATATTACTTTGAGCTAAAGGCAATATCAGCTTCAGGCTTGTCTTACAGCCTTTCAAGGCCAGGCAGGTTCACTCAGGATTTGGGCAGATGGAAGAAAATTCATGGAGCTGTGGGAATGTCTGATTTGCCTTTATTCAGGGTGGGGCATTCCATGCATGCCAAAAGCTGGTGTTGCACCATGGGAAGTCCCATCTCCCTTATAACTAAAGACACACAAAGTTGGCAGTATGCCAGGTTATTATATAACAAAGCATGATTCTGCTCATGCAGGCCCATTCTCAAGGTTATGGGAATACTGCTTGGGCCAAGATGGAGGCATAGGTAGATATGCTTTCCCTCCTCACACAACCAAAAGAAGGACAACAGCAAATTTAAAATAAAAAAATAACCAGAACGGCCAGAAAATTGCTGTTTGGAAGTCCGACAACCAAGGAGTTAAAGTAAAAATATTCATCCAGACCAGTAGGAGAGGTGGAGATGGGCAGCTGGCGGAGAGGACTCTCAGCAAGATGGCACTAGAGGACTGGGGAAGGCAAGGTGACAGCTGGCAGAGTGGGCCATCCCATATTTCCTTGCTGATAGACTGGGAGAAACAACCGGGGATGAGACAGATCTTGGAACCAAGGGTTCCAGCACAGGGAAATAAAGCCTCAAAACCTCTGACTAAAAAAACCTGTGGGGGTTGAGGCAGCAGCAGAAACTTACAGCCTCGCAGGAGAGTTTGTTGGAGAGACCCACCGGGCCCCGAATGTACACAAGCCCACACACCTAAGACTAAGCACAAGGGCCCAATTTGCTTGTGGGTAGTGGAGGAAGTGACTGAAAGCTGGCCGAGTGCTGAACAAGTGGCATTGTTTCCTCTTAGACCCCTCCCCCACATACAGTGTCACAATGCAGCAATGTTGGTTGCCCAACCCTGACGAATACTTAAGGCTCCACCCCTTACTACATAACAGGCATGCTGAGACAAAAAAAAAAATGACCCAAATGAAAGAACAGATCAAACCTCCAGAAAAAATACAACTAAGTGACAAAGAGACAGCCAACCTATCAGAGGCACAGTTCAAAACACTGGTGATCAGGATGCTCACAGGAATGGTTGAGTATGGCCACAAAATGGAGGAAGAAGTGAAGACTATGAAAAGTGAAATAAAGGAAAATGTACAGGGAACCAACAGTGAAGGGAAGGAAACCGAGACTCAAATCAATGATTTGCAGCATAAGAAAGAAATAAACATTCAACCAGAACAGAATGAAGAAACAAGAATTCAAAAAAATGAGGAGGGGCTTAAGAAGCTCAGGGACAACTTTAAACGTTCCAATATCTGAATCATAGGGGTGCCAGAAGGAGAGGAAGAGCAAGAACTTGAAAACTTATTTGAAACCATAATGAAGGAGAACTTCCCCAATCTGGCAAAGGATATAGACTTCCAGGAAGTCCAGGAAGGTCAGAGACTCCCAAAGAAGTTGGACCCAAGGAAGCACACACTGAGGCACATCATAATTAAATTATCCAAGCTTAAGGATAAGGAGAGAATCTTCAAAGCAGCAAGAGAAAATGAGATAGTTACCAACAAAGAAGTTCCCATAAGACTATCAGTTGATTTCTCAAAAGAGACTTTACAGGCAAGAAGGGGCTGGAAAGAAGTATTTGAAGTTATGAAAGGCAAGGATCTACATCCAAGGTTACTCTATCCAGAAAAGCTTTCATTTAGAATGGAAAGGCAGATAAATTGCTCCCCAGATAAGGTCAAGTTAAAGGAGTTCATCATCACCAAGCCCTTATTATATAAAGGGACTTAACTAAGAAAAAGATCAAAAGCTATGAACAGTAAAATGACAACAACCTCAAAACTATCAACAACTAAACCTAAAAAAAACAAAAACAACAATGAATTAAGCAAACAGCCAGGACAGGAACAGATTCACAGACACAGGCATCACATGGAGGGTTATCAATTGGGAAAAAGGTACAGGAGTAAGAAGCATAAATCGTAGGTACAAAATAGACAGGGGGAGGTTAAATGGAGAAGCCAAAGTACTTATATGTATGGCCCACGGACATGAACTGAGGTGGAGGAATGATGGTGGGAGGCGGGGTACAGGGTGGAGGGGAATGAAGGGGAGAAAAAATGGGACAACTTTAATAGAATAATCTATAAAATATATTGAAAAAATAAATAAAAATAGGGAGTCCAAGATGGCGGCATGGTAGGATGCAGCAGATTCTACTCTCTCATAACCAGGAAAAAAATCCTAGTCATTCTAGGTAGTAACAGAGCAAAGAGCCAACATTATCACGTCATAAATGAAAATAGGAGATCGCAAATTGTAGCGGACATTGAAAAACCCGAAGAGAGAGCGTGGTTTAGTGAAAGTCTCAGAAACCACAGCATTGAAAAAGGAAAAGGCGCAGACGCTGCGCGGGACCAGTGAGGCCCAGGCCCTGGAGGTAGGAGGAGTGGGCGCCCCTCCAGACCCAGAGAATGCGCACCCGTGACCCGGAAAAGGCACAGGCGCTCCGCGGGACCTATGAGGACCAGGCCCTGGAGACTTCTTTGCTTGGCTGATTAAATTAGTAGGAGGAAGCTGTGAACACCTGGATACCAAAAGGAGACTATACCACTGAATCTCACCAGTACTCTACAACAGAGGTTCACACCATAAACCCAGGGAGCCAGAACAGATCAATTTAAGAAGCTGAGGCTAGCAAGAAGAGCCTCACGAACAATGAGAAAACAAAGAAACAATCCCCAAATGAAGGGAAAGGAGGAAGCCCCAGAAAGAATGCTAAATGAAATAGAGGCAACTCAACTATCAGAGTCTGAGTTCAAAGCAATGATTATCAAGAAGTTCCATGAACTCTCAATGAGTTACGAGAAACTACAGGGAAACTACAATGAACTCACTGCAAACTATATCAACATGAAAAAGGAAATAGAAACTAT
>CM052541.1:82607145-82628575 GCA_028533065.1 Trachops cirrhosus
TTTCTTTCTTTCCTTCCTTCCTTCCTTCCCTCCCTCCCTCCCTCGCTTCCTTCCTTCCTTCCTTCCTTCCTTCCTTCCTTCCTTCCTTCCTTCCTTCCTTCCTTTTTTCCTTTCCGTCTCTTCTCTTCTCTTCTCATTTTTCTTCACATCTTCTACTGTATGCTGATGATCTAGAGCTGGTAGTTGATTTCTCAGTTTGGATGCATTGGCAGCAAACCAAGCTCTAGTTTGTTTATGCTTTCAACCTAAACTGTGCCAACTCCTATAACTTTAGGACCCTGGCCTCTAACAAGGATGAATCTAATCAAGTATTCTCAACAGAGCCCTCCAGGCAATGGTGTCACATGTATTTGACAGAGACTTTCAGGGTCTTACTTTCAATGACAGGCTACTAGTGGAAGAGACTAGCCCATGGGCCAGTCACACAGGGGCCGCCAGGCATATTCATTTCCTACCACTGCCACAGTGAATCACATCAACTGGGTGACTTAAAACAACAAAGTTTACTCTCCCACAGTTGTGGGTGCCAGAAATCCAGATTCAAGGTATCAGCAGGGTTGGTTCCTTCTGGGGACTCTGAGGCAGAATCCACTCCATGCCTCTGTTTAGCTTCTGCTGCTGCTGGTATACCTTAGCTGTTCTTGGCCTGTAGCTGCTAAGTCCAATGCCTGCCCTCATCTTCACCTGGCCTTTATCTCTGTGTGTCTCTGTGTCTCAAACCTACCCCTTCTCTCTCTTATAAGGACACCAGTCATTGGGTTGGGGTACATCCTAAATTCAGAATGATCTTATTTTGAGATATTTATGTTAATTACATCTGCAAAGATCCTATTTCCAAATAAGGTCACATCCACAGATATGGTGTGTGCTGGGCCTTAGGACTTGAACATATCTTTTTGGGGGACAAAATTCAACCCACTACAGTAGGGTATTTGGGGGCCCTATAAGTCACACCCTTAAGGCTAATTGAGATTACCTCCTCCCCACCGAGTGTAGAGTCCTGTGCTGTGTTTAACATGTCACCAATTTCCCTAGAACTGGGGTGTCAAACTCATTTTCAACAGGGGCCATATCATCCTAGTGGTTGCCTTCAAAGGGCTGAATGTAATTTTAGGGCTGTATAAATGTAACTATGACTTAACAGTTAAGAGGGAGCTAGGTGCTGCCACTAGGTAGAAACAAGGTAGAGGACTGGATTCAACCCACAGGCCTTATGTTTGCCACCTGTGCCCTAGAAAGACTTTATGGGGGCTATCTTTGCAGTGGAGACTCAACATTCATTCATTACTTAGCAAAGATACTTATCAAAAATTGTAAAACATAAGAAAAAGCTGTAGGTCTACCAATTCCTGGTCTTCCAAAGGATTAAGCTATATCTGAGGCAGGGGGACTGTTGCAAAGCAGGGGCTAGTGTGGAGGGGGCACTCCAGGACACTCCTGCTGCACTGGGGTTTGTGGTGCATAGCCCTTTCAGGGCAAGGATGGCACCCAAGTTATCTATACTGAAGTGGTTTTGCTTGCTTTTTGGACTGTTCTTAGTTACCCTAAGTCCTTGCAAAAGATAGGCTGTATGCAACCATGCAAATAAATAAGGGAAGAAAGTTCTGACTTTTCTTCTCTGGGAACTGCCAAGGGCAGAGATGTTGTCTTTCCCTGACCCAGGTCACAAAGACACAGCTTCAATACAGCCTGCTTCTGCTGGGTGTTCTCAACTCCAAACACCTGTAATTTAATTTTAAATATGTTTAATCATATGGATGCTTAAACCACCCCCATACGACTTCCCAGCCTGACTTCATCAAGGCAACCACCCCTAGGACCTTCTCTTCCCCCTCCTGTGACTTTCCTTCCTGTCTGCACTGGGCATGTGACCTTCTGTTCAACCCCATTTTATTGATGAAGAAGCTAAGGCTTACAGAGGTGACATAACCTGCTCCATGTTTCTGTAACTTGAGCAGTAGCCTTTCCACGTCCCACAGGCTGTCTGGTTTTTGATCTATAGCACTGGTTGGTGTGGGGAGCACATCCTAGGAAAACCCACATTTTCTTTCATGGATGACCCCCAAATTATTGGAGCACTGCTAAGGTGGGGAGCAGCACTTTGTGGTCCCAGGGCAGGACCTGTGCAGACACTTGGGAGGGAAGTGCTAAGGGTGAGGATGCATGCTAAGAAAACCCTCCAGTTTGCTAGCTGTTTGCTAGGTAATGTGCTAAGCACTTTACCCATCTTATCAGCCCATTTCCCACATGAAGTGTGGCTCCAAAAAGATATGTGATTTAGCACCTGAGAGGCTGAAGTAGGATTCAAAGGTAAGTCTGTCACCAAAGCCAGATTGGCCATAAAAAGTACCATGGGGATGTTGTGGGCATCTCAAAGAGGAGAGGATGAAGAGCATGCTCTACCCTGCTCCCCATTTCCTCATTTGTTCCTAAATAACACCCTGTGAAACACCCCTGGGCTACCTAGACATCTGCAAAAGCCACAGGAGCAGGCCCAGCCCTTGAGGCTGCTGGGGGCTAATCTTACAACACCACACCAGCATTATTTCCTGAGTAACTGGTACTACTGCTTTACAGTGACTGGGGAGGCCCCTCCCAAACCTGGCAGAGCCTCAGAATCACCTCAGGCACTTAAAAAAGTACGGCTCATCTGGGCCCGACTCCAGCCTTGGAGATGTGATCTGCATTTCCAAGCCACTCTTCAGGAAGTAGCTGCGTAGCAGGCAAGGGATTTCATAGCATCTTATGCTAGCCCAGTGAAATCGGGGTCACCCTCATCATCTGACTGACAGGGGAGGTACAGAGCTGAGTGGCAGCCAGTGATCACTACAGGGAATGTGACAGAGCGGGTGAGCAGGACCTTCTGATCAGAGAGCTCCGAGTTTGGATCCACTCACATTGCAGGAACCTTAATTTCCTCATTTGATTAATGAGCATAGTAATCCCCATTACACAGCAGTGAGGGGTAGTGCCACCTCAAGGCACTCCAGGATCAAATTTGAGAACCAAAGCAAAGAACCAGAGGGGGATGCCTGGCCCTTCAGGTTCTCAGCAAATGATGGCCATTAATTAGAGGCCACACCAGAGGTGGGCAGATGGGCCTTGGATCTAAGCCTTTTCATTCCCACAGTGGTCCTCTCCCATCCACGTCCACAAGAGGACTATTGGGTCATTATAATACAATCTTAGCACAGAGTCACTGCTGAGCACCAGAGCACACTGTCTTTACCAGGGCTTCCTTCTTCTCTGATTCTGTCCTGCAGCAAGGCAGTGAAACAGTGCCTGAACATGTCTGCCAGGCCCTGGCTGCCTTTCACAAGCTAGAAATAGGGCAGAATGCTGGGCAGGTGCTTGTCCTATCCACACCCTCTCGTGTTACCAAAGGAGTGATAATTTGTTCCTGGACTCTGTCCTTTACTCCTATAGATACTGCAACGGATATTATCAGGGACAAGAGTTGGTTTGAAAGTTGGTGGGAGAAAAACTGATGAAGTGCCGCACACAAGGCATCCACTCTATGTCAGAAGCTCCTCACATCATCTCATTTAATGCTCACTTCCACCCTCCAGGGAGGTGTGCTTAGGCACCTAGAGCCAGGTCTGTTTGAACTTCATTTAAGCTTGTTTATCTTTGGTTCACTGCTGAAACAGCCAGTGACCGAGCAAAGATGATCCAGATATGAGTACAGGTGAGGAGCTGTGGCTTCCTTCTGCCTCCGATGTGCTCAGAGATGGCTGTGAGGTGGGAGGAGAAGACTGCAGACTTCTTGCCTCATAAGCCCTCATCACATCTACTCAGGAAAGACTATCTCCCACATAAATTACACTGCTACTCAGAAAGTCATCTCACTTGGGCCACATGTTGGGGCTTTGGACCTTGACCCCTTTGTTTCGTTGGAGCAACCATCCTTTCTACACCTGGGCTGCCAGGCCTAGTTTTTCATGGGCAGGCTGGGCTGGAAGGATCACTGTTCTCAACAGCTGTCAACCATGCACTTCCCAGTGGCCATCCATCACTTATGGTCAAATTCTGTACTTTGCAACTTTGTTACCAAGACTTTGCACTACCTAGGCCCATTTATCACAGGTGTGCCATACTTGCTGTTTCTCCCACTATAGCGTTGGTCATGCCTGAGAGGCGTTGGAAGGGAACAGGCTCCTGAACTGGGGAGATCTGCATGTGAATGCTGGTTCTTAGTTTATGAGTATTCACCAGCTGAGTGATCTTGGGCAAGTCACTCTAACCCTCAGACCTCACTGTTCTTCTGGAATGAGGTTGAACTATATGTCTAGGACAGGGCACAGGCTTTGGAGGAAACTGAGAGCTGCCTGGCTTCAGAGAGCTTCTCCCTAATTCCTTTCAGCCTCAATATCCTTACCTGCAAATGTACCCTTACGCTCCCATTTGCAAAATAGGAATAGTATTATCTCCCTTGCAGTACTGTGGAAGAGACTGAAGGGGAACATCTGGCAAGGAGGGTCTGACAGCTATCTTTATCACTTTTCAACAACCTACATAATCCAGGTCAAGCTCCAGTCTTTCTTCTCTGCAGCCTAACCCCTTGTCCTTCCTGGGTCTTGATCTCCCTTCCCCTGCTCATTTTTGCCTGCCCAGCTATCTGTGGCCAAGCTTCCCCTGGGCCTCCGAGAATGCCCCATGGCAGATGCAGGTTTCTCCTTGCTCTGGAACTGTGGACTGGTTGGACCTGAGACAAACCTCAAACACCTGTCAGCCCTGCCTTCCTCAGAGCACGAGGCCAGCAATGTTTCTGACAGAGGGCTTAAGTACCTGCAGACTGAAGGCTCTGCCAGCCGCCTGATGGGTGCAGCTAGAACTAGGAGGGAGAAGGAAGTAGAAAAGGCCACTCCTATAACCCCTTTCCTCCCCACAGGAGATGAGGGTACTCCAGGCCTGGATCAGGTGAAGTTGCTGGCCTCCTACTCCTGGCACAGGACAAGGGCTCAAATACTTCCAGACAAAATCTTTAGAAAAAGGAAGTGAGCAAGTGACATTGGGACAGAGTAAATTATTTCAAGAAACTAGATGACCAAGGACTTAAAATAATAAATGCAGTTTTAATTGACCTAGAGACAAAAACTACTCAGCAAGGTTAGTAACCGTTTCAGCTCCTTAATCTGTTATAGCCATAGCCTGGACAGTGTTCATGAAGAGGGCTGATCCGTAATTTCACTCCATTGGCAGCATTAGAAAAACAGGGGATGACCATCAGTTTGGACGAAATGCATGGCTGGCAGCCACACCTAGATCCCATACTTCTTCTTCAGCTCCTCTACTTTGTCGATGTAAGCTTTCATGGCGTCTTCCTTGGCAGTCCCTGTAAGGAACCAACAGACTGTTTGTCAGAGGGGCAGCATGGCAGAAAAGCAGGAGCCTCAGAGCCCCAGATAGCCCTGGTTTAATGCTCTGAGGCTCGGTTTTTCACTGGTAGAGTGGGGAATCCTACTACCTACACTTCAGAGACTTGGCCAGGATTTGACTTAAAGTTCTTGAGAAGCCTGGCCCACAGTGAATGCTCCATAAAGCACTGAACCAATGTGTATGGCTGTCCTGAGGCCTGCCAATGGTCTGCTGGCCATGTGTCCCCCCTGTTGTGAGTGGTTAGCCTAAGCCTCAGCAGAAAGGTTTGGCCCTCCAGACAGGCAAGAAAGCCTAAGGTGAGGAGCCATGGTGGCTTTGCCAGTCCTGCCGACTCCCATGTTTGGCTTTGCCCTACCAAGTATTTCTCTGTTGGGTTCTTAAGCTGGCAGTGAAATGGCAAAGCGAGGCACTCTCTTCTTCCCAGAGAGAAGCTACGAGAAAAGTGTTGAGAACTCTGAGCAAAAGCAGCTGGCTCTTGGAGGGGAATGAGGCAAATTTTTGCTTTCTTGCTGCTGCATAAGAGACACTGACTATATCCTTCAGAGACAGTAACACCTAGTTTCCTGGATTCCACAGTAAAGGAGAGATACTTGCTGGGAAACAGTGCATCTGAAGCACTAGAGAGTGCATGGGGCTTGAGGATGGTACAGAAATGCCCAATGAAAATGGAGAGTCAGATAGGTCAGATGGTATGGAACAGATAGGCATTTCTGTTCCAGTTACTTACAAATCCTAGGAGTGTTTTTTTATTGTATTCTGGTCCTTTTTGAATTCAAGCGTTTCTCATTTGCAGGAAGACAGAAAGCTTATTCAGAAACTAGCTAGCAAGAACACAAAAGCTTGCAGGCACTTTAGTGCCAACTTTTAGGGCTTGCTGCCGCAGGTGGCACGTGATTAAGTCGGAGCTGAGACACTTCTTGGCTGCTGTTGCTTAGCATATAATAGCTCCATTCACTGAGCCTATGAGTGCCAGAAGCTTGCCATGCATTAGCTCATTCCTTTCTCTTATTTTTGTGCCTTTCTGGCTAAAAGGGAACTGGGGAGGGCTGCTTGGGCTATGGGGTCACCGCCTGGCCTTGTGGGAGAGAGGAAGATGTGAGCAGAAATCCACTTCTTATTCTGAATATATATAAAGTCCTCATCAACATATAGCCTTCCAATGTGTTTCTCAGTGGCCTGGCCCCTGTCCCTCCTCTCCAAATAGTACAACTGCTTGGAGATGGTGCTTTTGGAAAAGGCTTTAATGATATTAGGAGAAAAAGTAGGTGGCCCAGTTTTTTTCCATTCTGACACAGGTCAGGCTGGTTTTTAGCATGTGCCTCATCCTCTTTGTTTTCTCTCCTCCTCCCTTGCACTCCATAATCAAGAGTATTTCATTACTGGGCTTCACAAATGAGGGAAACTGATTAGAACAATTACCTTTCAGCTCATTCCAGGCATCCCACTTGGCCTTGCCTTTGAGGTCCAACATCCCAGGCCGTTCTTCAAGAAGAAAAGGAAAGACATTAGATCTCCTTCAAGTTCTAATGGAAAACTTTTTTAACTCTCTTGCCATGAAAGCCATCTTTTATTACACCTACCCCTTTCACACTCTGTTATGAAGTTTACAGGCCTAGAACAGTGTACAGAAACCCAAACTTATCCAGAGAAAGTAAGAGGAAAACTGTTCTCATTACTAGAGAGTCCTTGTCTTCTAAGTTAAGTAATTCCAATACTTCTCCTTTAAAAAGCTGTATTATATTTTAATTAAAACAAAGCAAAAACAAACCTCCCAAACAAACAAAAAATAAGTACTACATCCATGCACACGGCGTAAAACCCAAATGCTACAAAGGGGAATAGTATAAAGTTTCCCTCCCACCTCATTTCTCTGTCTCGTGCATTGTTGTTTTCAGTTTTCTGGGTGTCCTTTTCTGTGAACTGTATGTTCATATCCTCGTCCATTTTCCTACCAAATTGTTAGTCTATTTCTTGTTGATTTGTGGGAGTTTTTTGTCCCAAGAGCAAGTTTTAAGTTATACCGTGACTTTACGCTTACACACTTGTTACCAGTTGCACTTGGGAAACACATGCACTTCTTCCTTGTTGACCTCATTTCCAGCCATGCTGAGAATGGAGACAAGGGGGACAATCACAGTGCTCACAGCCTGTACCAGTGTCAGCGGACCATCACATCTTCCTAAGTGCTTTCTGGGATGCATTCCCAGGTTACCTGGGAGAAACCGCACTTGCAGTCATCAACCAAATCCTAGAGCAGCACATCCCAACTGCCCTTCTGCAATGATGGAAACATTGTACATTTGCATTATCCAACTCCGGGGCTATTTATCTCTTGCGCAACTGAGCTCCTGGAATGGTAGCTTGTGTGAGTAAAGATAGAACTTTTGACTTTATTTAATTTAAACTATTTTAGTTTAAATTTAGGTAATGACATGTGGCTAGTGGCTACTGTATTGGCCCGTGAAGTCTTAGAGTGTGCTGATACCTCCCTGATCAAGAAGTGATAGATTCCCAAGTCAGTCTACCTATCCTCCTATAAAAGCAGGGCAGGACCAGTCTCTGTGAAAAATACTGCCTGGTTGAAGAGTATCTCAGCCACCCTGGCCACTCTCTCTTTATCTCTCCTTCCTCTTCCCAGGGGCTACAAAGCTTATAAACCCACCGAAAGACTCACCCTCGCCATAAAAACTTTCTCAACTCAGCCTTTCCTGTGAACCCAAGTTTGATTTGACTTTGCCCAGATCCTTACCTCTGGGTACTCTCTCATGTATATAGCTGGCTGGAAGCCAGCTCACCTGTGCCACCCCAACTGCAGTGGAATTGGAGACCATGCTTATCCTCCTGAACAGAAAGTGGTAGGGGTGACCTTTTGTGGTGCCATGGCCACCACCTCTGAGTCCTTGCATGGACTGAATTGTGGTGTTGCCTCAGTATACACTCAAGTTTCAGGGACTTTGGGGGCAGAGTGAGAATTGGCCAAGGCAGAAAGGGCAGTATTATAGAATGTGGTATATTCAAACTATGGCTTCAAAATCTGTACCAAGATTTTTCAACAGGGAATGGTCATCAGGAACTGTTTCAGCCAAAATGTTCTGACCTGCCCCAGGAAGCCAGCTGCTCCTTTGCTCCTGATTTAGGCTAGGCCCCACTGCCAAGCACTCTGAGACTTTGATCTTGCCTATCTAGGGTGGAAGCAGTATGTTTCAACAAAGCTACTCCTGAGCTGAGAGTTTGTGGGTCTTCCAAGCTGGGGGCCTTTGCTTCCTCTCAAGTAGATGGGGGAAGCTCTTGATGATCAGTAAAGTCCTTTCAAAACTATGATTTGAATTCTGCTACCTGAGCTATCAAGAAACAAGAATCGTACAGGGTCTGTAAACCAGGAACATGTCTTGGGGGACCCTCTCCCAGCTTAAATCCCTGGAACATCATGAAAAATTACCATGCCCCACCCAAAGAGTAGGACCTTGGTGGTTCTGAATGAGGTTCCCACAGATTAAGAGTTCCACCACCAGTCAAGGCTGCTGAGTTAGGTTCCATGAACAGGTGCCCTCCCAAACTCATCTCAGCATACCTGTATTTATGTCACCCACAGTTGCTTGTTTGTAGCGGCTGTAGATGAACAGCATCTCATCATCTGCTGGCTTGGTCTTGAGGTGCTTAACCTCCTCAGCAGCTTTGTCAAACTCAGCCTAAATGCCAGAGAGGAATGAGACCGGAATAGAGCTCAGTAATGGGGATGCAGGAGTTGCAAAGGCAGTACTCCTGTAATGCAGATGAGGAAAAACAGCGCTCCCTCAAATGTCTCCCCGTTATCTACACAACAGGTCAGCTAGAAAGATTCAGCAAAACAAAGATGGGAAGCACATAGGTTCACTTATTTCATCAACAACTATGTAAAGGGAGCTCTCACTATATTAGTTGTGAGGTACTGGAAATACAGTGGTGAAGGAGACAGGCTAAGACTGCCTGCAGTGAGAGCGTACTGGGAAGGAAAAGCAGCGTGGCCTACTGTCTGGCCACTACCAGGTCACACTGGGGATTGGCTGGAGTCCCAGTGAAGCCCTATCTGTGGATAGGGATGGCACAGGTTCTTGAAACAGCTGAGAAGGCGGCAAGTTATGAGTACAGCAGGGTCAGCGGCCTGAGTCTATTGGGTCCCTTCCCCTGGCGTCGGGAAATCCTGTCCCAGTGCCAGGCTGGAGTGAAGTGAGGAGAGGAGACAAAGGTCGCTCCACACAGCTCCGTCTCGGAAAAGCGTCTACATTCAAGGAAGGGAAAAGCCTCTGGGTCACCTCTCCCCCGGCGCACCCTCCTCTTCCCGCACGCCGGACACTGGGCCCCTATTTCTTTTGACCTCCAAGCTCAGCCACCGCCTCCTTGCTTCCCCACTCTGCATAGCGCCCCTACTCTCGTCCAGTCCTTCCTGGTGGTGGACCTCGGTCCTCTTGCTCCTTCAACCCATGCGACCCTCTACGTTTAATCTTTCTACCTCAGACCCTCACTGCTTCACCGCGAAGCCTACTCGATGGGCAACTTCCCAGCAGTTACAGTTTGCATAGCGGTGTTGAGATCCCCAAACCGGAAAGTTCCGCTCGGAAGGCTCAATCCAAAGAGCTGGGCATGAGTCCAGCAGGAAAGCGAAGCCAGGAAGACAGAGACCTTTCAGGGTTCTGGTGCCGGATAGTCCCGACACCGGCTTCCCGCCCCGCTGCACTTTCGTAGCCAGGCTGGGCACGCGTTGTACCTGAGACATCTGGCAGGATTACAGGGAGCTGGCGGAGGCGGAGAAGACCGGAAAGAAGTAGCAGAAGACCGGACTGGCGGTGTCTTAGCAAGCGCAGACGCAGACCTCCCCAGCTTGGCTCAGCGAGAGACGGACAACCAATCACAAGCCAGTCCTACGCTAGGGCGTGGCCACCCTCTGCGGAGAGGACAGCCTCTCCCGAACTCACGTGGGTGGGCTCGCGCACGCGCAGACTAGAACCGATGGTAGCTCGGGGAGCAGGTGTGGACTGCGGAAGTAGGTTGCGTGTGGTGGAGAAAGCGCTGTGGTCTGCAAGGGGTTGTGTCCTAGCCGGCTGTGGGGAGTAGCCCCCAGGGCAAAGAGAGGGTGTGGAGGCCGAGGAGCAGAGACTTTTAAATTTGTTTCATTAAGTGCTGTGCCCCGCGGGCGCGAAGAGGCCGGATGTTGCACCTTTGGATGTGTAACCGCTCAGGCTTGGGGAGTGCAAGAGGGTCCCCGGTTATCTCAGGAATCTAGAGGAGCTGCTTAGAGAATTGCGCGATGATGGAAAGCTGAACTGGTTCCCAGAAAGGCGAAGCCAGGGCCTCGTCCTCTGAGCATTTGGCACGTTTGCCCGTGGCCTTAGTTTGCAGTCCTGTTCTCCATCTGGTGCCGTAAAGTCAGGGACAGTGTCTTACATACCCTGACTTTAACAAACTTGGCCGGGGCCTGGTGCCTAGCAAACATCCCATTGTGAATAACACTTTGATTCATTCACATTTACTCCACTCTTGTCAGGTAACTCGCAGTGTTCTTGGCGTTGGGGATACAGCAGTGAACAAAACAGGTAAATTCTTGCATTCCTAGAACCTATATTGGGAATAATAGTTAATGAAATAGTGAAATGGAAAGTTTGTTATTAGGGGATAGGAAGTTGGAAGTTTACAGTTTTACATGGGAGGGGTGGGTGGAGGGTTAAGGGAAGGCAACATTTGAGTAAGACCTTCAAGGAGAGGAGGGAGCATTCCAGGCAGAAAGTTAGTGTAAAGGTGCCAGCAGGGAGTGAGGGAAGGAGTGAAGAGAGCTGAGGCTGAAAAGTTAAGGAGATGGCATACTGATTAGATGATGCACAGCTTGACCCTTATAGGAACTAAGATTTTTATTTTGATCGAGATGGGAAGTCATAGGCTTTTGAGCAGAGGATGATGAGACCTAGGGGGGCAGGTGTTCTCCATGGGAACAGCAAGGAGCAGCACAGATGGATGGGAGAGTTTGAGGGTGATGGCTAAGAGACTAAAGGGAGAATTTTCTGGTGGTTACAAAGGAGTGGGTGAAGAGAGGGAATTGGTGGAAAATTCTCTGTAGATCATTAAAAAGAGAGATCATTCCTTTTTAATTCCTAATTTGTGATAAGCAGACCGGACTACAAATCTCCCTGTTTACAACTGTAGGTGTTTAGAAAGAAAGGCCAGGTGGAGGCTTTCAGAAGTAACTTACTAACTTAATGTAGGTCAGACTTTATAAAATGGGAAGAAGTGGAGGTACAGTAGCATGGAACAAATCTAGTCTTCAGTCTATGAATAATTTTGTTTGAGGAAGCAAAGTCAAGCAAATTAAGAAAAGTCTTGGAGTTAAATTTGCAGAAATTACATTTGAATTGTAAGAAATGTAGTTTTCTCCAAAAATGACAATTTGGAGCTATTTTTTCCCTCTGAGGCCCAGATAAATCCTCATTTCATTTTTGCTCCATCATTAGTGCTTGCAGCTTCCTTGATGGAAATTCAGATTATTGCTTGTGTGGATCAGATTTGTAGTTAACTGTATCTGCCAGTCAGTAGGTTTTAATATTAGATTATTGTGTTTGGCATATTTGAAAAGATTAGGTACTTATAATAATGTAATTTTAAAAATGTTCTTTAAAGCCCTGACTGGTGTGGCTTGGTGGGGTGGGCATTCTCCCACAAACCAGAAAGGTCTTGGGTTCTATTCCTGGTCAGGGCACATGCCTGGGTTGTGGGCCAGTTCCCTGGTTGGGGGCTTGTGGGAGGCAACCAATTGATGTTTCTCTCAAGCATCAATGTTTCTCTACCTTTCTTTCTCCCTTCTTTCCCCTCTCTCTAAAAATAAATAAATAAAATCTTCAAAAATAAAATAAAGTGTTCCTTAAAGATTGGGTGGTATGATTGAGTTTTGACTGGAGTTAAACATCGTAGAAAGCAAGATTAATATTTTATCTTGGCAGTCTCCAGTTTAAGTCGGATTGATTTGTCGGTTGTGTGTTTGGAGTCTATCTCACTTTCTAAAAAGAAATTTCCACAAGGTGGTTTTGTGCCCAGGTGAGTCTACAAAAGTTGCTTAAAGCAACTGAGGTATGGAACTACATAAGGATTGTGGATCCCAGGGACCAAGGTACTAAGTAATCTTGACAAAGAGGAAGAGTGTCTTTTCCTATTTATGGGGCCAACTCTAGGCCAAGTTTTGAAATACCCAAAGGTATGCTCTTTGGCCTACTTCCTTCTTCCTTCCCTCACTTCTCAGCGACTCATTTTTGGAAATGGGTCACTGAGAATTGACTCCACTTATGAAAATGCTGCCTTAAGCCCTTCATTTACCACTTCTATTCTAGGGATTGGAGTGGCATTCAGCGTTTAACATAAAAACGGTAACAAGCCAGCATCTGGGATTTAATTTTTTTTAATTGTCACCTGAGAATACGTTTATTGATTATAGAGAGAGCAAAGGAGAGGGAGAGAAGGGGAGAGAGAAAGAAAGGGAGAGAGAAACATCGGTTGGTTGCCTCCTGTATGAATCTGGAATGGGGATCAAACCCTCAACCCAGGTATGTGCCATAACTGGGAATTGAACCCACAACCTTTTGGTGTATGGGATGATACTCCAACCAACTGAGCCACCTGGCCAGGGCTGGGATTTAATTTTTAAAAATAAATTTTAGAGTATATTTGGGGCCAATAAATTATATGAATTTTTAATTTAGTATTTCGATTGTGTTAGAAAGGAAATTGCTCTTCATATCTGGAGAAAGTGCAAGTTCCTCAGCTCTGTTTATAGCCATGTTAGCAACTGTCACACTTTGTAATTATTTTATTTACTATTATTTTTATTTTAATTTGTTCTTCTGTCTGAGCCCCCTCTACATAAGCCAGGGAGGATAGGGATCACTGTGTATTGGTCAATACCAATTTTCAAGTGCCTGGCACTTCTTAGGCATTCAACTAATGGTAATTGAATGAAAGAAGTGCTTTTCTATGTGTGAAATGTATTCCTTCTGATTAGACACAAACTTGAAAACCAACTAATTTGATTAGAACTGAATATGAAACTATGGGCTGAAGTGTTAAGTTGGCCAAAAAGTTTGTTATATTTTTCCCCTTCATTTGAAACAATTTTGTTAGATTGTATTGTGACAGCTGTCATATCAACATGTACTAAAAAAAACTTAGCAAAATTGGTGAATTTTTGTGCAGCCATTTTAATGTTGAAAATGAAAGAAGATATACAACATTTTCAGCGTATTATGCTTTATTCAGGAAAGGTAAAAATGCAACTGAAATGCAAAAAAAGATTGTGCGGTGTATGGAGAAGGTACTGTGATTGATTGAACATGTCAAAAGTGGTTTGTGAAGTTTCATGGTAGTATTGACATTTTGGCCAAATAATTCTTTGCTTTGGGGCTGTCTTATGCATTGGAAAATGTTTAGCAACACCCCTGGCCTCTACTCACTAGAAGCCAATAGCAGAAGATAGTTAACGTATTCAAAATATCAAATCAATAAAGTTATTGGTGAAAATGAAAAATGTGTCTTTATTTTACGGAAAAAACTAAACGGACTTTTTGGCCAACCCAATCCATGAATTCTGGTGCAAGGACCTTGCAATCTGTCTGTGGAGATTTCCCAGCCTTGGAAACAAAGCACCTTAAATGTTAAGGCAAGACAAGGAACTCCATGAGCCAGTCAGCCTAATCAATATGTCCCAATTAGTAGAGAGGCTCTTGTCATAATAACAACTTGCCCTCACATTCTTGGGATACCAGTTTTGACTACTCAGTGGCTTCACTTGCTGGGTCTCAATGTAAAATCAGTCAGGCAAGATGCATTGACAGTAGTGAAAACAGTTCTTGCCCAGCGGGTGTGAATAGTAATTTAGTATTAGGTTCCTTGTTATCAACTAAACCTCTAAGTTCTAAAAGTAACCTATCATTAAAAAATGGACTACAGTTACAGCAAAGCTTTACTAGAAGGCAAGGGTTACAGTATTAACAAATGATGAATTCTATTCATTTAGTATTTATTTTCCAGTTTCTTGGAATGGGACTCCCAGGAAAGCTAGGAGGGGACTAGTGTGTATAAAGGGAGGGGAGGCACTTAGGAAATGCTTCTGGGAAAGGAGTGGGGAGAGGTGGGCAGATTTGGAAGTCTTGGTTTCATGAAACCTGAGAGAGGTAAGAGCTGAGGGGGTAGGATAAGACAGCAGCATAACTTTTCTCTCCTTTGTCTGTCCCTCCGTCCTTTTTCTTCTTTTTTGTATCTTTTCCTTTTCTGATAGCATAACTGTAGTGAGAGAAAGTGAGAGGGCCATAACTAGTCCCTCTGCTTTGCCATTCCCCTCTTTAGGTGTTCATATTCAGAGGAATTGCAAGTTGGGTGTAAGAGAAGAATGAGCGTGTGTATGTGTGACATGCATGTGTATGGTCTCTGCTCCCCTCACCTGTTTCTGCTCAGACAACGTGGTAGGGTGCTGGTTTGGCTGAGGTGAGACAGAGACCAGGGCTTGGGAACAGGAGGTTTTGGGGAAGAGTTTTATACTGACTGGGAGTACAGAAGAAAAGACTTTCTTTAGAATTACTTAAACATAAATTTGTCATATACTGGTCAGGTGCTGCCTGTTTTATATAGAAATATTTATAATTTGGGGCAGAAATAGTGAAATACTTTACGTTATTTTGAGTTTAGTATTACGGTTCTTATTTATCTTCATCAGAAAGTGTCAAACTCTCTCTGAATCTACATTGTCTTCTTTGCCTGTTTCCTTTGTTCCTAATTACACATGACAAGCACTTGGTAAATGCTTTGGAATTAGTTTTTAGGGGTGAATTTCCTAGTGCCTGTCAATGGAAATATTAAAATCATTTGACAAATGCTTTGGCTGATATTTCTCATGGAGACAAATGCTGTTTAAAAATATTTTATTTTGAGATAATGCCATAAAACCCTAATTTTTATTTTGAGATAATTGTAGACTCACATGCAGTTGTTAAATAACAGAGATTCCTTGTACCCTTTACCCATTTTCTCTCAGTGGTAACATTTTACAAAATTATAATGCATACCAGCATCAGTACATTGACTTTGGTGTATTTAAGATACAGAACATTTTCATCAAGGATCCCTCATATTACCCTGTGATTGCCACAACCACTTCCCTCCTGCCTTTACCCTTCCTTAGCTCTTTTTTCTTAATCCTCACTTGAGAATATGTTCATTGATTTATTGATTTTCAAGAGTGACGTAGGGAGAGAGAAAGAAACATCCATCAGTTGCCCTCCATATGCACCCCAACAGAAGATCAAACCCACAATCTAGGTATGTTCCCTGACGGGATTGAACCCACAGCCTTTTGTTGTACAGAATGACGCTCCAACCAACTTAGCCATCTGGCCAGGGCCCTCCTTAGCTTTTGGCAACCAGGAATTAGTTCTCTATTTCTATAATTTTGTCATTTAACAATGTTAGCTAAGTGAAATCGTTGTTTGCAACCTTTGGGATTCACTTTTTCACTCAGCATAATTCTCTGATGATTTGTCCAGGTTGTTGTGTGTATCAATAGTTTGTTCATTTTTATTGCTGAGTAGTAGTATAGCATCATATTACGAACTAGTTTGTTTAATCATTTACCTGTTGAAGGACATCTGTATTATTTTCACTTTTTGGCTATTACCAGTAAAGCTACTGCTAGTCATTTATGTAAAGATTTTAATGTGAACATACATTTTTTAAAATTTAATCTGCATTATATTTTTTTCTATATCCATTTAGTCCCCTTATACCCCTCTCCCCACAATAATCACCACAATATTGTTCATGTCCATGAGTCCTTGTTCCTTTGTGCTCTATTCCTCCACCCCCTAATCTACCCCTGCCCTTTGCTGTCATCTTGTTCTCCATCTATGAGTCTGTCCCCATTTTCCTTGTTAGTTTAGTTTGTTCATTAGATTCTACATACGAGTGAAATCATATGGTATTTGTCTCTCTGACTGGCTTATTTCACTTAGCATAATGTTCTCCAGCTCTACCCATATTATCACAAAGGGTGAAATTTTCTTCTTAATGGCCCACTAGTATTCCATTGTGTAAATGTCCATAGTTGTTTTATCCATTCATCAACTGATGGACACTTGGGCTGCTTCCATATCTTGGTGATTGTAATAACACTGCAATGAACATAGGGGTGCATATGTTCTTTGGAATTAATGTTTTGGGTTTATTCGGATATATTCCCAAAGTGTGATTGCTGAGTCAAAAGGCAGATCCATTTTTAATTTTTTGAGTTTTCTCCGTACTGTTTTCCACAGTGGCTGCAGTAGTTTGCATTCCCACAAACACTGCAAAAGGGCTCCTCTTTCTCCATATCCTCGCCAGCACTTATGTTGTTGGTTGATTTATTGGTGATGGCCATTCTGACAGGTGTGATATGATATCTCATTGTGGTTTAATTAGCATTTCTTTAATGATTAGTGATGTTGAACATTTTTTCCTATGTCTATTGGCCATCCATATGTCCTCTTTGGAGAAATGTCTATTCAGGTCTTTTGACTGTTTTTTAATTGGGTGGTTGGTTTTTTTAGTGTTGAGTTTTATAAGTTCTTTATAAATTTTGGATATTAACCCCTTACCATATGTATCGGTGAATATGTTCTCCCATTCTGTGGGTTGTCTTTTTATTTTCTTGATTATTTCCTTTGCTGTGCAAAAACTTTTTAGTTTGATGTAGTTCCATGTTAATTTTTTCTTTTGTTTTCCTTGCCTGGGGAGATATATCTGATAAAATAATGCTATGAGCAATGTCTGAGATTTTGCTTCTTCTAAGAAAAAGCAAACATTGCTTTTTCTAAGAAAATCATGTTTTCTTCCATGATTTTTATGGTTTTGGGTGTAACATTTAAGTTTTTGATCCATTTTGAATTTATTCTTGGTGTGGTGTCAGGAGGTGGTCTAGTTTCATTTTTGTGCATATATCTGTCCAATTTTCCCAACATCATTTATTGATAAACTGTCTTTAGCCCATTGTATGTGCTTGCTTCCTCTGTCAAATATTAATTGACTCTGCAGGTGTGAGTTTGTTTCTGGGCTGTCTGTTCTGTTCCATTGATCTATGTGTCTGTTTCTATGCTAGTAACATGCTGTTTTGATTGCTATATTAGGTATCTCATGATTCCTCCAACTTTGTTCTTCTTTCTCAGGTTTGCCATTGCTGTGAGGGGCATTTTGTGGTTCCATATAAATTTTTGAAATATTTATTCTAGTTCTGTGAAATAATCATTGGAATCTTGATAGGAATTGCATTGAGTCTATAGATTACTTTGGGTAGCATGGACATTTTAGTGATGTTAATTCTTCCTATCCATGAGCACGGTATGTCCTTCTACTTATTTCTATCTTCTATTTCTTTCTTCAATGTCTTACAATTTTCTGAGTACAGGTCTTTTACATCCTTGGTTAGGTTTTTTTCTAGGCATTTATTCTTTTTTGAAGCAATTGTGAATGGGATTGTTTTCTTAATTTCTCTTTCTGGTAATTCATTATTGGCATATAAAAATGCAGCTGATTTCTGGATGTTAACTTTGTTTCCTGCTACTTTGCTGAATTCATTTATCAGTTTTAGTAGTTTCTTAGTGAAATCTTTGGGGTTTTCTGTGTACAGTATCATGTCATTTGCAAATAATGACAGTTTTACTTCTTCCTTTCCAATTTTGATGCTTTTTATTTCTTATTCCTGTCTGATTGCTGTGGCTAGGACTTCCTAATCTTGAGAGGAATGCTAGTAGTTTTTGCCTATTGAGTAGGATGCTAGCAGTGGGTTTGTCATATATGGCTTTTATTATGTTTAGGTATGTTCCCTCTAATTCTACTTTGCTGAGAATTTTTATCATAAATGGGTGCTGGATTTTATCAAATGCTTTTTATGCCTCTATTGATATGATCAGGTGGTTTTTATCCTTCATTTTGTTTATGTAGTGAATCATATTTATTGTTTGTAAATATTTTACCAACCTTGCTTGCATTTTTGGAATAAATCTCACTTGATCATGGTATATGATCTTTTTGATGCATTGCTGTATTTGGTTTGGTAATATTTTGTTGAGGATTTTAGTGTCTATGATCATCAGAGATATTGGCCTATATTTTCACTCTTTGTAGTTTCTTTATCTGGTTTTGGAATTAGGATAATGCTGGTCTTGTAAAATGAATGTGGGAGGCTTATCTCCTTTTGAATTTTATGAAATAGTTTGAGAATGAGAGATATTAGTTTTTCTCAAAATATATGATAAAATTCACCTGTGAAGTGCTCTGGTCCAGGGTTTTTGTTTTTGGAAATTTTTTGAGTACTGCTTCAGATTCACTAGATGTAATCTGTCTATTCAGATTCTCTGATTCTTCCTGATTTAGTTTTGGAAGATTGTATGTTTCTAGGAATTTATCCATTTCATCCAGGTTGTCTAGTTTGTTTTCATATAGTTGCTCATAATATTTTACAATGCTTTGTATTTCTTTGGTGTTGGTTGTTACTTCTCATTTCTAATTTTATTTATTTGGGTCCTTTCTCTTTTTTTTTCTTGATGAGTCTGATTAAAGGTTTGTCAATCTTGTTAATCTTTTCAAAGAACCAGCTCTTGGATTCCTTGATCTTCTGTATCATTTTTCAGACTATTTCATTTATTTCTGCTCTGATCATTATTATTTACTTCCTTCTCCTCAATTTGGGCTTTGTTTGTTATTCTTTTTCAAGTTCCTTTAACTGTGAAGTTAGATTGCTTATTTGAGCTCTTCTCTTCTCTTCTCTTCTCTTCTCTTCTCTTCTCTTCTCTTCTCTTCTCTTCTGTTCTCTTCTCTTTTCAGATAGGGCTGTAATGCTATGAATTTCTCTCGTAGGATTGCTTTCCCAGAGTTCCACAGAGTTTGGATTTTAGTGTCCTCATTTTCGTTTGTTACAAGGTATCTTTTGATTTCTTTGATGCCATTGATCCATTCATTGTTCAATAACATGTTACTTAGCTTGCATGTCTTTGCATGTTTTTCAGTGTTCTTCTTGGGATTGATTTCTAGTTTCATAGCTTTTTTGTCAGAGAATATGCTTGATATGATTTCAGTCTTCTTAAATTTATTGAGACTCATTTTGTGTCCTAACATCTAGTCTATCTATAAAACATTCCGTGTGTACTTAAAAAGTATGTGTATTAGTGCTGCTTTGGGATGAAATACCCTGACAATATCAATTAAATGCATTTGATCTAGTGTTTTTTTAAGGCTGCTGTCTCTTTGTTGATTTCTGTCTGGAAGATCTATCCATTGAAGTCAATGGGGTGTTAAAATCCCCTACTATGACTATATTTCTGTTGATCCCTTCCTTTATGCCCATCATGATTTGTGTCACATATTTAGGTGCTCCTACTTTGGGTGCATAAATGTTTGTTAGGGTTATATCCTCTTGTTCGATTGTCCCCTTTATCATTATTTATCATTATCCTTCTTTGTCTCTTATTATAGCCTTGGTTTTTAAGTCTAGTTTGTTGCATATAAGTATTGCTACTCCAGGTTTTTTTTCCATTCCATTTGCATGAAGTATCTTTTTCTATCCCTTTACTTTTAGTCTGTGTATATCTTTTGATCTGAGATAGTTCTCTTGGAGACAGTATATATATGGGTCTTGTTTTGTTATCCATTCAGCTACCCTATGTATTTTGGTTGTAACATTTAAGCCATTTAAATTTAAAATGATTATTGATAGATATGTATTTAGTGCCATTTTATTGTTAGAGTGTTTTCCTCTGTTGTTTTCTTTCTCTTTTCCTCCCCACCCCCGCCTTCTCCTTTTTTATTTTTCTACAAGCAAGCCCTTTAACATTTGTTGCAGTACTGATTTGGTGTTAAAAAACTACATTAGCTTTTTCTTGTCTGTAAAGTAATTTATTTCTTCATTTCTCCTTCAATTTTCAATGATAGCGATGCTGGGCAGGGTAGCCTTGGTTGTAGATCCTTGCTTTTCATCACCTTGAATATTTCATGCCTCTCCCTTCTGGCCTGATATGTTTTCTTTTGTGAAATTAGATGACAGTCTAATTGGTGCTGCCTTGTAGATAACTACTTGCTTTTCTCTTGTGGCTTTTAGGATTTTCTCCTTGTTGTTAAGCCTTGTCATTTTAATTATGGTGTATCTCTGTGTAAGCCTCTTTGGGTCCAACTTGTATGGGACTCTCTGAGCTTCCTGGATTTGTGTGTTGTTCTCTTTCACCAGATTAAGAAAGTTTTTGGTCATTGTTTCTTCAAATAGGTTCTTTTTTTAAGGTTTTTTATTTGTTTATTTTTAGAGAGAGGGGAAGGGAGGGAGAAAGAGAGGGAGAGAAACATCAATGTGTGGTTGCCTTTCATGCGCCCACTACTGGTAACCTGGCCCACAACCTAGGCATGTACCCTGACTGGGAATTGAACCCATGACCCTTTGGTTCACAGGGCAGCGGCACTCAGTCCACTGAGCCTCACTAGCCATGGCTGAAATAGGTTCTGATCCCTTGTTCACTTTTGTCTCCTGGTATTCACATGATGTGGATATTGTTACGCTTCATGTTTTCCAAAATAGTTCTTAAACTCTCCTCACTCTTTTAAATATATTTTATTGATTATGCTATTACAGTTGTCCCATTACCCCCCTTCATTCCCCTCCACCCTGCACACCCCCTTCTATCTACATTCACCCCTTTAGTTCATGTCCATGTGTCATAAGTTCTTCAGCTTCTATATTTCCCATACTATTCTTGCCCTCCCCCTGTCTATTTTCTATTTACCATCCATGCTGCTTATTCTCTGTACCTTTTCTCCCTCTCTCCTCCTTCTACTCCCCTGTTGCTAACCCTCCATGTGATCTCCATTTCTGTGGTTCTGTTCCTGTTCTAGTTGTTTGCTTATTTTCTTTTTGTTTTTGTTTTAGGTGTGGTTGTTAATAACTGTGAGTTTGCTGTCATTTTACTTTTCATATTTTTCATCTTCTTTTTCTTAGATAAGTCCCTTTAACATTTCCTAAAATAAGGGCTTG
>CM052541.1:82629075-82655176 GCA_028533065.1 Trachops cirrhosus
GCCAGATTGGGGAAGTTCTCCTTTATTATTTGTTCAAATATCTTTTCCACTTGTTGTTCTTCCTCTTCTCCTTCTGGTACCCCTATAATTCAGATGTTGGAACATTTAAAGATGTCCTGGAGGTTCCCAAGCCTCTCCTCATTTTTTTGAATTCTTGTTTCTTCATTCTTTTCTGGTTGTATGTTTTTTCCTTCCTTCTGGTCCACTCCATTGATGTGAGACCCATATTTCATTCCATCACTATTGGTTCCATGTGCATTTTTCTTCATTTCACTTATTGTAGCCTTCATTTTTTCATCTAGTTTGCGACCAAAATCAACCAATTCTGTGAGCATCCTGATCACCAGTGCTTTGAACCGTGCATCTGATAGGTTGGCTATCTCTTGGTTGCTTAAAAGGATGGGTTCTGGGGTTTTCAATTCTTCTTCTGTTTGAACCATCTCTTTTTTGGGAGGGGGAGATAGTTGCGCCTGTTACATCTGAGAGGCGGAGCCTTAGGTGTTCACCAGGATGGGGCAACCAAGTTGCTGGGATGTGACTCTGTATGTGGGGGTGGGATTCAAGAAGGAACAATGTTGCTTGCTCCGTTCTCCATGGGACCTCAGTCCTTTCCACCGCTTCCCTGGAGCAAACTGGGCCCCTCTGGTGCCAATTCCCATGTGGGTGGACCTGTGCACCCTGTGGGACTTTCTAACACTCTCTTCTATGAGGCTGGGAGTCTCTCCCTGTGTCTCAACCCCCACAGGTGTTTTCAATCAGTGCCCCAAGGCTCTATTTCCCAGCGCTGGGATCCTGGGTTGCGCCCAGTGCCTTGTTTCACACTGGCCGCCTTGCTGGGTCTGCTGGTTGCCACTCCTTGGCTGGGTTCTGCCAGCTGCTGCTTACATGCCCAGGGTCTGCCCGCTGCTATCTTGCAGGCCCCGGTTGCCTTACTTGTCCAGTCCCAACGCTCTCTGCTCTGCTACTTGCGCCAGCTGCCCGACCCTGCCCCTCCTACCGGTCTGGATGAATGTGTCTATTTCAACTCCTTGATTGTCTGACTTCCATACAGTTCAATTTTCTGTCAGTTCTGGTTGTTATTTTGTTTCTATATTGCTGTTGTCCCTATCTTGATTGTGCGAGGAGGCACAGTGTGTCTACCTATGCCTCCATCTTGGCCGGAAGTCCTCTCCTCATTTTTTAAAATTCTTGTTTCTTTTTGCTGCTCTGCCTGGGTGTTTTTTTTTTTCTATCTTGTCTTCCAAATCACTTATTCAGCTCTCTTTTTCATCTAACCTACTCTTTATTCTTTCCCTTCTATTATTTATTTTAGATACTGCTTTCTTTATTTTTTGACTGGTCCTTTTTTATGGCTTCTAAGTCTTTTTTCATGATGTTAAGTATCCTTATAATTATTACTATAAATGCTCTATCTGATAAATTGCTTGCCTCCATTTCATCTAGTTCTTTTTGTGGAGAATTCTCTTGTTCTTTGATGTGGTATCTGTTTCTTTGTCTTCTTTCGGCTGCTTCTGTATTTTCTGCCTTAGTTTGTTAAACTAATCAGTGATAATATCATTAAGCTGGAATTAACAGCCCAGCTTAAGTACCACAGGGTGGGGGACAGTAATTCCTTTGGGTGGGGCTATTGCTTGTCCTCAGGCTGATGCCACTTGGAGAGGAGCCCTCTGCTTAAGAAAGATGGATGCTACAGTATGGGTAATGACTCAGCACAGGGATCCTTTTGGCTGTTCCATCAAGTCTCTCTCCAGAGCCATCAACTCCAGACTCTCCTCAAGCATCTCTAGTCTGCTCTGCCCTCCTTCTGCTGGAGCCCAGGGTAAGTGGCTGCAAATTAAATTTTGTTCATTTACTCTTTAAGGGCTCTTAGCATCTCGAGCAGACTCTCCCTGGGAGACAGAAACCCTACTGCTTTTCACAGCTAGGTGTTATCTGGGTTCCTTTCTGGTTCTGGTGTTGTAGGCTAGGGATCCCAAATTGGGTTTTAGACCCCACACTACTCAGGGGGAACACCCTTGCTGCTGAAATATCCCTCCAGAACTTCAGCTGTTGACCGTGGGAGCCCAGCCAACCCTCATGCACTTCCTCCGCACTCCCTGCCAGTCTCATGGAGAATGGTTTCTTCTGTCTGCCCTTGGTTATAAGGCTTCTCTCCAGCTAGTGTTCAGTTAGTTATTCAAGATGCTTTCTCTACAATTTAATTATAATTCCAGATTGGTTGTGGGAGGAGGTTAGTGTAGCTTCCACTTACCCCTCCATCTTCTTGGATCCCTCATGAATATACATTTTCATTTTTCTGGGATAAATCACCAAGAGTACAGTTCTGGGCCATATGGCTGTCCAATGTTTGTTTTTTTTATTAAATTTTAAATTTTAGTTTATTCAGTACAGTTTCTATCCTTCATTCCCATTCCAGCCCACCCACCCATCCCTCCCCTCCTCCCTCCCATTTCCAACCCCTCTAGTTTTGTAAGAAACTGTCATTGTGACTGTACCATTTTACATTCTTTCTAGCAGTGAATGAGAGATCCAGTTTCTCCACATCCTCACCATCATTTGGTGTTATCACTATTTTTTATTTTAAGTATTTTGATAGATGTGACGTACTATGATGTGGTTTGATTTCCATTTCCTAATGGCTAATGATGTTGAATAACCTTTCATGTGCTTTTCTGCCATCTGTATATGTATTCTGTGCAATGTCTCTCTGTGTCTTTTGCAGGTGATTTGTTTTTTTTTATGTTGAGTTTTAAGATTTCTTTATATATTCTAGATACTAGTCCTTTGTTGGATATGTGGTTTGCAAATGTTTTCTCCAAGTTTTTAGCTTGTTTTTTCATTCTCTTAACAGTTTTTCACAGAGCATAAGTTTTTAGTTTTCATGAAATTCTGCTTATTAGCTTTTCCTTTATGGATTGTACTTTTGGTGTCAAATGAATAAATAACTCTTTGCCTTGCCTTGATTATGAAGATAATGAAGATGTTCTCCTCTCTCTCTTTTTGGTAAACATTTTATGGTTTTGTGGCTTATAATTAACATAATCTATGTTGAGTTAATTTTTGTATAAGTTGTAAGATTTAGGTTGAGGTTCTTTTTTATTGTGCTGGATGTCAAATTACTCAGCTCCCTTTTGTTGCAAAGTTATCTGTTGAGCATATTTATGTGGTCTTTTTCTGGGTTCTCTTTTTTATTGGTCTGTGCATCTGTTCCTCCACTGATACCACACAGTCCTGATTACTGTAGTTATATAATGTCTTGAAATTGTGTAAATTGATTTCTCCTACTTTATTTTTCTTTTTCACAATTATTTTAGCTATTCTAGTTTCTTCACATTTCCATATACATTTTAGAATAATCTTGTCTATGCCTACAAAAGATTTGCTGTGATTTTGATAGGGATTGTGGTAAATTTGTATATTGACTTGGGGAAAATTGATATTTTTTTTACTATATTGAGTCTTCCAATTTATGTGCACAGTATATTTCTCCATTTATTTTGATCTTTGATTTTTTTCTTCTGTTTTGTAGTTTTTAGCATAGACGTCCTGTGCATATTTTGTTACATTTACACCTAAATAAATATTTAAGTGATTGCAAATGATATTGTACTTTTAATTGTGTCCATGTGTTCAATACTAGGATAGAAAAATAAACCTGTTTTTGTATGTATTTGTATGTTTTGTGATTTTGCTGAACTCACCTATTCCAGAAGATCTTTTTTTGGTAGATTCCTTGGGATTTTTTGTGTAGATAATCATATAATCTGCAAATTGGTACAGTTTTCTTTCTGATTTTGTGTGCCTTTTATTTCCTTTTCTTGCCTTGCACTGGCTAGATCTTCCAACACTGTGTTGAATAGAAGTGATGAGAGTGGCTATGCTTGCCTTGTCCTGATTCTAGAAAGAAGGCATTCAGTCTTTCACCATTAAGTAAAATGTTAGCTATAGTTTTTTTTTAATCCTCACCTGAAGATATGTTTGTATTGATTTGAGAGAAAGAGAGACAAACACTGATGTGAGAGCGAAACATTAATCAGTTGCCTTCTGTATATGTCCTGACTTGGGACTGAACCTGTAGCCTAAGTACATGCCCTGACTGGGAGTCAAACCCACAACCTTTTGGTGTATGGGATGACACTCCAACCCACTGAGCCACCCAACCATAGGGGTTTTTTCTGTAGATGTCCTTTATCAAGTTGAGGAAGTTCTCCTCTATTCCTGTTTTTTAAGAGTTCTTATCGTGGTGAATGAATGTTGAAATTTATCAGATGCTTTTTTGCATTGATTGATATGATTATGTGATTTTTCTTTTTTAGCCTATTAAAATGGTAGATTACATGGATATCTTTTCAAATATGTGGACTGAACTAGCCTTGCTCCCCTGGAAGAAACCCACATGATCATGGTATATAATTATTTGTATGTATTGCTGAATTGTATGTACTAATAATTTAAGGATGCTTATGTCTATATTCATGAGGGATGCTTGTAGCTTTCTTTTTTAATTTTAATTTTTTTTATTTATCGATTGTAGACAGAGGAGATGGGAGGAAGAGAGAGAGGGAGAGAAACATTGACGTGAGTGAGAAGCATCAGTTGGTTGCCTCTCACATGCGCCTCAATTAGGGACCAGGCACTCAACCCAGGCATGTGTCCTGACCAGGCCTAGAACTGGTGACCTTTTGCTTTGTGTGATAATACTCAACCAACTGAGCCATGCCAGTCAGGGCTATAATTATTTTTTTTATAATGTCTGGTTATGGAAATACTAGCTTCATAAGATGAAATAGGAATGTCTGCTCCTCTTCTGTTTTCTGGAATAGATTGTTTAGAACTGATGTTAATTTTTTAAATGTTTTGTAGAATTCTCCATTGAAGCCTTCTGGGCCTGGAGATTTCTTTTTCTGGGAGTTTTAAAATTATGAATTAAATATTCTTAATAGTTATAGGGCCATTTAAATTTTCTATCTCATATTGGGTAATTGGTGGTAGTTTGTGTTTTTCAAGAAATTGGTGCATTTTATCTAAGTTGTGAAATTGCATACATAAATTTGTTCATAGCATTTTCTGTTATCCTCATGATATGTGCAGAGTCTGTGATGACATCCTCTGTTTTATTTCTGATACTGGTCATTTGTGTTTTCTCTCTTTTGTACTTTGCCAGGCTTGTGCAGATTGTTAATTTTTAATAATCTCTCCAGAGAGCCAGCTCTTTTTTCATTATTTTTTCTGTCTGTTATCTTTCTGTTTAGTTTATTGATTTGTTTCTTATTATTATTTTTTCTTTTGCTTGCTGTGGGTTTATGTTACTGTTCTGGTTTTTTTTATGGGTTCTTGAGGTGGGAGCTTAGGTTATTGATTTGAAACATTTTTCTTATTTAATGTGCATTAATGTTATATGCTTCTCTTTTAGTCCTTTGTGTACCCCAAATTTCATGGTGTATTTTTTACTTTCATTCAGGATTATATAACATTTTCTTGCTAATTTTCCTAATATCTTTCTGTTTTTGATTTCTATTTTGATTCCATTGAGGTCAAAGGATACACTCTGTATGATTTCAGTTCTTTAAATTTGTTATGTGTTTTTCTATGGTCCAGGATATGGTCTTATTGGTATATATTTTGTGGGCACTTGAAAAGAATGTGCATTCTGCTGTTGTTAATGGAATGCTCTATAAATGTAGATCAATCATCCTGTTGATAGATGATTTAGTTCTATATCCATGTTGTTTTTCTCTCTAGTTATTCTACCAGTTGCTGAGAAAGGGATGTTAAAATCTCTAACTATAATTATGGATTTATCTATTTCCTCTTTCTGTTCCATCAGTTTTTTTTCCTTCACATATTTAACAGCTTTGTTATTTTTATGCACATCAGGATTGCTGTATTTTGTTAGTGGATTGACCCTGTTGGTCCAAGATTTCGTCTTTTATTTTTTTGCTGTTTAGACATCCTTTATCCATTCTTTTAGGGTAGGTGTGCTGCTAACAAATTCTCTTAGTTTTTCTTTATCTGAAAATGCTTTGATTTCCTCTTCATTTCTGAAGAACATTTTCACTGGATATAGTATATGGGTTGATAGTTCTTTTCTTCCAACACTTGAAAAATGTTCTGCCACTTCCTTTGGCTTCCATGATTTATAATGAAAAACTCACTGTCATTTGAATTTGTTTTTTCCCCCTAGGTAATGTTCATCTTCTCTCTGCTTTCAACATTTTTTTCTTTTAGTGTTCAAAAGTTTGATTATATTATGTTTTAGAGTGAATTTCTTTAGGTTTGTTCTGTTTGGGGTTTACTTAATTTCTTGAATCTGTAGAATTATATCCTTTGCCAGATTTGGAAAATTTTTAACAATTACTTTTTTAACTCTGCCCTTTTTGGACTACTATAGTCTCACAGGCTCTAAGGCTCTGTTCATTTTTTTTTTAAGTCTATTTTTTTCTGCTGTTCAGGTTGGATAATTTCTGTTGTTTTATCTTCCAGTTTACCAATTCTTCCATGTGTTCCCTCCATTCATTGAGTTTTTAAATTTCAGATATTGTGTTTCTTAGTTCTAAAATTTCCATCTGGTTCTTCTTTATAGCTTCCATTTCTTTTTGTTTTCTTTCTTAAAGTTTATTTACTTATGCTTAGAGAGAGGGGAAGGGAGAGAGAAAGAGAGAGAAACAGCAATGTGTGGTTGCCTCTCGCATGCCCCCACAGGACCGAGTGGCATGTGCCCTGACTGGGAATTGAACTGGAGATCTGTAGCTTCCATTTCTTTTGTGAGATCTTTTAATTTTTCATTTGTTTCAGGCATATTATAATTGCTCATTGAAGCATATGGTGTTGGAGTAAAAACCTTTGTCATATTGTTCTAACATTCTGTCATCTTGGTGTCGGCATTACTTGATTGCCTTTTTTCATTCACGTTGAGTTCTTTCCGGTTCTTGATATGCTAAGTGATTTTCAGTTAATCTGGACATTTTGGATGTTATGTTCTGAGACTCTGAATTTTATCTAACACCTCAGTTTTAGTGAGTTTTTTCTGACACCTCTCTGACAGAGAGGAGGTGCTGCTGACTTGTCACTACAGGTGAGACCAGAAGTTCAGGTTCTTGACTTCATCCTGTTGGTGTCTGAGGTGGGGTGGGGATTTCACTTCCCACTAGGCCTCCACAGGATAAGTTTCTATTTGGGAGAGGTAAGAATGTCTCATTACTGCACTCCACCTGTCTTTCACAGACATTGGGGTGGAGATGGGCATGGCCAAATTATGGATGGGTGGTTGTGAAAGTTCTGACTCACTGCCAGTCCTCCTCTGATACTACTGTAGCTCAACCAAAACTTGCAAGAGAAACTGCAGTAGAGAAGTTTATTATTCACAGGTCCTGGAGCAGATACCTGGCACTCCTTGTGGGGCCACATGGGGTGGTCAGGGCAGGATGCAGGCAGAGAGAATGGCAGGACCTGGGGTACATGCCTTTATTAGGGTCTGTGGTTTGCTTCGGGGTTCTCAGGCTAAGGCTTGATTGGTCAGTTCAAACCAAAAGTTCAGGGTTCTGGTAAGTCCCATGGGCATCTTATCTAAGGGGTACACAAGGGAAGGCTATGGGAGGGGAAACTGTTGATCACAAAGGCTGTTAGGGAAATCAAATAGGAACTTGTATCTGCTGGTGACACTGCTGGCTGCTATCTAGGGTATGTACTTGCATGGGGGGGGGCAATTGTCAGTTTAAGGTCACTGTAGGTCTCTTGGCCAAGCAAAATAGATGTCCAGGTAGTAGTATAACAGAGTTAGCTACACTCTTGACACCACTGTGAAAGGGGAGACATCTTGCATATACTCTCTGTGGAGGTGGAAGTGTAAGCTCCCTGGTGGTCTCCACTGACACTGATATTAGAGAGTCAAGCTTATTATTGCCCAGCTCCCTACTCTGCCATCTCTAATATCACCCTGAGAGTGGGTGAGTTAAGGGATCTCCTTATTAAAGTCAGGGAAGGAATCTAGGCTCTAGCTTTGCTTTTGCTACTACGGATGGAGCTGCAGTTTTTCTGTGATTTCTCTCTGGAGTAGAGTGCTTATTGTCTAAAAGTTTTCTGTCTCACTAGGCTGCCCCTTTCAGTTTTGTGGCTGGGAAGAACAGGCTTTTGTTCAGGTTTTTTTGGGTTTTTTTTTTTGCACATCTTGATATTTACTGGTTGCCAGCTTCTTCAGCTCCATGTCTGAGATATATGAAAATCCAGGGACCTCACCATTGTGTCTTTTCTCAGGTTTTGTGGTCCCTAGCCAGTCTGACACCTTCTCTCTACCTTTCAGATATTCTTATGTTTGTTTTATATAGAAGTCTAGGATTTTTAGTTTACTTATCAGGAAATATATTAAAACTGCCATTCATGTCCCCGTGCTTTTCCCCTGTAAGAATGCCTGTCCCCGTGCTCTTCCCCTGTAAGAATGCCTGTCACTTCTATATAAGTCTTTCCAATTTGGCATTTGTGTTAGTTTCCTAGGGTTGCTTAATAAAGTACCACAAACTGAGTAGCTTAAAACAAGAGAAATTTATTGTCTTATAGTTCCAGAAGCTAGACATCCAAAATCAGGGTGTCAGCAGAGTTGATTCCTTCTGAGGGCTGTGAGGGGGAGCTCTGTTCCCAGGCCTCTCTCCTAGCTTCTGGTGGCCTGAGGCATTCCTTGGCTTGTAGATGCATCACTTCAATCTTCCATCTTCACATGATGTTCTCCCTGGGTGTCTGTCTTCACATGGTCTTCTTATAAGAATAGCAGTCATACTGGATTTGGGGCCCATGCTAACCCAGTATGATCTCACCTAAACTGATTACACCTTCAACAACCATATTTCTAAATGAGGTTCCATTCCAAGGTACTGGTTGGAAATGAGGACTTCAACATATCTTTGGTGGTGGGGTGGGGGGCATCTTCAACCTATAGCAGCATTCTTTTAAAAGCCAGAAGTAAGCAAATTGTTATTAAAACACAGTCCTTCCCCTCATGCATTACTGTAAGGGAGTAGTAAATGGACTGAGTCAGTCAGGAAAGGTCCTTCCGAGGAGGTGACATTTACATTGAGAACGGGATGATCCAGCTTTAGAAAAATTGAGGATATTTCCAGCATTGAAAGAACTGAAGGAGGGCCAGTATAACTGTTGGGTGGTGACTTAGGGAAAGACAGAGTCTGGGACCAAATCATGCAGAGACTTACGGGCCATGATAAGGAGGTTGCACTTTACTCTATTGACCATGGGGAGCCTTTGAAGAATTTTAAGCAGGGGAGAGATTCTTGGACTTGTATTTTTAGAAGATCACTCTTGCTGCTATATGTCACATGGATTGAATGAGCCACGCTGGTAATGGTAAGACCAGTTAATTGGAAACCTTTTCCATTAGTCCAAGAACAAGACAGAGAATAGAGTGGGAGTAATAAAGATGGGGTAAAATGGGGAATACATTTTGGAGAAAGCTGCTAAGCTGCTTTGGAGAAGGCACACTGGCCCTCTACTGGGGGAGGCACTGTCCTTCAAGGCTGTAGACTAGACAGAAGTACTAGAAAAGACAGTCCAGAACAAAGGCCAACAGGGCCTCTGCTCATAAGATGTGTAGAAACTCAAGAGACTCAAGGAAAATTCTCTCCCATTAAGAGCCAGTCCTCCTGTCTATACCTCCTGCCTACACCATAGGGTATATTCCTATGAGTGTACGTCTCTGTCAGACACTCTAGTTAATGTGACCAAAAGGACTGGGACTAAATCAGTTTTGTTAGTACAGACTCTCAACAAGACTGCAAGCAGCAGGACCAGGCTAAGCTGCATTATTGACCTGAACCATGTCCCTTGGTTTTGATCCCAGCCTCCTGAACAAATCCCAGAAACCATCATGGGCCTTAGAAAACTAGGTACCTTTCTCTTAGTTTCTCTATTGACCTTCCCACTTGGTTTGAAGCATCAGTGCAGGGAGAGGAACATGTACTAGCCATTGCACAGACTCTGCTGTGGGGCACAAGGAGGAAGTCTGGAGCAATTCTGTCTTCCCTAACAACTGCAGCCAGTGAGCTGACCACAAACCTGAATGCCCTGCAGAGCAAGCTGGGGTCACTGCTCACTTAGTTAAAGTTGGGGACAGATTTTTATACCACCTTTTGTAATTAGATAACTCAGAGGTAAAACTGTTCCTGGGGTGCACTTAAGATAATGAGTCATTAACCCTCCAGGAAGCTTCCCTGGGTAGCCCAGGGCAGTTTTGGAAAGATTACCACCATTGGTTTGGTAGTTAGTTACCTGACAGTTTGCTTATGGTGTTTATGAAATAACTGCAGGTCTAAGATACAGATAACAGTGTTTTGGGGGAAGGAAAGTTAATACTGGCTTCCACAAAAAAAATTACAGGCTTAGGGGTATACATGTGGTCCCTGGAAAGGTATTTCTTTACAGTTTACGTTTGGTCCCTACATGGTTCAGAGGGCAAAATTTGTCATGGGCCTCCAGTGTGACCTTTGGTTCACAAAACTATTGAAAACTAATGTTTTCACTTAAATTCACATCATATTTAGAAGTTGGTTTTGGAGGGATTGCCTGAGGGCAGTCAGTCCAATCTATCTTGTTTGTCTGTGCCACCAGCGGAGTGACAATTTATTCCACAGAATGCCTGTACAGTGTCTGTAGAAATGGGGTAGAGAAGTTTTGCATGGGAGGTACAGGAGCTTGGGCACAGGTTTCTGATAGACTTGTAGGTAATGGTGATCATACTGTAGTCAGAGCCATCTGTCAGAGGTTGGCAGATTCAGGAGTCAGTTAAATTTAAGGTACTTACAGCAGTTTGAGGGAAACTCTCCATGGTGTTTTGCTTCATGAGGACTGCTCTGGGCACAGTTCTGAAAGACAAAAATCATGAGTGAGTGATCTTCCCTACCCCTGTCACCTGGGTATAAATTGTTCTCTCCCTAGATGCTGAGGTTATTTCTATCTCTCCACCTCCAGAAACATCTGTGTTGCATTTCAGTAGCAATAATTTCACCTTTTTTTTCAAATAAACTCCTATTCCCTGAAGATAATTTTTATAATATACAGAGACCCATTGTGTCCCCCTGTGTGGCCCACAGTGTACTTGAGTAGTCATTATCTTTGTGATTCCAGGACCTTGTCAATCCAACAGGAGAATCCAGGGAGGAAAGGACTCCAAGATCTCAAGGGACGCCTCCAGGTAGAGGCTGCCTCCCTTTGCTAGAGGCTCCAGTTGGCAAAATCATCAGCCATGGAGAGTTGTACTTCCATGGGTACAACTTAACCCATGGGGACTCCTTAACGGGGTCTTTAAGGTTGTGGGGCCCAAAGGTAGAAAACATGCCACAGCTTGCTGGACATTTCTCCACGTAGGTGATTGATTTTGGCACAACTCAGGGTACTGCCTTGTGGTGTAGCCAGTATAAAGGACGAAGTAGAATGTCCAAGGGGGACTGTATCAACCAGGGTTCAACTGGAGAAGCAGGACCAGTAGGGACAAAATAGAAAACATAACACACATACCATACATGTTGTTGGCTTACTGCATCATGGGGACTAGCTAAGTAACCCAGAAGTCCAGAGGCAGGCAGACAGGAAGGGCTGCTGAGAAGCAGCTGCATGCCACAGATGCCAGCTGAAGACTGTGGTCCCAGGCAGTGGTTAGGAGGGGGGTCTGGGGGAAGGGAAAGCAACTATATGTACCCCCAACTACAGTTTGGAGTCTCTGCACTCAGGGAAGACTTAAGTTCTCCCACAGGGCTTCTCACTGATGGAGTCAGGCCCATCCAGGAAAGTCTCCCTTTTGAGTAATTTAAGGTCAGTTGATTATGGACTTTAATTATATCAGCAAAATGTATGCTGCAATCAGCCTGGCCACACTGACATGTCACAGAGCCACACTGCCTCCAATACCCAGAGTCCCACAATGTGCTAGGCTGCCTTTTTGGTGATGGGGTGCTGAGGAGCCAGTTAGTTGTTCCTTGATGGTTAAAAGAGATTGGGCATTGTGAATCCACCCACACAATCCTGAGAAACTTTACTTGGCTAGTAGACCTCTGGATTCTGTTGGTGGAAGTGTGAAATAGCACAGCCAGGGACTGTTGAAACAGAGGTTTCTGACTTGCAAATGACCAGAATGTCTTTTATATACAAGGTCTGTCCGGAAAGTATCCAGCCATGTAATAAAAATAGAGACATTTATTGAAGAAGGTATAAGATATGAGAATCATTGTACATAGGATAATGACACCTCAGTCCCCTTCAAAGTGGGCATCTTGGGACCTCATACAGTTCTCCCAGCATCTCTTCCACTGTTCAAAACACTCTGCAAAATCCTTTGTTGGAATTGCCATCAGCTTCCCTGTTGTATTTTCCTGAACCTCATTAATGGTCTGAAATCTGTTCCCTTTCAAAGGTCATTTTAGTTTTGGGAAAAGCCAGAAGTCCCAGGGCACCAAGTCTGGGCTGTAGGGGGACTGTATCACCTGGATGATTTGATGTTTTGCCAAAAATGCTGCATGAGGCATGGCACATGAGCAGGTGTGTTGTTGTGATGCAGCTGCCAATCTCTCATTGCATCTTTCCTGAAAACCTTCTGAATCATCTGAATAGTTTCCGCAGAGGAATGTTTAAGCTTAACACAAAATTTGATACAGATTCATTGCTTTACTTGCTCAGTCATTTTGAATGCGATGGCCACATAGTACACATGCTCACTCAACAGCACCTACTGCCCTCACTGACTAGTACAGTGAAGTCAGCATTGTTCACACATACGCATTCCAGTCCACTCTCCTTGGCTGCCAGGTTACATCAATGTCATGCAAACAATTCTCATTATATTAACAATGGCTGAACTTTTTGTGAATATTGAAAACTATGGACATCAGATGGTAGGGTCAATTCCACAAAATCCTGACCACCTATTGGACCTGTGACTCTTTCCAATGGGGGAGAATTCCCCCTGGCAGTATGGACAGGGAAGTACAAGTATATATATCAAGTCATTTATACATTCAGATGTAGAAACAACAGTTCATTGAATTGGCCTGAAGGACCCCATCCACTAGGTCATGTTAGTTTCCCTTCCCCACTGTGAATCCTGTCCAAAACCCATTAGCAGAATTACCCTCTCCCCATGATGGGCCAGGTAGGGTGGTGACTTGGGTGCCTGTATCCATAGAACCATAAAAGTTTGAATCCTTTCTCTCCCTGAAGTTCCCCAACATGCTTGAGTACATAAGGCCTTCAAGTCTTTCTTGGAGACAGGGAGTCCTTGGCTGCCTACTCCTAATCATTTTTGTTAAGGCTTTCTTAGAGTGTGACTGGAGGTATCGTAGGTATGGAGGAGGAGGGCAGTTCTGTACCAGTAAGCAAGGCACACTTACTCCCTCATGCTATTCACGGCTCAACTTAATTAACTTTTCAGTTACCCAAAGCTCTCCTGGAACCTCATTGCTGACATTTGTTTCAGCTCTGGGACTCCTTTACTCAACAGCTACAGACACGGTGCCTGCCACCTGGGGCTGTGGAGAGTGAACAACCACCCAAACACCACTAGACAGCTTGTTTCAATCTTCCCTCTTGCTGCATATCCTTTAAAGGTTAATTAACTCTTACTCCCCCACAGCCACCACTTGGACAAGAACATTTGTTGCCAGGTCCCAGGGAATCTTATTCCCCTAAGCCTATGGGACCTTTGTCTTTTCTGTACCAGAAAGCCCTGCCTCTGCAAGCATCCCATCCTTATCAACAAGAACTGTGAAGAGTCTGAGATTTTATTCTACTTGTAAGCTGACAAGCCAGCCTGTCAGTGGTTGTCCTGGATACTGTAGAGGACATGGGAATCCTGGGTCAGACACAAAGGACTGTGTTACAGCATAGCCAACAGCATGAACTCCATGTTTGGGTCATCTCATCCTGCCCCGTATGTCCATAGCTGCAGAACCCCGAGTTTAGATAATCCAAGGAAACCTGCTCAACCTTAGCCCAGAGAGACATTATTTTTATTACACTGGACAGTAAACAAGTCTACCCTCTACTCTGGAGGGAGATAATCTACATCTTCCTATGCTATTTGCTGTACACACATCTTTGAAAAGTTAGTTCAGAACTAAAGAAGCCAGCACCTCTGCTTATGACATGCAGAAGTGTAAGAGACCCATGAATTGTTTTCCAACACACTGGACAAGAATTAACATTCCCACTGATGATTGTGAATCAAGAAAAAAATTTATATCCAATATACCTTGTTTAAGAAGAAAAGTGTGTGAAATATTCTTTCCAAATGGTTAAGTCTCTATGTCTTTGGAATACTCAACTCTGAGTATTCTTACCTCCCTTGAGCAGAGAAAACAAATTACAATTTTATGTGTTTGCCCCAAATAGAAGGTCAAAAAGGCAGGTCTGTGGAACTGTAGGTATTGATTTGTCATTGGGTGGTATACTCAAGGTGAACAGCAATCAATGGTTTATTACAATTGTTTATGACTGTTCAGGAAATGCTGCTGCTAATGTCATTATCAGTAGTTACAGCATAGAGAAGCATTTGTGAGCTATCAAATTTAGCTAATACTTATTTTGCATCTGTGCTATCTAAACACCTAAAGTATAAGGCTTTGTTTTATTTTTTTAAGTTATACTTTATTGATTTTGTTATTACAGTTGTCCCATTTTTTCTTCCTTTGTCCTCCTCCACCCAGCACCTTCATTCCCTCAGGCAGTCCTCACACCATTGTTCATGTCCATGGGTTGTATGTATGAGTTCTTTGGCTACTACATTTCCTATACTGTACATTACATCCCCATGGCTATTCTGTAACTACCTATTTGTTCTCCTTAATGCCCTCACCTCTTCACCCATTCCCCTAAACTCCCTCCCATCTGGCAACCATCAAAACGATCTCCACATCCATGATTCTGTCTCTGTTCTTGTTTGCTTAGGTTGTTTTTTAGATTTAATTGTTGATAGCTATGTATTTATTGCCATTTGATTGTTCATAGTTTTCATCTTACTCTTTTTATTAATAAGGTCCTTTAACATTTTATATAATGACGGTTTGGTGATGATGAACTCCTTTAGTTGTCATGTCTGGGAAGTGCTTTCTTTATCTGCCCTTGGATTCTAAATGGTATCTTTGCTAGCTAGAGCAATCTTGGCTGTAGGTTCCGCTTTTCATGACTTTGAGTATTTCTTGCCAGTCTCTTCTAGATTGCAACATTTCTTTTGAGAAATCAGCTGACCTGGAAGGCTTTATTTTTTAACCCATCTCAGAAATGGTTGAGGTTAAAGACTATAAAATCATTAATAACTTAATACATTGAAAATGTCTTTCTCAGGAAGTTTGTGTTAGTGAAAAACGAATAAATGGAATTTTCCAATATAATAATGCTTTGAATTTAATTGTACAACTAAACACTTGGGGGAAGAAAAGGCCAAGAAGTTTTCAGATGTTTATTTTATCCTCACATAGTCCTACGCTACAAATATATACTTAGTTTCATATTTTTAAAATTATGCTTTTGAAAAAACTTCAAGCAGTTTCTTGTTAACTTTTCATTTTTTGGTAATGACCAGCTTTTGGTGTTTTATTGTTACTTTGATAGATTTTTAAAATATTTTTTAATTCTATGTATGTGCTTAAAAAAATTATGCTTTTGAAGTAAGGCCAGAATAGATTAAAATGAAAGAAACATTCCACTTTTAGTTATTTGTAGTCTTAAAGGTGACTTGGTTATAATTTGTCATTCTTAAGAGCTACAGTTAAATTGAAATTTTATATAAAAAATTATTTATTTGACAAAGGTAAGTTCTCTTTAAAAGGGGGATGTTTATCATTCACTTATTGAGCAGTCTGCTAGGTGCTCGTTATTTTTAAGAAGAGCAATAAATGGCATGTAGATTTTTTTTCCTCTCTTCCTCTGGCTTAAACATCTTTTTATTACTTTCTATTTCTGGTAAAATGGCATATTTGGGTGTTATTTTGTAGTACATAGGGGATAATTTACTCAAAATCATTAAGGTGCAGTTTCAGAATCATTTGCATGTCCAGTGATTTTCGTCGCAGCAGAACTCTTCCTTTTCCCATTTTTATATCGGACCATCTGTCTGTGTTTTGTTTCCTCACATAAAACAACTATACACTATATTTTTTAGCTTCTTTTTATTGAATTGTTTCAAAAGAAAGGTGAATGGAATCTGCCCTGTAATTAGTTTCTAAACCTAGAGGAAAATTAAGCATTTAGTGTGAGTAATATACATATATATATATTTTTTATATGTGGTTAGAACATTACTTTTTGTAAAGTTGTACTTTATTTATATGGGTAAGACAAAATTTAAAGCAAACTTGATATCCTTAAGTTTAGGGAGTAGATATACAACTTTATAAAATATTTTAGTTAAAATGATTCACCCTAGGAGCCTTAAAAATCAAGTCATATATACCACTCCTTGGAAACCTGCCTCTTGCAAGAAGGAAGGGCAGCCCTGCATGCTTCTGCTGGGTTGGGGGGTGGGTAGAAAATCTTCCCCGTGTTAACTGCCCAACTATTGAGTGCTTTTCTATTCTTAAAGCTGCTAATATTTGGCTCACTTTAGATTCCATTCTCTTACAAAAAGGTCAAGAGCATACTTTCTTAAAAAGTACTGGAAGGCACACATACTTTTTTGTTTCTTTTTGGTAATACAGTCAATCCCTATTATTTGCAGATTCCGTGTGAATTTGCCTACTCACTAACATTTATTTATAATCCCAGAAGTAATACTTAGGGCACTTTCTCAGTCATTCGTGGACATGTGCAGAGGGGTGAAAAACATGAATCAGTGACGTTCACTTTTCCAGCTGAGGTCAAACAAGGTGACTTGCTGCCTTCTTCCAGCTCTCACACTAAATAAGTGTCTGCATTGTGCTCTGTGTAGTGTCATGCTTTTCATGTTTTGATGCTTTTTTTTGGGGGGGGGGTTGCTTTGGCTGTTTTAAAATGACCCCAAGTACTGTGCTGAAGTGCTGACATGCTGTCTAGTGTTTCTAAGTCCAAGAAGGATGTGTGTACCTTAATGAAGAAAATGTGTATTAGGTAAGCTTTGTTAAGGCTTCACTTATAATGCTCTTGTCTATCAGTTCAATGTTAATGAACCAATAATACTTGTTAAATAAGATGCCTTTAATCAGAAACACACGTAAAGCAAAGTTATGTTGACAGTGTGGTGAGAACCTAGGCCTGTATTTCCCCAGAAGCCATAGTCAGTATTCATTAATTCAGAGTTGGGGACTACTTTATATAAAGTATATCCTCTGAATAACCAGAATTGGTGGGCCTTTTGTTTTTCCTTTTTTAGCCGATAGAGATCAATCTAAAGTCAGCAATCAAGTATTTTGTGAGTATGCATGTTTTTTGTTTTTCACCTCCAAAGTCTGCCTCAGCTGGTTTACAGCCAGCTCCTCAGCTTGAACTTTGCTGTGTGGGGGAGAGCCAGCTTGGGAATGGGAGCAGCCGGGCTGCTGGGCAATCTGGCATGCCGCTTGTCTTGGCTTTCCATGAGCATCCCATGCTGAATTTCCACCTTCCTTTTTCATGCTGTTGGAGCCTAGGACATAAACACCAGCTCCTGCTGGCCTGTAATGACCAGGGGATTCTGGTCCAGGAGGGGAGGGTACTGGGCCATGGCCTTTCTTGCCTCTGATGATGCAGTAGTTACCTGTTAGGGACCTAGGAACTCCATGTAAGGGGGTTCATTCATGGTTTTGTTTGTTTCTTTGTTTTTAAGTTTTGCTTTGCTTTGGATATGACTTTTCCTTCATTACCCCAAACCAGCTGGGTAAGGTGTCAGCCAGAACACAATTTTTAGGTAGGGAGATTTAAAGACCTTCTTAAGCCCTAGGCACTGTTTATTTTCAAATCCCTACCCTAAATCATATAAAACGTACCCATATCCTAAAGTAAATCTAATATATATAATTATGACTAGGGTTGAGTTGCTATTAAGATGTCATATGTGTAGATATTTAGTTAAATGTTAATATTTAAAATTTTTATATTCTAGAGCAGTAAGTACCCAGCCACCGCCATCCCCAAACATTTCATGGGCCTTGTTAAAGCTCATCGATCCTGTAGTGCAGGACAGATATGTCAGTGTGTCCTTAGGGAAGGCAGGAATTCGGGTTTTGTTCTGCCCTTCAGTGACTCTTTACTTCTCTAGGCCTTGACAGGGGCTTGGCTGGGCCTCATGCTGCACATGTTACTGCGTGTACAAAAATAAACCACACAGCTCTCTTTCCCTCAAGGAACTTCCGAGCTATCCTCCTTAAACAGATGACCTTACTATGCATGGCATGATCAAGTGCTGTGGTCAGGTGGGGGCCTTCAAGCTGATTGGGACAGGGGTGGGGGTGAGGGCAAGGAGGAGCAAAGGTGTGCTGAAGCAGATGGTCCCAGGCTGAGTTTTGAAGGATGCCTGTGTGGTCAAGTGAAGAGATGAGGGGCAGAGGAAGTTTGGAGAAAAGCTGGGGGTAGGAAAATGTGGCAGAGACCTGGAAACAGCATGGTGTGTGTGGGAAACTACAGGCTGTCATTGCTGCTGGAGTGATATTCAAAAGGTAGATTGTGGTGGTAACAAAACCATCAGAGAGGCAGGGAGGGGCTGTGTATGCAGGACTTTGTGCCATCTTAGCCAAGTTTAGGCTTGTTCTGGGAAGGTGACCTGCTTCTGGTACCTCTGACTTCTGAATATTTTTTAGTATCCTTCAGTGAGTATCAGTTGTATAAACAAGTTTCTGACCTTCACTGTCCTTTATAGTATTTGCTAAGTTCTGTATTGTTTTCTTTTGTTTCGCTGCCCTTTTCAAAAGAAATAGAAAGAGCTTAGTTTTACAGATAACTTTTTGTTGATGCATAGCACATCAGAAAAGTACAAATACAAGTGTACAGGGAAACAGCTTAATTATAGTCATTCTGATAGGTATGGAAACCATGATTTTTTTTAAAATTTTTTTATTTTAGATTATTCAGTACAGTTTCTATCTTTTATTCCCATTCCAGCTGACCCACCCATCCCTCCCAACCTCCCTTCCATTTCCAAGCCCCGTAGTTTTGTCCATGTGTCCTCTATATTTGTTCCTGTAAACCCGTCCCTTCTCCCCTGAAATTCCCTCCCCTCTCCCCTCTGGTCACTGACATCCCGTCCTCTATTTCAGTGTCCTTTGTTATATTTTACTTGTTTGTTTGTTTTGTTGTTTAGGTCCCTGTTAAAGGCGAGATCATATGGTATTTGTCTTTCATTGCCTGGCTTATTTTGCTTAGCATAATGCGGAAACCATGATTTTTAAATATCATTATTCTTTCAGTGCTTTTTAGCTGCAGTTCTATAAAAAAGAACTTTCCTTCATCAGCTGTTTGGTAACCTTGAAATACAGGCTGTATAAGAAAGGCATAAAATGTTTGATTGTTTTTCTCATTTCTCATCTTGGAAAGCCAATTTCAGCAAAAGAAGTAAGTGCACGTCCCATAGTCCTTAAGGAAAATTAGATAATGCTTTCTTTTCTTCTGATAATACCTTCTATTGTTTAGTTATTGAGTGTATATCACAACAAATAATTCTGTTTTTTAATTTTTATTTTTTTAATGTTTCATTGTTTTTTTTCACTTGAAAAAATTAAGTGAACTTTTATTAATACATGTTTCATGTCTTCTTAGACTGTAATTCTCTATTTTCGCCTATTTTTTAAATTTTATTTTTCATTTTTTTATTTTAGTTTATTCAGTAAGTTTCTATCCTTTATTCCCCTTAATGTTTTATTGTTTATGCTATTGCAGTTGTTCTGAGTTTCCCTCCTTCACTGCCCTCCACCCATCGTACCATTCTTTCAACCAGTCCTCTGTCCCTCCTCCCCTCTTACAGCTATCAGTCTATTACATGATTCTGTGCCTCTGGTTATATTTTGCTCATTAGTTTATTTTTTCTTTAGATTCCTCTTTTAAGTGAGATCATACGATATTTGTCTTTCACTGACTGGCTTATTTCACTTAGCATAATAGTCTCCAGTTCCATCCATGCTGTCACAAAAGGTAGGAATTCCCCCCACTCTGCATAGTATACCATTATGTAAATATACCACAGTTTTTTAATTCACTCATCTACCGATGGGCACTTAGGCTGTTTCCAAAGTGCTGCTGTAAATAGTGCTGCTATGAACATTGGGTGTATAAATTCTTTTGAATTGGTATTTCAGTATTCTTAGGGTAACCTCCCAGCAATGGAATCACTGGATGAAAAGACAGTTCCATTTTTAATTTTTTGAGGAAATTCCATACTGTTTTCCACAGTGGCTGCAGCAGTCTGCATTCCCACCAACAGTGCACTAGGGCTGCCTTTTCTCCACACCCTTGTCAACACTTCTTTTTTGTTAATTTATTAATAATAACCATTTTGATAGGTGTGAGGTGATATCACATTGTGGTTTTAATTTGCTTCTCTCTGATGGCTAGTGATGTTGAGCATTTTTTTCATATGTCTATTGACCATCTGTATTTCTTTTTGTTGGAGAACTAACTGTCTATTCAGATCCTTTGCCCATTTTTTAAAATTAAATTGTATGTCTTCCTGGTGTTGAGTTGTATGAATTCTTTATATATCTTGGAGATTAAACTCTTATCTGATGTATCATTGGTAAATATGTTGTGCCATCAGGGGGTTCCCTTTTCATTTAGCTGATTGTTTTTTTGTTTTGTTTTGTTTGTTTTTAGCTGTGCAGAAGCTTTTTAATTTGATGTAGTCCCATTTGTTTATTTTTTCCATTATTTCCCTTGGCTTAGCAGATATGTTGGTAAAAATATTGGTACATGAAATATCTGAAATTTTACTGCCTGTGTTTTCCACTAGGATTTTTATGGTGTCACAACTTATATTTGTTTTTTATCCATTTTGAGTTTATTTAATGTATGGTGTATGTTGGTGATCTAGTTTCTTTTTTCTCTCTTTCTTTTTTTTTTTTGCATGTACCTACCAGTCCAGTTCTCCCAACACCATTTGTTGAAGAGACTGTCTTTACTCCATTGTATGCTTGTGCCCCTTTGTCAAATATTAATTGACCATAGGACATGGGTTTATTTCTGGGCTCTGTATTCTGTTCCATTGATGTGTCTGTTGTTATGCCAATACCAGACTGTTTTGATTACAGTGGCCTTGTAGTATAGTTTGATAATATGTATTATGATCCCTCCAACTTTGTTCTTCTTTCTCAAGATTGCTGAGGCTATTTGGGTTTTTTTTGGTTCCATATAAATTTTTGGAGTATTTCTTTTAGATTTGTAAAATATGCCATTGGTATTTTAATAGGAATTGAGTTGAATCTGTAGATTTCTTTGGGTAGTACGGACATTTTAATGATGTTAATTCTTCCAATCCATGCACAGGGTATATACTTCTATTGATTGGTATTTTCCTTAATTTTTTTCTTTAGTGTTATATAGTTTTCCAAGTACAGTTCTTTTATCTCCTTGGTTAAATTTATTCCTAGGTACTTTATTTTTATTTTTTTGTTGCAATAGTAAACGGGATTGTTTTCTTCATTTCTCTTTCTGATAGTTCATTGTTGGTGTACAAAAATGCCATGGATTTCTGAATATAGTATCCTGCTACTCTGCCAAATTCACTTATTAGGTTGAATAGTTTTTTTGGTAGAGCCTATAGGGTTTTTTATGTACACTATCATGTCATCTGTGCATTATACAGTTTTACTTCCTCCTGTCCAATTTGGATGCCTTTTATTTCTTATTTGATTGCTGTGGCTAGGACTTCCAATACTATGTCAACTAGGAGTGGTGAAAGCGTGCAGCCTTGTCTTGTTCCTGATCTTAGTGGGAAAGCTCTAAGTTTTTGCCCATTGAGTATGATGTTTTCAGTAGGTTTCTCATATATGGCCTTTATTATGTTGAGGTATGCTCCCTCTATTCCCACTTTGCTGAGTGTTCTTTTTATCATAAATGGGTGCTGGATTTTATCAGATTCTTGTCTGCATTTATTCATATGATCATGTCATTTTTGTTTTTCATTTTGTTTATGTGATGTATCACATTTATTGATTTGCAAATATTGTACCATCTTTGCATCCCTGGAATAAATCCCACTCGATCATGGTATATGGTCTTTTTAATGTATTGCTGGATCTGGTTTGCTAGTATTATGTTGAGGATTTTAGCATCTATGTTCATCAGAGATATTGGCCTTAATTTTCTTTCTTTGTTGTGCATTTCCTGGTTTTAGGATTAAAATAATACTGGTCTCATAAAAGGAGTTTGGGAGTCTTCCTTCTTGAATTTTTTGGAATAGTTTAAGAACAATAGGTGTTAGTTCTTCTTTGAATGCTTGGTTAAATTTGTCTGTGAAGCCATCTGGTCCAGGGCTTTTGTGTGCTGGGAGTTTTTTGATTACTGCTTCAATTTTGCTAGTTATTATGAATCTTTTCAGTCTTTCTGCTTCTTCCTGAATCAGTTTTGGAAGACTGTATGTTTCTAGAAAAATGTCAGTTTCACCCAGGTTGTCCAATTTATTGGCATGTAATTGTTCATAGCAATTTCTTACAATCCTTTGTATCTGTGTGTTATCAGTTGTTACTTCCTCTTTCATTTCTGATTTTATTTATTTGAGTCCTCTCTTTTTTTTTCTTGATTAGTTTGGTAAAGGTTTGTCAGTTTTGTTTATCTTTTCAAAGAACCAGCTCCTAGATTCATTGATCCTCTGAATTGTTTATTTTTAGTCTCTATGTTTTTTAATTCTGCTGCGATAGTGATTATTTCCTTCCTTCTACTCACTCTGGGCTTTGTTTATTTTTGTTCTTCTTGTTCTTTTCACTGTAGGGTTAGGTTGTTTATTTGAGGTTTTTCTATATTCTTTAGGTAGGTTGGTATTACTGTGAACTTCCCTCTCAGGACTGCTTTTGCCATGTCCAATAGGTTTTGGGTTGTTGTTTGTTCACTTTCATTTGTTTCCAGGTACTTTATGATTTTTTCCTTGATCATTATGAACCCATTCATTATTTAATAACATGTTATTCAGTCTCCATGTACTTGAATGTTCGAGTTTTTCCCTTGAGGTTGGTTTCTAGTTTCAAGCCATTGTAATCCAAGAAGATGCTTGATATAATATTCAATTTTCTTGAGTTTGTTAAGGCTTGATTTGTGTCCTACCATGTAGTCTATCTTTGAAAATGATTGATGTGCATTTGAGAAAAATGTATATTTTGGTTCTTTGAGCTGAAATGTTCTGTAAATATCAATTAAGTTTATTTGATCTATACTGTCGTTTAATGCCACTATATCCTTGTTGATGTTTTGTCTGGAACATCTATCTATCCATTATTGACAATAGGGTCTTAAAATCCCCTACAATGACTGTCAGTGGCTGTCCATCTCTTTCTAAAGTCCTCCAGAATTTTCTTTATATATTTATATTCTCAAATATTGGGGGCATATGTTTACAATGGTTATATCATCTTGTTGGACTACCCCCTTGAGTATCATGTAGTGACTTTCTTTTTCTCTTGTTATGGCGTTTGTTTTGAAGTCCACTTTGTCTGATACAAGTATTGCTACCCCAGCTTTTTTCTTAATGTCCATTTGCATGGAATTTTTTTTTCATCCCTTTACTTTCAGTCTGTATATATCTTTTGTTCTGAGGTGGTTCCCTTGTAGATAGCATATATGTAGATTGTGTTTTCTTATCCATTCAGCTACCCTATGTCTTTTGATTGGAGTGTTTAATCCATTTACATTTAATTTTGCTATGGATAGATACTTATTCATTTCCATTTTTTCTGTTTGTATCTGTGTTCCTCCCTCTGTTTCTTCTACTTAAAGCAGTACCTTTAGCTTCCTTTGAAATACTGGTTTGATGGAGAAGTACTCATTTAGCCTTTTTTTAAAATCTGAGTAGCTCTTTATTTCACCTTCCATTGTATTTTTTAAATTATTTTATTGTTATTCAATTACAGTTGTCTGCATTTACCCCTGACCACTCCTCCCCACAGCCAAATCCACCTCCCCCCCTTGCTTCCACCCCCCCACCCCTGCCTTGGTTTTGTCCATGTGTCCTTTATAGTTATTCCTGAAAACCCTTCCCCCCATTATCCCTTCACACCTCCCCTCTGGTTACTGTCAGATTATTCTTAATTTCAATGTCTCTGGTTATATTTTATTTGCTTTTTCCTTTTGTTGTTTAGGTTCCTGTTAAAGGTGAGATCATATGGTATTTGTCACTCTCCATTTGGCTTATTTCACTTAGCAGAATGCTCTCCAGTTCCATCCATGCTGTCTCGAAGGGTAGGAGCTCCTTTGTTCTCTCTGCTGCATAGTATTCTATTGTGTAAATGTACCATTGTTTTTGATCCACTCATTTACTGATGGGCACCTAGGTTGCTTCCAGCACTTAGCTACTGTAAATTGTGCTGCTATGAACATTGGGGTGATTAGGTTCTTTTGGATTGGTGTTTCAGGGTTCTTAGGATATAGTCCCAGCAGTGGAATTGCTGGATCAAAGGGCAGATCCATTTTTAGTTTTCTGAGGAAATTCCATACTGTTTTCCACCATGGCTGCACCAGTCTGTATTCCCACCAACAGTGAACTAGGGTTGCCTTTTCTCCACATCCTCTCGAACACTTGTTTGTTGATTTGTTTATAATGGCCATTCTGACTGGTGTGAAGTGGTGTATCATTGTGGTTTTAATTTGCATTTCTCTGATGGCTAGTGATGCTGTGCATCTTTTCGTATGCCTCTGGGTCCTCTGTATGTCCTCCTTTGAGAAGTGTCTGTTCAAGTCTTTTGCCCATTTTTTAAATTGGGTTGTTTGTCTCCCTGAAGTGGAGTCATGTGAGTTCTTTATACATTTTGGAGATTAAACCCTTGTCTGAGGTATCATTGGCAAAAATATTTTCCCATATGGTAGGTTCTCTTTTCATTTTAATACTGTTTTCTTTAGCCGTGCAAAAGCTTTTTATTTTGATGAGATCCCATTTGTTTATTCTTTCCTTTATGTCCCTTGCTCTAGGGGACATGTCAGTGAAGATGTTGCTGTGTGGAATGTCTTGAGATTTTCTTGCCGATGTTTTCCTCTAGGGCTTTTATGGTGTCATGACTTATATTTAAGTCTTTTGTCCACCTTGAATTTCTTCTTCTGTATGGTGTAAGTTGGTGATCGAGTTTCATTTTTTTGCATGTAGCTGTCCAGATCTCCCAACAACAGTTTTTGAAGTCTATTTTTACTCCATTTTATGCTTCTTCCCCCTTTATCAAATATTAATTGACCATAGAGACTTGGGTTTATTTCTGGGCTTTCTGTTCTGTTCCATTGGTCTATGTTCCTGTTTTTATGCCAATATCAGGCTGTGTGGATTACAGTTGCCTTCTAATACAGTTTGATGTCACGTATTGTGATCCCTCCTACTTTGTTCTTCTTTCTCCAAATTGCTGCAGCTATCGGGGTTGTTTATGGTTGCATATAAATGTCTGAAATCCTTTTTCTATATCTGTGAAATATGCCATTGGTACTTTAATAAAAGGTATTGCATTGAATCTGTAAATTGCTTTGGGTAGTATGGACATTTTGATGGTGTTAATTCTTCCAATCCATGAACATAGTATATGTTTCCATTTTTTTGTGTCTTTCTTAATTTCTTTCTTCAGTGTTATGTAGATTTCTGAATAGAGGTCTTTTACCTCTTTGGTTAGATTTATTCCCCGGTATTTTATTTTTCTTTTTGCTATGTCGAATGGGATTGTTTCTTGATTTCTGCTTCTGCTGTTTCATTGTTGGTGCACAAAAATGCCTTTGATTTCTGGATATTGACTTTGTATCCCACCATTTTGCCAAATTCACTTAGTAGGTCAGGCAGTTTTTTGGCCGAGTCTATAGGATTTTCTATGTACACTATCATGTCACCTGCAAACAGTGACAGTTTTGTTTCCTCCTTTCCAGTTTGGATGCCTTTTATTTCCTTTTCTTGTCTGATCGCTGTGGCTAAAAGTTCCAGTACTATATTGAATAGAAGTGGTGAAAGTGGACAGCCTTGTCTTGTTCCTGATCTTAGTGGAAAAGATTTTAGTTTTTGCCC
>CM052541.1:82655676-82680547 GCA_028533065.1 Trachops cirrhosus
TTAGAATGGAAGGGCAGATCAAGTGCTTCTCAGATAAGGTCAAGTTCAAGGAGTTCATCATCACCAAGCCCTTATTGTATGAAATGTTAAAGGGACTTATCTAAGAAAAAGAAGATAAAAAACATGTATAGTAAAATGACAGCAAACTCACAGTTATTAACAACCACACCTGAAACAAAAACAAGAAGAAACTAAGCAAACAACTAGAACAGGAACAGAGCCACAGAAATGGAGAACACATGGAGAGTTAGCAACAGGGGAATGGGAGGAGGAGAGTGGGGGAAAGATATGAAGAATAAGTAGCAATGAAGGTAGATAGAAAATAGATGGGGAGGGCAAGAATATTATGGGAAATGTAGAAGCAAAGAACTTATGACACATGGACTGAAGTAAAGGGGGGAATGTGGGTGGGAGAGGGTGTTCAGGGTGGAGGGGAATGAAGGGGGTATATTAGGACAACTGTAATAGCATAATCAATAAAATATATTAAAAAAAGAATAAGTAGCAATGAAGGTAGATAGAAAATAGGGGGAGGACAAGAATAGTAGGGGAAATGTAGAAGCTAAAGAACTTATGACACATGGAGATGAAGTAAAGGGGGGAATGTGGGTGGGAGAGGGTGTTCAGGGTGGAGGGGAATGAGGGGGGGTAGTGGGAAAACTAATAGCATAATCAACAAAATACATTAAAAGAAGAAAAAAAGAAAATTGTACTTGAACAACAATTAAAATAAAATTAAAAAGAATAAAGTAAAAAAAGTTTCTTTTAAGGGATCAGCTGATAGTCTTATGGGAAGTCCTTTCTAGGTAACTGTCTTCTTTTCTCTTGCTGCTTTTGAGATTCTCTCCTTGTCTTTCATCTTGAGTCATGTAATTATTTTGTGCCTTGGTGTATGCTTCCTTGGGTCCAACTTCTTGGGGACTCTGGGCTTCCTGGACTTTGTGAAAGTCTATTACCTTTGCCAGATTAGGGAAGTTCTCCATTATTTTTTCAAAAAATAATTTCGTGCTCTTCTTCTCCTTCTGGCACCCCTGTGATTTGGATTGAAACATTTAAAGTTGTCCTGGAGGTTCCTAAGCCTCTCCTCATTTTTTTGAACTCTTGTTTCTTCATTCTATTCTGGTTGAATGTTTATTTCTTCCTTCTGTTCCAAATTGTTGAGTCCTGGTTTCATTCCCTTCACTATTGGTTCTCTGTATATTTTTCTGTATTTCACGTTGCATAGCCTTCACTCTATTTTGCATCTGTACTCAGTCATTTCTGTGAGAATTCTGATTACCAGTGTTTTGAACTCTGCATCTGATAGGTTGGCTTTTTCCTCATTGCTTACTTCTTTTTCTGGCGTTTTGATATGCTCTTTCACGTGGGCCATATTTCTTTGTCTTGGTGTGCCTGTTATGTTGTAAGGGGCGGGACCTTAGGTATTTGTCAAGTTGAGGCAACCCGCTTTGTTTCATTGTAGCACTGCATGTAGGGGAGAGTTTAGAGAGGGAACAATGCCACTTGCTTGGCTCTCGCCCCACTCTCAGTCACTTCCCCTGCTGCCCACAAGCAAATTGGGCCCTTCTGGTGCTCATTCCCTAGGTGAGTGGCTTTGTCTACGGTTTAGGACCTCGTGGGTCCCTCCAAAGAACTCTCCTCAGGGGCTGAGAGTTTCTTCTACCTCCACAACCCCCACAGATTTTTATACCCAAAGGCTTTGAGGCTTTAGTTTCCTGCGCTGGAATTCTGGGTTGCACAGTTTGTCTTGCTCCCCAGTTGTTTCTCCTGTGTGAATATGGGAATTTCCAGCCTTCCAACTGCTGCCTCACTCACCTGGTCTATCTCCTTGTTGCACTTCCTCTCCTCCCATTCCCCATGTCTGCCCCTCCTACTGGTCTGGATAAATGTTTCTGCTTTAACTTCTTGGTTATCGGACTTCCACACAGTTCAATTTTCTGGTAGTCGTGGTTTTTTGCTTTTAAATTTGTTGTTGTCCTTGTTTTGGTTGTGCAAGGAAGCAAAGTGTATCTACCTCTGCCTCCATCTTGACTGGAAGTCTGCACTTTAAGTATAAAGATAAAAATCAATTGAAGGTAAAAGTATGAACAAGTTATACCATGTTAATTACTTATCTAAGGAAAGCTAGAGTAACTATGTTAATATCAGATAAAGTAGCTTTCAGAATAAAGAATATTAGTAGGGAGAATTACTATCACTTTATAATGATACAGTATCAATTAGAAAAGAGGACTTTCCCTGGCTGGTGTAGCTCAGTGGACTGAGCGTGGCCTGTGAACCAAAGGATCACTAGTTTGATTCCCAGTCAGGGCACATACCTGGGTTGCCGGCCAGGCCCCCAGTGGGGGCCAGATTAGAGGCAACCACACATTGACGTTTCTCTCCTTCTCTTTCTCCCTCCCTTCCCCTCTCTCTAAAAGTAAATAAATAAAATCTTAAAAAAGGAAAGAGGACTTAATGATCCCAAATATGTAGGCACCTAATAACAGCTTCAAATGAGAGAGCAAAAACACAAGTTATCAGTATCAGGAATGAAAGTTGTGATATCACTACAAATTCCTTACAGATAATAAAGGAATATTTTGAACACCTTTATGCCATAAATATGTTTTCCTGGGGAAGTAGACACATTCATTGAAAGACCCAGACGACCAAAGCTCACTAAAGAAGAAACAGACAACCTCAATCATCCTGTAGTATTTTAAAATGAACAGTAGTTGAAATAAACTCCATTCCCAGATGGCTTCACTGGTAAATTCTATCATACATTTAAAGAAGAAATAATCCTAATTCTATAGACACTCTTCCAGAAAATTAAAGAGGAGGGAATATTTCTCAACTCATTCTCTGAGGCCACACTTACTCTAATATGAAAACCAGAGAAAGTAATCAGAAGGGGAGTGGTGGTGGGAAGCTACTGACTAATAGCTTTCATGTATAAAAATGTAAATATTATTAACCAAATTTAAGCAAATCAACTACAACAATGCTTAAGGAGGAATACTATATCATGATCATGTGGGGCTTATCCTAGAAATTCAAAGGTGGTTTATGATTAAAAAATCAATATAATTTGATCCATTCATTTACTGATGGGCACCTAGGTTGTTTCCAGCACTTAGCTGTTGTAAATTGTGCTGCTAGAATTCTATGCAGCTGAAAGAAAGAAGGAGCTCCTACCCTTTGCAACAGCATGGATGGAGCTGGAAAGCATTATGCTAAGTGAAATAAGCCAGGCAGTGAAAGACAAATACCATATGATCTCGCCATTAACAGGAACCTAAGCAACAAAACAAACAAACAGGTGGAATATAGCAAAAGACACTGAAATGGAGGACGGGTAGTCAGTGACCAGAGGGGAGAGGGGAGGGAATTTCAGGGGAGAAGGGAAGGGTTTGCAGGAACAAATATAGAGAACACATGGACTAAACTAGGGGGGTTGGAAAGGGGAGGGAGGAGGGGAGGAATGGGTGGGTGTGCTGGAATGGGAATAAAGGATAGAAACTGTACTGAATAAACTAAAATAAAAAAAATCAATATAATTCATCATATTAAGAGATTAAGAAAGAATAACCATATGATTATTTCAATGGATGAAGACAAAAATCCAGCCTCCATTCCTGGTAGAAGTGCTCAGGAAAGTAAGAATAGAAGGGAACTTTTCTCTGCCTGATTAAGGATATTTATGAAAAACTGACACCCAACATCATACTTACTGAGGAAAGACCGAGTTCTTTCCTCCTAATGTTAGGAATCCGGCTGGGGTGTCTGCTAGTGATCACTTGATTCAACATTGCACTGGAGGTTCTAACCAGCTCTTTTGGGCAAGAAAAAAATAAAAGGCATCCATATAAGGAAGGAAGAAGTAAAGTTGTCATTATTCACTGTTGACATGATAATCTATATAGAAAACCCTACAGAATCTGTAAAAACACTACTAGAAATAATAAAAGCTTAGCAATGTTGTAGGATACAAAGTCAACATGCAAAAGTCAATTGTATTACTAGTAATATACAGTTGGAAACTGAAAAAATTATAGCTTCCAAAATATGAAAAACATACATTTGACAAAGGTTTAAAACTTTTACACTGAAAACTCTAAAACATCGCTGAAAGTTAAAAAGACCTAAGTAAATGAAGAGATATACTATGTTTATGGATCAGAAAAATCAGTATGGTTAAGATGTCACATCTCCTCAAAATCAAGTCTAGTTCCAAATCTCAATCAGAATCTCAACAGGCTTTTTTCCCCTTTCAAATGATGTCAAACATACTCTAAACTCTAGAATAAGTTATTCTAACTTATTCAGAAATTTGTAAGTAAAATAAAAAAGACCTATAGTCAGAATAACTCAAATCAAGAAGAAAAGAAGTTGGAGGGATTACACTATCTGATTTCATGACTTAATATAAAGCTCTGTTCAGACAGTAGTGCATGCATCATTGATACATAGATGACATATATATCATCGAAAAAAATAGTCCAGAAATAGACGTACACATATATGTTCAATTGGTTATTGAGCAGACATTCTCTAGGAAGAGGTGATCTTTCCAAAAAACATTCTGGAACATTTGGATATCTATATGCAAATAAATGAACCCCAACTCTTACCTCCTACCATATATAAAAACAACTTGGAATTGGTAAGACCTAAAAATGTAGAAGCTGGGACTATAAAAATTCAGAAGGAAAACAGGAGAAAATCTTAGAGACTTTGATTTTGGTAAAAATTTCTTAAATACAGAATGATGATCACAAACTGAAAAAATTATTCAGGCTTTATTAAAATAAAAACTTTTGCTTTTCAAAGTATTCTATTAAGAAAATGAAAAGGCAAACCACAAACTTGAAGAAAATATTTGTGAAACATATATCCAACAAGGGACTTGTTTCTAGAATAATAATAGTTAAACTAAATTTTTGCAACTCAAATAAGACTTACAACCCAATTAAAAAATGGACAAAAGATGTGAACAGACACTTCACCAAAGAATATATATATATATGATGGCAAATGTGCACTTACACTTGTACTCATTATTAATCTTGAGTGAAATGCAAATCAAAACCACAGTGAGCACACAATACCACCTCTAAAATGGCTAAAATTAAAGAGTTTTATTAATTAAACTAAGTTTTTGGCTAGATCCTAGAAAGAACTGGAAATGATGCACTGATAGTGGGAATGTTAAAAAGGTACCACTTTGGAAGATGATTTGGGAGTATCTTAAAGTTACACATGTACCGCCCATACAATTCAGACATCCCACTTCTACGTCAAGTGGAAGTATATGTCCCCGTATGAGTACTCAGAGCCTTTGTAGTAACGCAAAATGAGAAATGACTTTTTCTGTAAGGAACTGTTTGGGCTTTTTCTCTTCCTCCTCAAGCACTTTTGTTTCTGTTTCCATTACAGCGCCTATCTTACCATAATGTCTTGTCTTTCTTTCCTTCTGCTATTGCAGAAGAGGACTGCTTTATATTTGCCCTTCTAAGTGCAGCAGAATGGGTGCTAGGAGGGCTGGATTCTTTTCTTAGCTCTTGAGACTGTGGGCTGACCAATTGCCTTCTTGGGATGTCCGTATTCTTAATTACTGATTGAAGGGATTAAATTACATGTATTCATTCATGAATATTTTTGAGCACCTGTCATGTCCCAGGTACTGTTTTAGGTATTAGCAATGCAATAAAGAAAGTAGGCTGTGATCTCTGCCCTCATGTAACCTGTATTTATTAACCTATTATACGCCAGCCACTGTCCTAGGTTTGGGGAAGACATGCTTTATTGTCTTAATCTCAAGAAATTTATGAATTAGTAGGGAAAAAAGACCAAAATAAGTAAACAGACAAAATTAAAATTGTAAAAATTGTTCTGAGGGAAACAATATGAAAAGGGACCCGTCTTTTAGCCGGGCTGTCAGGGAAGGCCTTTGTGGTGGTGACACCCAAGCGGAGATCTAGAAGACAAAAGAGAAAAGGGGCTCGGTCATCTCTCTTCTCCCAGAAGTCTAGATTGAACACAACACAATGATCTGATTCCTTCGATTTTAGACGTCTCTAAATGATAATGGTTTTGTGGAGCAGCTGTTCTTTTCTTCACCCCTTCAGGGGGCTTACATTGTCTTTTTCAGGAAATATAAATGGCAATAAGTTTATTGCCATTTATATGGCAAATAAGGAGATTTAATTCTCCTTTTTGAAGTTTAATTAATACATCTTTGGCCCATACTTCATAAGTGAATGGGAAACCAGAAGGATAAAATGAGGCTCCTGTAGTCTGGTAAGCCAAATGGGGCTTGAACAGGAGAATCGGACTTGCAAGATTCTTGGCCTGTAGTGATTTAAAAGTCAGAAAAATTTCACCTAAATCCCTAGCCTTTGAGTGTTTCCATTTAAATCTTTAGGCAGCCAATTAGAACTGAATGGCAGCAGCCACCTTTGATAAAATATATCCACCGATGTTTGTTGGCATCAATTCAGCACCAATAGGAATCCCCAGTTTGGGGTATGGTGAAGAAGGAAATTATTCAGTGCAGACAGCCCCACTGTGATAGAGCAGGGATGTGAGAACGGCATGGCTGTGGAACAGCTCAGTAGTGTTATAGCTCAATTATGAAGCAGCACAGCTGTTAGGTGGTGCTCAGGAGATGCAGCTCTTCTCTGTTCCCATGTCCTCCACTGGCTCCTGTTCACTCTGCTCTGCCCTGTGCCATGCTGTGCCCGCCTGCTCTATGCTGGTCTGCTCCAGTCTGCCTGATCTGCTGTGCTCTGTTGTGGTCTGGTGAGACATCTTTGGTGTTTCGTCTCTGGTGTTTTAGCTCCAGCCAAGGAAATGCAGTATTTAGTCTTCAGTGGAAAGAGAAAATGTACTCCTTGAGCCAGAGGGGCACTGGTTTACATAGACAGAAGTTCCCACCCCTGGTCCCTGATTGGTTCATCTTTGTGCAAATAAGGAGTTCAAATTCTCACAGTTTGATTCAAAAGGCACTGTCCTGACTGGTCAAAATGGAGCTGCTCTGATTGATTGGTGGAGATGCTGTGTAGCTCTGATTGGATTGGGAAAGCCTCAGTCCTATTGGTTAAAATACAATTCCAAGAACTTTGTAAGGACTGGCTCAGATGGCAGGAACACAGTGTAGACAGGTAGTTGTGGGCACTGGGCAGTTGGAAGCAGGCAGTTCAATGCAGGCTTCTCCCTGAAGTGCAGTGTGAGAGGCCCTGTATAGAAATGGCTGCTAGGCTCTGCTTTTAAATTTGAGACCAGTTAGCTACTAGCAGCCCTTCTTGGTAGATATTTTCTTTTTGCAGGCTTCACAGGTGCATGCTGTCACCTCTCACAGCCACCTTCTGTTTGACCTGCTTCACTCACTGATGTCATCTGGCTGGCCTCATGTAAATTAGTTTGTCTAAGAATCATCTCAGGAAGTTTTTATTTTATATTTAAACATTTGTTCTTGGAACTAGCCTGCTGGAAGTCTGATCTACCAGTGCTGGACTGGGTTATTCTAATGTGCACTAGGTGAGAATCACACTCTTAAGACATAACCCTGGCTGTGAACATACCTTTGTTACAAGATTTACACAGGAGAATGGGCTCCCAAGAGTGGGGACTTGTTTTGGTAACTTCTTATTGACCTTGTTACTAAAATATCTGGTAATGGGTACTTTTAATGCTTATAATATAAATGAATATATTGTATTTTAATTTCAGTATGTGTTTGACCTCTGAAAAGCAAATGTGCTTAAAAAAACATATTTCCAAATTCAGATGTGTGGGTTTTTAAAGTTTTCTTTAATAGATAACACATTCATGTGGTTTTAAGATCAAAATATAAAAGGAAATACAGTGAAAAGTTTCCCACATCTGTTCTCTATCTGACCAGTACAACATGCTCCCTCCCATAAAAGTATAAGAAGGCCAAACTTTTATTTTTATTTTTCCACCTTTTCAAAAGTTAGCTTAGTAAAAATAATGCTCAACCTTATACCTTCTTTGCTTTCAATATATCTTGAATATCTTATCATATTAACAGAGAGCTTCTTCCTCCTTTTTTTGGTTGTTTTTGTTTTACAGTTGAAAAATGTTTCATTGTTTGGGCATATTACATTGTTTATTTAACAAGTATTCCCATTGAAGGACATTTGGATTTTCCTAAGCACTCGTTATTTTAAACAATGCTAAAGTTAGTACATTTCTATGTATGTCATTTCACACACACATGCACTTACACACAGAAGAATGTGCAGTCTATATGACAAATTCTCCAAGTGGAATCGATGCACATGTTATTTTAGTGTATATTACCAAATTGCCCTCTGTAGGGATTATAGCATCAGATGTTGTTAAAACTAATCTTGATATTTGGAACACTTTTAAAAAAATATTTACTCTGGTTTTGTTTTCTTTGTCAAGTTAGGTTATCTGAATTTTGGTAAGAGTAATGGATTGTTCTAGATCAGGAGTGTCAAACTCATTTTCACTGGTGGCCTCATCAGCCTCAAGGTTGCCTTCAAAGGGCCAAATGTAATTTTAGGACTGTGTAAATGTAACTACTCCTTAACAGTTCAGCGAGCACTCGGTGCTGCTGCTGGGTGGAAACAAGGTGCAGGGCCAGACTAAACAACGTGGAGGGCTGGATTCATCCTGCGGGCCCTGTGTGTAGATCACTGGTTTTCACTACTAGCCAAAGACTCTCAAGGGGTTCCCAGGTTTATATGCTAAATGACCATCAGCTAGACAGAAAATAATATCTCACGCATGTGTACTATGTATTTCAAATGTACTTAATTGTAATTAAGTACACTTAAATTACATATTTAATTTACTTGTAAATATTTAAAGTAAATATTTACATATTTAATTTACATATGTAATTTACTTGTAAATTATGTGTAATTTAATTTACAAGTAAATTAAATATAATTTCAAGTTGTATTTAATACAATGCCAATTCATTTAATAGAATTACTGAACTAAGAAGTTAGCTAGTAACAGCTCAGCATCTAATCAGTGGTTCCATTGTTTTAGATTACCTTGGACTTTGCTGGCATGTCAGGTTCATTTTGTGGCCCATCAGGTTTTTCAAAGTAGCTTAGACTGGAGGCCTAGGAGAACAGAACCAAAAGACTGTACATATACTCTGAGTGTCTATTTGAGTATTTTGCAATAAAAGTAATCTTTTTCTTATAGATGTTCCTTTAAGGACCAACCTGCCACCACCATTCAGAAATTATAAATATGGTAACAAATTTTTCTTATTCTTTTAAAATATATATATATAAGTTTTCAAAAATGAATTTATTATCTGTAAATAAAAACCAGTATGGAAGTTTATTTAGCAATACAGGGAATCTAGTAGTGTGTTGTTAAAGTGAATTGTAATCATGTAGGGAAGTCACCTATTTGTGAGGAATAGCATGTTTGGTAAACTATGTCAAAAATGAATTTCTTTGCCAGGTAATCAAAAAAAAGAGAAATGACTAAAGACTAGGAATTAAAAGATTTAAAAAAAGAGACATTTAAGATTTTAAATGCCAGTAACTTTGAGCATGTTATGTAGTAATTTTTATGTTGCAATTGTTGATTTTAAAATGTAGTAATAAGGCAGTAAGCTGGGTTTCACTATTTGTTATAAAGATGGTACAGTTAGTTATTAACCTTCAGCACAGTGATACCAAACTTTGAGACTTCTCTTGAGAATTACGATATACCTAATAAATATTTCTGTTAATTGGTGCAGACATTTTAAGGTATAAATATTTTATTGCCTTAGATCAGTTTTTGGAGTAGCTTTTAATTCTGTTCCCTTTTGGTAGAGCAACTTATGACCTAAAATTCTTTGAAATCACAGTCTTCCCTGTGCGTATGCATTTTAATAACCAGAGACTAATTGTGAGGTCATAAAGGATAGTCAAGAAGAGGTTGAAGGCACTGAGTGGAAACTGCTTTGATTTATTGGACTTAAAGAATTTACATACTAAATATTGAGTAAGAGAAAGGAATAAAAAGCATGATTAAGTAAATATAAAATTTCTCAATTCTGGCTTTCATGGCTTTCAAAGCATAATGCCTTAAGCTTTAATCAATCTATAGATGCCATTTCATTAGAATAATTATATATGGCTTCCATTTTTGTATGGTCTATATATATATTCAAACTTGTGTTTCATGTAAATTCTTTTGAAAAATAAGTTTTAGATAATGAAGTATCAGAACATCTGACTACTAATCATTATGCTAGATGATGTACCTTTTACCTTATTAACATCCTTTTGTCCTGGTATTTCTATACTATTAAGAGAAATTGGCAGAAAAAAATGAATACATTTATCTTGAAGAAATTAGAGAAGTATTAGGGTTTAGACAGACTTCCAGTGATTCTGTCTGAGTTTGGCTCTTCAACAGTCTGCTGCTTTGTGTTCAATAAAAAAGGCCGAAGTGTTGTTTTCTTGCCTGTCATTGTCCTCCAGTACTGCTACATGCCCAGTGGGAGTAGAACATTTTGGATGGTGGAGAGTGGAAAGGGCACAGAGGCGAATTCAGTTTGTCAGTTGCTCTCTTCATGCCCTTGGATGAAGGGCTGGCCATAGAGAGTCTGAGATTTCTCAGAGCCCTTCTTTTATTTATAAATGTATTCCTCCCATTTAACTGGCATCTACATCTATTACTGATTTACCTTGACCAGACTGTGTGTTCCTACAGAAAAGGGATGTTGTTTTATTTTTAAATGCTTATTGCCTAGGCATGTCAGTTGTACAGTGTGGGGCTGCTAATCCTATTTGTTTTATAAGGCTGTATGAGATTAAACAGTGCACATGCAAACATGTTAAATACTCCACAAATATAAAATACTACTTTTATTTTCATGAAGTTACTTTCCTTAAGGGGTTTGCATTAAGGAAACAATACCCACAGATATTGTTTCTGTTAATGAAGATTTTGAAGAAGTAAAAACAAGTGAAAGAGTTTTTAACAAGGAAAGGGACATTAATGCAACATGTTTTGCTAGCTTGTCATTTCTCTTTTCTTACCCTCATCCCTAGTCTTACCAATTTCTGTTGGAGAGAAAAATCTGGTGAAAATGTCTGTTAAAAGCATTTATTTACTGCTAAAAATGTGATCATATTATTGTGGTTGCAGAACTTAGTAGAGCATAAAATATTTCTTTTGTTATTGTTAGAATAAAACAATAATTTATTATTGTTATTTTATTTTATAACTTTTTTATTGTTGTTAGAATACAGTTGTCTTCATTTTCCCACCACCGCTTTCCCCTGCCTCACTCTCAATCCTGCTCCCCTTTGGTTTGTCTGTGGGTCCTTATACATGTTCCTTGATAAGGAACGCTTCCCCTTCTTTCCCCGTTATCTCCCTCCCCGCTCCCCTCTGGCTACTGTCAGTTTGATCTTTATTTCAGTGTCTCTGGTTATATTTTGCTTGCTTGTTTGTTTTGTTGATTAGGTTCCTCTTATAGGTGAGATCATATAGTATTTGTCTTTCGCCGCCTGGCTTACTTCACTTAGCATAATGCTCTCCAGTTCCATCCATGGTGTAGCAAAGGGAAGGAGCTCCTTCTTTCTTTCTGCTGTGTAGTATTCCATTGTGTAAATGTATCACTGTTTTTTTGACCCACTCATTTACTGATGGGCACCTGAGTTGCTTGCAACACTTGGCTGTTGTAAATATTTCTAATTTAAATGCTCATTAACAAAATACATAGAACATGATGAATATTTAGTAAGGTCAAACTCCAGTTTTGCAGGTTGGTTGTTAAGAGGCTTTAGGCAAGGTCTTTTATTAAACAACAACAAAAAACTATTGGGTTCTCTAACTTGTCTCCAGTAGTAAACTGCTATCTACCTATATTGAGAAAAGAAGTATAATAGGTAATTCAGAATAATAAGTAATCCAAAAGCCACATTTGTTTATTTTCTTGTATACATTATAAGCTAATTTTTAGCAGCTGTGACATATTTACATTGCTAATGTACCTATTTTACTTAGATTAGATTTTTCTTTTATTTCTTAACAATACATAGGATTAGGCTGACCTTGCATTAAGAATTGCAATAGATTATTGAAATTTGACTATTTAAAATAATGGGTACTTCAGAGTGCTAGTTCTTAACTGGTATGTACTCCTATTCTTCTGTATTATTAGAACATAATTAAATCAAGGTCTGTTTTTTAAATAGATCCTTTTTCATTTTATTTCTGTGTTGGAATTCTTGTTGAATTCTTGTTGCCACTCTAGGGCCCTGCCCTGCTGAGTTCAGCTGTGCAGGGGGATCAGAGTGCTGCACAAAGCTGGTACTTTCAGAGCATCTCCTAGGGAGGATTTTGTCTGGGAATCAGAGAGGCGGGTGCTGGGTTTTGTTTTGTGGCTACATCATGGAGGAGGGACACTCTTATTTCCCGTGCAAGGTGAGCTTGTGCTATCTCAGGAAGAAGTATCTGCCTCTTCCTACAGGCTTGCTGGCACCATCTCCAGTGGGAGATTGTTTGGATATTCCCTCTCAAGTCCTGGTGGTCCTGCCCTGCTGAGCTGAGTACTTCAGGGGGAAGGCTGTGCTGCTCTGAGCTGGAACATTTGGAATGTTCTCTCTCAGAGGCTACTGCTGGGTCCAGGGCGAAGTGCTTGGCCCCCTCCTGTAAGCTCAGCTGGCACCACTCACAATGGGAGATTCTTGATCTCTCCTCCAGAGTCCCAGTGGCTCTGCCTTGTTCAGCTTGCTCCTGCAGAGGGGACAGCTGGCTGCACACAACCTGAACCTGCAGCATGCTACTCCTGGGGGAGCTAGAGTTGGACTCTGGCAGAGACCAAGTGGTTTGGCTCTGGAGTAGGGGCCACTTTCCCCTCATTGAGTGCCTGACCACGCGACCCAAGTAGAGGACTCAGTAGCTCCATCCTCCTGACCCTGTTTACTCTGTTCTGCTCAGCTCATGACATGTGGAACGTCTTTCTTGACCAGACAACCTCTGGGGGAGGCAGTGTAGCTGACAGGTGGAGGTGGACCTCAGGGAGCCTCAGACCTTTTACAGATCTACCTGTAATGGAGCTCCCATAAGGCGGTCAGCTGATTTTTCAACAGAAACACTTCAAGCCAGAAGGGGTGGGCATGGAATATCCAAAGTAATGAAAAGCAAGGACCTACAACCAAAACTAATTTACCCAGCAAGGCTAACATTTAAATTTGAAGGAGAAATAAAGAACTCCCCAGACAAAAAACATTAAAGGAGTTTATTACCACCAAACTGGTAATGCAACAAATGTTAAAAGGCCTACTTGAAGAAGAAAGAACAAAAATAGAGAGGAACAAATAAGTACCTATCAATGATAAATTTAATTGTAAATGGACTAAATGCTCCAATCAAAAGACATAGGATAGCTGAGTGGATAAGAACATATGATCCATATATATATATATATATACATACATACATACACTGTCTATAAGAGACCACCTCAGAAGGAAAGCTATACATAGACTGAAAGTGAGGGGATGGAAAAAAATATTCCCTGAAAATGAAAACAAAAAGCTAGAGTAGCAATACTTATATCAGACAAAATACACTTAAAAACAAAGACCATAACAGGAGACCAAGAAGGTCATTACATACTAAAGGGATCAATCCAATAAGAGGATATAATTCTTGTAAACATATATGCAGTGAATGAGGAGCACCTAAACATATGAAGAAAATCTTGGTGGACATAAAGGGAGAGATCAATAGAAATACAATTGTAGTAGGATATTTAACACCCCACTGATATCAATGAATAGACCTTCCAGACAAAAAATCAACAAGGCACTGGATTAGATGGATTTAATTGATATTTACAGCATATTTCATCCTAAAGCAACAAAATATACATTCTTCTCAAGTGCGTATGGAACATTCTCAAAGATAGACCACATGTTAGGACACAAAATAAGGTTTAATAAATTCAAGAAAATTGAAAATACCAGACATCTCCTTTGATCAAATGGTATGAAACTAGAAATCAACTACAATAAAAACTCTGAAAAACATTCAACACATGGAGGATAAATAACATGTTATTAAATAATGAATTGGTTAACAATAAGAACAAGGAATAAAAAGTTACCTGGAAACAAATTAAAATGAACACACAACAACTCAAAATATATGGGATATTTTGGGATATATTGGGAAATATGGGATATTTCATGTGGTTGTAGAAGCAGTGCTGAGAGGGACGTTTATGGCATTATAGGCAAACGTCAAGAAGCTAGAAAGATCTCAAATAAACAATCTATTCCTACACCTAAAAGAACTAGAAAAAGAATAACAAAAAAAGCCCAGAGTAAATAGAAGGAAAAAATAATAAAGAATAGAGTGGAAATAGACACAGAGACTAAAAAGACAATAAAAAAGATCAATGAAACCAAGAGCTGGTTCTTTGAAAAGATAAACAAGAGTGATGAAACTTTAAGCAGACTCATCAAGAAAAAAAGAGAGAGGACCCAAATAAATGCAATTAAAAATGAGAGAAGAGAATTGAACTTCTGGTCAAGATGGTGGCATTGGTAAACATGGCTCGCCTTCTTGCACAACCACATGAAAATTGCAACTAAACATAGAACAACCATCACTCATAACTGTCAGAAATCAAGTTGAATGGAATTCTGACAACTACAGAATTAAAGAAACCACATCCATCCAATCTGGTAGGAGGGCACAGATGTGGAACAAGCTGGTGCCATGTCCACATGTGATAGATAAAAATTTAGGAGGGATATCTCAGGAGTGAGGAGTCCCAGCTCCACATCAGGGTCCCAAGTCCATGGTTCCAGTGATAGGAAGATAAGTTCCCATAACTGTTAGCTCCAAAACCGGTAGGGATTGAATCAGTAGAAGAAACCTCTGGAGTCCCAAGCAATTCCTCTTAAAGAGCAAACAGACAGACTTACTCAGACTCACTCCCTCTGAGTGTCAGCACCAGGGTAGCGGCTTGAAAGGCATCAGTGACATACAGGGAGGAACTGAAGTGTCTGGCATCAATGCAAGAGCTGGGAGACAGCTTTTGGCCAGACAGACAGTTGGGCAGAGGCCACTGCCCTTTTCTGAACCCTTCCCCAACAGAGCCACAGAGCTAGGAGGTGGGTGCAATATCTGAGACTCCATAAACCTGGCTAACACTATTTGCCCCACCCTGAGATTCCCAGTGGCTCTGTACCACCCAACTTACAGTCCCAACCCAGCTGCTTTTCCATATGAATGGCTGGTCTTGGCTCATGCCTCACAACTTCCTAAATCTTTTCAAATGATCAACAGACAGCCTCAGTGAGCCCCCCAGCCCCTGTAGATCTTGCTAAGTTGACCCAGGTCCAGCAATATCAGCACCTGGCCTGGATTCACAGTTGGCTTCACCTGGGAATCTCCAAGCCCAGCACAAGTTAACAGTCATCTCACATTGCTTTAGAGCTCAGGCAGGGTGGTCCTGGTCAAAACACAGTGGGGACTGATCTTGGCCTGTGCCACGAGCCTGTACACCTAGTGGGAAGCTACAGACCAAGTCAGAGTACCACCACTCTGCCCCTGCACAGCTGATCCTCCACAGAGGGTGCATATAGGTGGTCAGTAGTCACAGTCAGTCCTTGCAACTGACTGGCCTGGGTAAACCCCTCCCATTGACCTGCCAACAGCAATCAAGCCTCAACTACAAGAGGAGGGTATACTCAGCCTACAAAAAGGGCACACATCGAGTATCCAGCTTGGGTGATAGGGAAGAGGCTGTGCCACTGGACCCTATAGGACACCTACTATATTAGGCATGCTACCCAGACAGGGAGTCATAGCAACTCTACCTAACACATAGAAACAAACATACAGAGGCCTGCCAGAATGAGGAGACAAAGAAATATGGCCCAGGACTTCTGACCAAGGTGGAAGCATAGGTAGACACACTGTGCCTCCTCGCACAACCAAAATAGGGACAGCAACAGTTTAGAAACAAAAAACAACCAGTACTGACAGAAAAGTGAACTGTATGGAAGTCCAACAACCAAGGAGTTAAAGTAGATACATTCATCCAGATCGGTAGGAGGGGCAGAGTCAGGCAGATGGATGGAGAGGGTTTGCTGCAAAAAGAGTGGTGGCTGGCAGACCCAAGCACGCAAGGCAGCAGCTGGCGGACCCCGAGTGCGCAGGTGGCAGCTAGCAGACCCCGGGTGCACGGGGCAGCAATGGGCAGACCCAGTGAGGTAGCAGATTGTGGAGTGGGGCGTGGCCCACAAGGCGGCTGGCGGTCCAGGTGGTCCCACATTCTAGCACAAATAAACCTGGTGAAACTGGGGAGCAGGACAGACCGCACAACCCAAGGTCCCAGCATGGGGAAATAAAACCTCAAAACACCAATTGGAAACACCTGTGGAAGTTGAGGTGCTGGGAGAAACTCCCAGCCTCACAGGAGAGTTCGTTGGAGAGACCCACAGGGTCCTAGTATGTACACAAACCCATCCACACAGGAATCAGCACCAGAAGGGCCCAATTTGCTTGGGGGAAATGGGGGAAGTGACTGAAATCTGGCAGAGAGCAGAGCAAGAGCCATTGTTCCCACTCAGACCCCCGCCCCACATATAGTGTCAAAACCCAGTGACTGGGTTGCCCTGCCCTGGTGAACACCTAAGGCTCTGCCCCTCACTACATAACAGTTGCATCAAGACAAAAAAAAAATGGCCCAAACAAAAGAACAAATCAAAGCTCCAGAAAAAATACAACTAAGCAACAAAGAGGTAGCCAACCTATCAGATGCACAGTTCAAAACCCTGGTAATCAGGATGCTCACAGAATTGGTTGAATTTGGTTGCAAATTAGATAAAAAAATGAAGGCTACGCTAGATGAAATAAAGGAAAATATACAGGGAACCAATAGTGATGGAATGAAAGATGGGTCTCACATCAATGGAGTGGACCAGAAGGAAGAAAGAAACATCCAATCAGAAAAGAATGAAGAAACAAGAATTTAAAAAAATGAGGAGAGGCTTAGGAACATGCAGGACATCTTTAAACGTTCCGACATCCAAATTATAAGGGTACCAGAAGGAGAAGAGGAAGAACAAGTGGAAAAGTTACTTGAACAAATAATAAAGGAGAACTTCCCCAATCTGGCAAAGGAAATAGACTTTCATGAAGTCCAGGAAGCTCAGAGAGTCCCAAAGAAGTTGAACCCAAGGAGGAACACACCAAGGCACATCATGATTACATTAGCCAAGATTAAAATGAAGGAGAGAATCCTAGAAGCAGCAAGACAAAATGAGAGAGTTACCTACAAAGGAGTTCTCATCAGACTGTCAGCTGATTTCTCAAAAGAGAACTTACAGGCAAGAAGAGGCTGGAAAAGAAGTATTCCAAGTCATGAAAGGCAAGGCCTACATCCCAGATTGCTCTATCCAGCAAAGCTTTCATTTAGAATGGAAGGGAAGATCAAGTGCTTCTCAGATAAGGTCAAGTTAAAGGAGTTCATCATCACCAAGCCCTTATTTTATGAAATGTTAAAGGGACTTATCTAAGAAAAAGAAGATAAAAAAACATGCATAGTAAAATGACAGCAAACTCACAAGTATTAATAACCACACCTAAACCAAAAACAAACAAAATAAGCAAACAACTAGAACAGGAGCAGAACCACAGGAATGGAGATCACATGGAGGGTTAGCAACAGGGGAGTGGGAGGAGGAGAGAGGGGGGAAGGTACGAAGAATAAGTAGCATAGATGGTAGGTAGAAAATAGACGGGGAGGGCAAGAATAGTATGGGGAATGTAGAAGCTAAAGAACTTATATGTATGACACATGGACATGAACTAAAGTGGGGGAATGTGGGTAGGAGGGGGTGTGCAGGGTAGAGGGGAGTGAAGGGGGAAAATGGGACAACTGTAATAGCATAATCAATAAAATATATTTAAAAAATACTTAAGTTGCAAAATAATAAAATCCTAGATGAAAACATAGGCTTTAAAATTTCAGACATTTCTTGTAGCAGTATTTTTGCAGATATATCTCCTCTGGCAAGAATAGCAAAGTAAAAAAAGTAAACAAATAGGACTACACTACATCAAGCTAAAAAGTTTTTGCACAGCAAAAGACACCATCAATGAAATGAAAAGGGAACCCACTGTATGGGAGAATATATTTTCCAATGATACATCTGATAAGAGGTTAATGTCCAAAATATATAAAGAACTTACACTATGCAACACCAAGAAGGTAAAAAGCCAATTAAACAATGGGCAAAGGACCTGAATAGACACTTCTCGAAAGATGACATACACATGGCCAATAGACATAGGAAAAGATGCTCAGTGTCACTAATCATCAGAGAAATTCAAATTTAAAACCACAATGAGATATCACCTCATACCTGTCAGAATGGCCATCATTAACAAACGAAAAGTTCAGGCAAAATGTAGAGAAAAGGGAACCCTATTCTGTTAGTTCCCTTTGAACTATTATTGGTGAGAATGCAGACTGGTGCAGCCACTGTGGAAAACGGTATGGAGTTTCCTCAAAAAAATTTAAAAAGTAACTGCCTTTTGACCCAGCAATCACACTTCTGGGAATATACCTGAAGAGACCTAAAACACTAATTCAAAAGAATATGTGCACCCCTATGTTCATAGTCGTGTTATTCAAAATAGCCAAGATCTGGAAAGAGCCCAAGTGCCCATCAGTATAGGAGTGGATAAAAAAGCAGTGGTACATATATACATGGAGATATAACATAGGCATACACAACAATGTGGTGATATCCAGAAGGAAAGGGAATGGGAGGTAGGTGGAGGTAGGCAAAGTGGGGTTGGGGGAAATGAGGATGGAAAGAGACTTCATTTAGGGTGGTGTACACATGAGGCAGTCTGCAGATGATGTTTGGTTGGGCTGTACACTTGAAACCTGTAAGATTTTGTGTACCAATGTCACCCCAATAAATTCAATTTTTAGAAAAGATAAAAAGACTAAGGAGTGAAGGACGGATTGAATGTAGCAGGTTAAATGATGTAAGCCTGTGAAATAGTAAAAAACCAGGAGGCTGATATTGGTATTTTTTGTGCATTAGCAGCTTTTTCAGATTACCAAAGTGGTCTTTGATAGTGTTTGAATTCTTGGAATGGTAATGACTCCTCAGAGTGATCATTTGACCCACACATCTACCCCCGTCTTCCGTCACTATATCTATTCTGAGAGATTAGTAGATATTTTGGAACTGTTGTTGTTAATATCTGTTTTAATTTAAGACAATATTTTTACATTGTTTGCTATTATTAGCATTTAGTGACCTCAAAAATCAGTATAGAATAATGTGGTTCTCTTTTCTGCTAAGGGAAATGTGCATAGCTGACTTCAGGTTATGGCGCATACACAGTTGTGTGTGTCAAAGAACACGGCTTTAAAATATCTTTATACAGAGATTTTTAATTTTAATGGTATGCAAATTAATTTTTCTTTTACTATATACTTGATTTTTAAAAGAACCTGGTCATAAGTTAAGGATTTAATATCTCAATTTCATAGCTACCTTTCTTTCATATCACTTTAAAAATTTGTAATGAAGTTTTAGAATAGTCTTTGTAAAAAGACAAATTGTTTTTTTCTTTCAGATAAATTAAAGATTATTCATCAAGCACATAAATCAAAGGTATGTTTCATATGTATAGTGTCTGGCACATAGCACATAATGTTGGTTGACTTAGTGAATAAATGAATACATTTACTACTAAAATATTTTCATCATCATAACATTTTTATTTCGTAAATACTCTTTCTGCGGCTTTACTTTTCCATTAAAGAAAATTCTAAGTCATAACCCTGTTTAGTAGATCCTTTAAAAAATGTTAATTTTTTTTAAAAAGGATACATGTAATATATCAAGCAAATATATAGCATAAAATAAGCTTAAAACTTTGTAAATTCTGGTGACATATAAAAGAAGCCACTTACCTGGCAAACCAGTCTCTTTCATTTTCTTAATCCTAGACGGAAAAAAAGGAGCCAAAAGCAAATAAAAATAATCTGCTTTTTCTGACTTGACTCTCATGTTGTGTAAGAGAAGGCCCAGGACTGTGGCTCTGGGGAGCAAACCTTCTAGCTCCACAGAGGGCATGGCCTGCAGTCCTAACGAATGTTGTCTTACCTGCCCCAAAGAGAACTGTTTATTTATGTGTGTATTGTATGTTTACGTTTCTGTTTCATTACTTTTTCAGAGTAATTTTTTATGAAGTCTCAATGAAAGGTTTGCTTCTTATGCAGGCAGACTAAAGTGATGCTTTTTCTTGAATGTCAATGACCCTTACATTCACTCCTAATTATAGTAGTAATCTTACTCTTATACAAACTACTCAAGGACAGGGGAGCAGGTCTTACTCTTCATAGCACCAACACTTAGTACAGTGCCTCATTCATAGGAATGTTTCCATAACAACTTTTGAAGTACTTATTTATGAATTCACTTAATGTCATTCCCTTCTCTGGTCATAGATACCCTCCATAAGTTCATTCAGCTTTCAAATAAATATATACCAGAGATTGTAAAGAAAATAGCATGAGGGTATGTATGTTGACTATGAATTTGGAACTTAAAAAATATTTTTTTCCTGTAATTTGAAACAACACATTTATTGTCTTATAGTTCTGGAGGCCAGAAGTCTGAAATCAATTTCACTGAGCTAAAATCAAGGTATTGGCAGGGCTGGTCCTTTCTAATAACTTTATGTATATATATATGTATATATATATACATATATATATACCAAAGAATTGCATATTTTAACAGTATCCATTGTCAGATGTTTTAAAATTTAATGCTCACATATGTGTGGGGCTGTGGTTTGGAATCTGTACTTTGTATGGGTGCTAGAACTTCTTTCCACTGTACCTGGCCACAGACTCCAGCCATTTTCTGTTCTCCAGGCCAGGAATGTTTACAGCCTCATCTCTAAACTGTGGAGAATAGGAAGCTTGGTTTTATTGTAGAGGGTGTGTGTGTGTGTGTGTGTGTGTGTAGTCAAAACTAAACAATGTGCTCTTTGAAGAGGCCCTCCTCTTCAAGGTTCAAGCAGGGTACCTCATGACCATGATCTCATCTAAAATGTGCCCTGCAAGTAATCTAGAATTTTTAAAAATAAAAGATGTTAACTATACCATAACAAACTTACCAACATAAGTGAACAACAATGAGCTAAGTATCACAAAACAAAAGAAAGAAAGAGAAAGGAAAAGAAAAAGAAAGGAAGAAATGGTTGTAGAGTATGTCATGCCATTCTCCATTTTTACTTCATTAAGCTTGTTCATTTGCTCACGTTTCTTAAAAATGGTAATTAATAAATAAATTGTTCCTTTATCCTAATGAAGACCTAGTTCAGTATATTCAAATAATCAATATTATGACATTTGCTTAAAAACCAGGAAATTTTCTTCCTGTAGTTGGAAATACATTAGAGTTGTTGCATATATATAAATGTGTTTTATCTTGGCAGGTTGGAGTTGTACAATTAGGGCTTATTTTTCCAGTTGAACAATGTATTTATTTAAAGAGGGATTCTCAAAACAAATTAAGTTACTTAGACTGTTTCTAGAATCAGAATTTATAAACTTTTATCCAAATTATAGCAAATCCAGTTAAGTAGATACCTGGGGATGATTCTTCAAGTTTCCTCTTCAAGTTCCATTAAGAAAGGGGTCAATATGTTTTTACAGAAACCATTTTAAAACTTTAGAGTAACTTCTCCCACATGTCCTCTTCTGTGCCTTAGCCTGCTCCCAGATCTTTGTCGCATCACCCGTCTTTCATTCCCCACCTGCAGGACCTTGAACATCTCTGAATCCAGCCTATCAGCTTTCCAACCCAGCTATATTTTTAGTCTCCTTCTTCAGTCAAAAGAAAAGGCTTCCAAATAACTCCTATACCTTAATGAATTTGTTCACAAAAGTAATTTTCCCCATTCCCCTAACTTTCTAAGTTTAGAATAACTTTCTTAATTACAGCTACCAGGTATGTACAGAAATTTCTTCCCATCACCACAATAAAAAGGCTGTCTGGATACTGTCCTACCAGAACCTTCCATTTGGACTGTGAGCTCAATGTTTGTTGAATGAATAAATTAATACAGTACAAATAATTATCATAATATCATTTATGGTTATCAAGAAAATGTATTTGTATGTATATTATGGATTATAATCAGTAGGCTATTTGTAAAGTCAGGATAATTCCTGTTAAAAAGATTTAAAATAAAAACTCTAATTTCTATCTTATATTTTGTGAGTTTAAAAACCAGATAGTTATACTTGTTAAAAGGTTATGAAGGGAATAACTCTGAAATAAACTTGATATGAAATGCACAAGATCTTTAAGAAGAAAACTTTGAGATGCCAGTAAGGGTATTTAGTTGTCCAGACTCATTGAACTGAACACCTGAAGATATGTACATTTTATTTATGTCTTTTGGGGGTGATATTTTGGGGGTGAAGATGCAGCATGAAGCTATTAGGTCTTTATTCATTTATAAATGTAATGCCAACCCAACAAAATCCTAACAACAGTTTCATATATATGAATATTCATGTATATATAAATATATGAATATATATGAAACTGATTATAAAACTAATATGCAAAATATAAATAATGAGGAATAGTCAGGAAAATGAGAGAAATGAGTGACTATAGCATAAATTAGACATATTATAAAACTATAATAATGAAAACAGTGTGATACTGTCTCATGAACTGTTAGTTCCATAGCATAAAATTGAAAGTCCAACAATGGACCCAAATATATATGGGAAATTAGTTTAGAGTAAATACGGCATTTCATACCTATGGAGGATTTAATAAATGTTATTGGGACAACTGTGTAGACATCTAGAAAATGGTTAAGTTTAATCCAAATCCTTTTCTTTATACTAAAATAAATATCCATTGGATTAATGGCTTAAATGGAAAATGAAACCCATACATGTGGACAGAGATGAAACAGATGGAACATGAGTGGATGATTTGTTCCAGCTGGATGATGGGTGCATGGAGGGTTCATCATACTATTCTCTACATTGTATGTTTGAAATTTCTCATAATTAAAAATGTAAAGGATGAGGACTTCTGGCCAAGATGGAGGCATAGGTAGACACAATGTGCCTCCTCACACAACCAAAAATTTAGAAACAAAAAAACAACCAGAACAGAGAGAAATGAACTGTACAGAAGTCTGACACCCATTCATCCAGACTGGTAAGAGGGGCAGAGTTGGAGGCCGATGGAGAGGGGTCGAGGGGTCCCGGCAGGAAAAAGTGGTGGCTGGCAGACACAGGCGCCCAGGGCGTAGGTGGCAGTTGGCGGACCCCAGACACACAGGGGTGGCTGACAGACAGGTGGCAGACCCCAGGCATGGGAGGCAATGAGCAGACCTAGTGAGGCACTCAAGGCAACTGGCTGTCTGCAGTCACACATTCGCGCACAGATAAACCAGGCAAAAACGGGCAGCAACACAGACCGTGCAACCCAGGGACCCAGCGCTGGGAAATAAAGCCTAAAAGCACCGATTGAAAACACCTGTGGGGGTTGAAGTGCGGGGAGAATCTCTCAGCCTCACAGGAGAGATCCTTGGGGAGACCCACATGGTCCTAGAACCTAAGCAAGCCCACCCGCCTGGGACCCAGCACCAGAAGGGCCCAATCTGCTTGTGGGAAGTGGCAGAAGGGACTGAAGTCCTAGAGAGAGTGGAGCAAGCGCCATTGTTCCCTCTCTGACCTCACCCCCACATATAGCTTCACAACCCAGCAACTCGGTTGCCCCGCCCTGGTGAACACCTAAGGCTCTGCCCCTCGGATGTAACATGTGTGACCAGACCAAAAAAAAAAAGTGGCTCAAACAGAAGAACAAATGAAAGCCCCAGAACCAATACTTTTAAGCGACCAAGAGATAGCCAACCTATCAGATGCACAGTTCAAAGCACTGGTGATCAGGATGCTCACAGAATTGGTTGATTTTGGTTGCAAACTAGATGAAAAAATGAAGGCTACAATAAGTGAAATGAAGAAAAATGCACAGGGAACCAATAGTAATGGAATGAAAGATGGGTCTCACATCAATGGAGTGGACCAGAAGGAAGGAAAAAACATACAACCAGAAAAGAATGAAGAAGTAAGAATTCAAAAAATTAGGAGAGGCTTGGGAACCTCCAAGACATCTTTAAACATTCCAATATCCGAATTATAGGGGTACCAGAAGAAGGAGAGGAAGAACAACAAGTGGAAAAGATATTTGAACAAATAATAAAGGAGAACTTCCCCAATCTGGCAAAGGAAATAGAATTCCAGCAAGTCCAGGAAGCTCAGAGAGTCCCAAAGAAGTTGGACCCAAGGAGGAACACAACAAAGCACATCATAATTACATTAGCCAAGGTAAAAATGAAGGAGAGAATCTTAGAAGCAGGAAGACAAAACTCCTACAAAGGAGTTCCAATCAGACTGTCAGCTGATTTCTCAAAAGAGACCTTACAGGCAAGAAGGGGCTGGAAAGAAGTATTCCAAGTCATGAAAGGCAGGGACCTACATCCCAGATTGCTCTATCCAGCAAAGCTTTCATTTAGAATGGAAGGGCAGATCAAGTGCTTCTCAGATAAGGTCAAGTTAAAGGAGTTCATCATCACCAAGATCTTATTTTAGGAAATGTTAAAGGGACTTATCTAAGAAAAAGAAGATGAAAAATATGAAAAGTAAAATGACAACAAACTCACAGTTATTAACAACCACACCTAAAACAAAAACAAAAAGAAAATAAGCAAACAACTAGAACAGGAACAGAACCACAGAAATGGAGATCACATGGAGGGTTAGCAACAGGGA
>CM052541.1:82680647-82715734 GCA_028533065.1 Trachops cirrhosus
TAGTAGCATAATCAATAAAATATATTAAAGTGAAAGTAAAAAATTAAAGAATGAAATTAATTAAAATACTTGACAAAAACATGAAATTTTAAAAGTAATCTTTGATTGAAGGTCTTTCTAAGTATGATAGAAAATCCAAAAACCCAAGAGTAATTCTATTTCACTAATTATTTATTCATAAAACATTCAGCACATCTATTTAAAAATGCTATAGAAAAATCAAAGAACAAAGGAAAACTGAGGGAAAATTTTCTAACTTATAGAAAAGGCCTAATTGTTTTAGTATGTAATGGTACTAAATATAATATGTATATTTAGTATATAATGATATTCTACAATCCTGTTTAAAATCATCCTACAAGTTAATTAAAAAGCAGAAAATATTCAAACTTTACCCATAATAAAATAAATACAAATTAAGACTACATTTAGTTTATATCTATTAAGTTGGCAAAGATCAGAAGGTTTTGATAATACAGCATGTCAGCAAGGGCGTGGTAGTGTTAATGTAAATTGGTACCAATTCTCTCGAGAGTAACTTTATGAATTAAAGTTTGTCAAAGTAAAATTTTTCAAAATAAAAGTTGCCAGTAGTCTCTGACCCAACATTTCTACTTCCAGGATTTATCTTACAGATCAAATGTGACATACGTGCACAGGGATATTTGTTGCAGGTTTGTTTGTGGTAACAAGAGATTGGTAACCTAAATGCCATCAATGGGGACTCTGTGTGTGTCAATGTGTCCCTTCAATGGAATGTGCTGCAGTCTTGATAAATTACGAGGCAGCTCTTACACTGACTGATCTTGAAAGGTTTTAAGCTATATTTTAGGAGAAAAAAGTAAAGTGTGAGAACACAGCATGTGATGTGCTAGTATTTGAGGACATCTACGTGCACATCTGTGCCTACATGTACACATACAAGACGTCTCTGTGCGGCACACAGGAATTAGTACCAGTTCTGTGGAGAAGTGCCACGGAGCTGGTGGATAGGGGTGGAGAGGAGACTGACTTTCCCTCTCTATCCATATGTTCTTAGAGAATTTTGTATCATGAGTATGTACTACCTATTCTAAAATGACTTTTCAATAAAGTTTTTTTCCTTCTTTTGATCTGTGTTTTCTGGAGGTCAAGCCCTGGTGCTCTCTCATGAGGGAGGTTGTGACCTGTGGAGCATGGCTTCTAGCTTTTCTTTGGCTGCTGTCGAAGCTGCCTCTCAGCCACCTTCTAGAAATAGAATAGTTGCTGCACAGCTGCATTCTGGCTGACAAGTGATACTGTGTGTGCAACTAGTGGTCACCTCTGTATGCTTTTTAGGGGCAGATGTCAACTCAAAATTTTCTCCTATATTTACGACTTTAAACTGGATTTGTAAATATTATTGGAGACCAGACTCATCCATGACCACCCCAAATCACACAGAGAAATGTGACAGTTAATATGACTTGGGATCAAGTGTTTATTAGCTAAGGCAAGGTTTTTAGACATGTGGACTTTTGGCCATAAAGGTAAACTTGTTTCTCTCAGAAGTCAGACTTGTCAGAGCTCAGACCTTGGTTCCATGGCTGACCAGCCATGTACTCTTGGCCTGTTTCTCAGCCTACCTGATTTGTCCTGGAGTATTGTGAGAATGAGATGATAATGCTGATGATGGTGATGGTGATGATACTGTGAGAATGAGATGATGATGATGGTGATGATGATGATGATGGTGGCGGCAGGAGCAGCAATAAGAAAACACTTAAGAGCTAACAGAGTTCCTTTTTAAAATATAGTTTATTGATTATGCTGTTACAGTTGTCCCATTTTTTTTCTCCCCTTTATTCCCCTCCACCCTGCACTCCCCCCCCAGCATTCCTTTCCTCCCCTTAGTTCATGTCCATGGGTCATATATATAAGTTCTTTGGCTTCTCCATTTCCCATACTATTCTTAACTTTCTCCTGTCTATTCTGTATCTACCATTTATGCTTCTTATTCTCTGTACCTTTTCCCCCATTCTCCTCTGCCACCTCCCCACTGATAACCCTCCATGTGATCTCCATTTCTGTAATTTTGTTCCTATTCCAGTTGTTTGCTTAGTTTGTTTTTATTTATTTATTTTGGTTCAGTTGTTGATAGTTTTGTGTTTGTTGTCATTTTACTGTTCATAGTTTTGATCCTCTTCTTTTTCTTAGATAAGTTCCTTTAACATTTCATATAATAAGGACTTGGTGATGATAAACTCCTTTAGCTTTACCTTGTCTGGGAAGCACTTTATCTGCCCTTCTAAATGATAGCTTTGTTGGAAAGAGTAATCTTGGATGTAGGTTCTTGCCTTTCATGACGTGGAATACTTCTTTCCAGCCGCTTCTTGGCTGCATTTCTTTTGAGAAATCAGCTGAGCCTTATGGGAACTCCTTTGTAGGTGACTGTCTCCTTTTCTCTTACTGCTTTGAAGATTCTCTCCTTATCTTTCATCTTGGGTAATGTAATTATGATGTGCCTTGGTGGGTGCTTCCTTAGGTTCAACTCCTTTGGGACTCTGAGCTTCCTGGACTTCCTGGAAGTCTATTTCCTTTGCCAGATTGGGGAACTTCTCCTTCATTATTTGTTCAAGTAAGTTTTCAGTTTCTTGCTCTTCCTCTTCTTCTTCTGGTACCTCTATGATTTGGATGTTGAAATGTTTAAAGTTGTCCTGGAGGTTCCTAAAACTCTCCTCATTTTTTTTTTTGAATTTTTGTTTCTTCATTCTGTTCTGGTTGAATGTTTATTTCTGCCTTCTGCTCCAAATGTTGATTTGAGTCCCAGTTTCCTTCCCATCACTGTTGGTTCCCTGTACCTTTTCCTTTATTTCACTTTTCATAGCCTTCACTTTTTCCTTTATTTTGTATTTGTACTCAATCATTTCTGTGAGCATCCTGATTACCAGTGGGTTTTTTTTAAACAATTTTATTTATTTATTTTTAGAGAGGGGAAGGTAGGGAGAAAGGGAGAGAGAGAAACATCAATGTGTGGCTGCCTCTTGCATGCCCCATACTGAGGCCCTGGCCCACAACCCAGGCACATGCCCTGACTGGGAATCGAACCACAACCCTTTTGTTCTCAGCCTGGCACTCAATCTACTGAGCCACACCAGCCAGGGCCTGATTACCAGTGTTTTGAAGTGTGCAACTCATAGGTTGGCTATCTCTTCGTCGCTTAGTTGTATTTTTCTGGACTTTTGACCTGTTTTTTCCTTTGGGCATTATTTCTTTGTTTTGGTGCACCTGTCATGTTGTAAGGGGCGGAGCCTTAGGTATTCACCAGAGCAGGGCAACCCACTTGCAGCATTGTGGTACTGTATGTTGGGGAGGAGTCCGAAAGGGAACAATGCCACTTGCTCAGCTCTTGGCTGGCTTTCAGTCACTTCCCCCACTTCTCACAAGCAAATTGGGCCCTTCTGGTGCTGATTCCTGGGTATGTGGGCTTGTGTACATTCTAGGACCCTGTGGGTCTCTTCAGTGAACTCTCCTGTGAAGCTGGGAGTTTCTCCCGCCACTGCAACCCCCACAGATTTTTACAGCCAGAGGTTTTGAGGCTCTATTTCCCCATGCTGGAACCCTGGGTTTCGTGGTCTGTCTTGCTGTCCAGTTGTTCCTCCTGGTTTATCTGCACGCAAATGTGGGACTGCCCCATCTGCCAGCCGCTGCCTCAGGACTCAATCACTCCATCCCAGCTGCCCATCTCTGCTCCTCCTGCCAGTCTAGATGAATGTATCTGCTTTAATTCTTTGGTTGTCAGACTTCCATACAGTTCGGTTTTTTGGCAGTTGTGGTTTTTTGTTTTTAAATTTGTTGTTTTCTTTCTTTGGGTTGTGTGAGGAGGCAAAGTATATCTACCTTCACCTCCATCTTGGCCAGACATTCCCAGAGTTCTTGTTATGTCACTGATACTTCATCTCATTTCATCCTCACCACAAAGCAATAGAGAAGATGTATTCTTCTCCCCCTTTTTTACAGATGAGGAAACTGAGTCTAAGAGAGGCTATGTTGTTTGTTGAGAACATACATCTGGACATTGGTGGAATCTGACTTTTAACCCAGATAGAGCTCGAAAGTTCTATGTTACAGCACTGTCTCCCTAGTGCTTTCCACAGTGCGTGTCCTTTGTAGATACTCACTATCTGTTCACTTCTCTTCTTACAATGATGGAAGTAGAATATGGCTTGATTATTGCTATGATCTGAAGTGACAATTCTGTGTCTTTGAGAAATCTTACCAAATATGAAGCACATAGAAGTACTGATAAAGTGCATATTTTCTTTCTTTCTAGACAAATGAAATTGTAATGAGTTTGGAAGATGACGACAGACTCCTATTGAAAGAGGACAGTACTCTGAAAGCAGCTGGAATCGGTAAGAACAAGTGCTGTGCAATGCCTGCAAGGTGCCAGGCTATGTGGGATCGCCTGTCTGATTAGATTTGGATAACTCATCACAAAGCAAATGCTACCCTGGGTGCCCTTTACACTCCCTGATAATTATTCAGAGGAGGAGGACGAGGATGATGTACGTTCAGACCATATGACTGAGGGCAGTGGTTATCTGCTCTCTGAATGTTCTGAATACAGATAGTTCTTTTCAGAAGGTATGCTCAGAATTCTGCTGCGGGTTATTTTAAGTAATTGACAGGTTATTACTCAATAACCTGCTTACTCTTATCAGCATCATTTGAACTGATGGTTTGAGAGACCCGGTAGAACTGATGTGGAATGATGAAGTGAGATGCTGTTTGTGGAAGATGCAGCATGGTTTCTGATAGTTGTCCGAGTCACTCAGGGCCAACCAAGCCATGGAATTTCAAATAGGAGCCTAGAGTGGGAAGTTGAAAAATGGACTGATGTAGCGTTTCACCCTGGAAAAGGCTTGTAGTTCTAGTTTAAAGAAATACTATGTTACATATTTTATGACCATTAGAGGTCACTCTAATTCTACTGATATGTATACCTAAAGATTATCTAGCCATAGGAGTGAAGATTTTAAAAGAGGTGTGAGTGGGTGAAGGCATTGTGCTTCTGACGGAGCTTTGTGGTCAATGACTCTAAAGATAAACAGCATGAGTCACACTTCATAATTATTTACATGCACTGGTTAAGGAGCACTCTTAGTGAGGTCCATGTGAGGAAGACTTACATTTTTTGACAGATGTTGAGTTATTTTAGTCACAAATGTCAGGAATTCACTTTTGAGTGGTACATGTGGTTAAAGTGAGTTCCTGATGCATCTTACAATTTAAATAGGATTTTAAATAGCATGTTGTGAAATCTTAGACTTGTTTTCTGTCTACAGTATTTCCTAGATTAGTGTCTTTCCATGTTATGAATACACAAGAATGACCATATTATTATATATAAGATTGATTGCTATTATTTATGAAAACAATTTTTACTTTAGCATTTATTTCTTCAAATGCTATTACGTTATTCTAGCAGGTGGCACCTGTGTTATCCAGGCAGATGGCCCCTAAGAGCATAAAGCTATAAAGAGTATAGCAGACTAGTATTGATGTAGGAATTGACAGATCTATGGAGAAGACTGGAAAATTCAAAAACAAACTAAAAAAAGTAAGATTTTACAGTTTGATCAATTTTTGGCAACTCACATGAGTGGGGAAAGAATGAATTAGCCAGAATATGATGTTGGGCTCATTGTCAAAGCATTTGGGAAAATAAAATTAAAAATTTTCATGTCAGTCTTTATTCCAAAATAAATTCTAGATGGATTAAGTGTTATAATGTAAAGTTAAAAAATGTAGCCCAATAATTTTATAATCTTGGGGAGTGGAAGAACTCTCTAAGTATAACTGTGAAGTCAGAGCCATGAAGTGGGGAGAAGTGAAAGATTTGACAACATTTAAAAACAATATGAACAGAGTCAAAGGAGAAGCAATGAACTATGACAGAGTATTTGCACCATCATGATTCTGTTGTGTGTAGTATGCTGTAGTATACCAGTCTAGTTGTTACGAATGAGAGCCTGGAGCCAGAGTACCTGTGTTCACCACCTGATCTGCCACTTACTGCCTGAGTGACCTTGGACCAGCAATAATAATGACTTGCAGACATGAAGAATGTGGTAATGTTGGGAAATGGATACTCTTCCAAACTATTGTTTGGAAGTATGCATTACATGTAATTTTCTGTTGGTCAGTTCGACCAATAAGACTGCCTAAAACTTAAAGTGCTGTCATGTCTATTACCAAGCCAACAGAAGCTGCTTCCTCAAGCTCTGTGACTCCTGCGAGGTGGTGATGTATCTTCAGAGAGGTGACAGTGTCTTCTCTCACCTTCCCTGTGTGTGAATCACTGATGTACAACTTTATTTATTGACTGGAAACAGAAGACATTGTGTGATACTTTTATTGTTTAAAAATCTATATATTGATAGCTCTCTAAGTGTATATGGAAAAAAGATAATTTGCCAACATTATAGAAATGGTTTCTCTGGGAGGTGAAATTGCTAAACATTGATTTTTTTCTTTCTTCTCCATATTACTTAATTGTTCTTATAAATTAAATTTTGTATAGTTTACATATAAATTAAATACATTACTTGTAAAGAATAAAGTCCTAAAATTGGAGGAAATTGGTTTCAATGAAGGCTCTGCATTTTACTTGCTTTGTGACCTCTCTGTAAGCCATTCAACCTCTTTGAACTTAGATTTCTGTGAAACAAAACAGAAATAATTAATCCTACTTGAGAGGGTTGTCTGAGGGATGAGAAGAATGAAAGCATCTGGAGGAATGCATGTAAAGGCCCTCAAACATATTTTATTTAAAAACCTTTTTGGAGAAGGCAATTGGCAAATGTTTGAATAAATTAAAATATTGAGTTGTTGCTTTGCCATTAATTTCAAATTCATGTACTTGACCACTCGTAAAGGTGAGAATCAAATCCATCTTTTTCGTCTTTCTTGTTTCCAGGTGATAGGCCTTTGATCAGAATCAGACCCCTTTCATGAGTTCTCCACTCCTTTCAGGGCAGTACCAGAGCTTCCATTGCCCTCCTGCCTGGCAAGCCTGCAGCCCTGGTGGGGGCAACGTCAGTCAGTGCCCGGACAATTCTCTCTTCTGCCCAGTCCTCTCTGTCGCCTAGAGCAGGGTTGGTGTACTCTGGAGAACAAGTCACACTTATGCAGGGGAAGGAGGTCACTGGGGAGCTACAGGAAATTCTAAGTGGCAGTAAAGTTGTAAAGATGATCCTTGAATTGTGTGATTTTTCCCAGGGAATTTGCCCTCCCTTGGTGCCTTGTCTGGTTAGGTTTTTAAGAGGTTTGAGAGAAAAATTCCAATTCATCACTCTCTCCCTTTTTACCACTTGATCTTGCTGTGGAGCTGTCACTCTGCTATCACTGCCAGTTGCCTTGGGAATAATGCCAATGTAACAAATTTATCATTATGACTTTTCTGCAGAATTCATGAAAGGAAAAAGAAAGACCGTGATGGGGAAAAAAACTTGTTTGAAGATTTCTTTTATCACAGATAAATTCTCCAGTTCCTACTCTGGCCTTTTATCTGCATTGCAGATCCCAATTGTATATTCTGGCTGACTACGGAGGAAGTTTTTGTTTGTGGACTTAGTGCTAAAATGCATAAGTAAAAAGATTTGCTTTGTGGAAAGAGGAAGAAGGCTTTACCTAGAATTGTTACTTAGAATTTAAGGAATTTTACCCTGTTTTTTAACAATTGAAAGTTTATGGATTAATTCCCCTAAGCAATAAATTTGCCTGTAAGGTTTTTCTGGTGATATTTCTTTTATCTTTCGTTTTGCTGTATTCTACAACTATTACATCTTTTGAATCCTCTCTGGTTTAGAAAAGAAATTGTGTCAGGGAAATGCTTCTAAAACTGGTTGTGTTTTATTGGAAAATTTTAAAACAAGATATAGTGGGCCGTACCTTAAGTGCTGGTCTGGGGGAAGAGTTCATGCCAAGCCAGATCCTGTAATAATTCCAAAACTCCCTTGTGCTTTGGTTTCATTTTGTGTGTCACTGCTGTCGTCTGCCCACAGCCAGAGCCCTGCTTTGTGCCTGGCACCTTTAATTGTCTTCTGCATATAGCAAACATTGTAGGGTGCATTCCCTCCTGTATCTTTATCAGGATCATGTTCAATCTGTATTTCCAATGTGTTAAGGTGGCTGTTCTTCACATCCACATCCTAACAGCCGTAGTCTGGGACTCGGTAAAGGAGGCAGTAGGCCCAGGGATTAGGGATTGCAGAGCAGGGGCCATTGTGAGCCTCCCATAGATTATTCTGTGTTTTTAACCCTCCCCTAGCCATTGTGGAAACCACAGGCATGGGTCCTGTCTGTCAAAGGTCAGATTTGTTTCACTATTTGTTTGCTGCAAACTGGAGTTTGAAATTTCTGTCAGCTGATCTAAAATGAGCACTTGTAGCAAATATGAAACAAAAAGCCACAGTAGCTGGGAACCTCGTTGCTAGATTGTTGCCCTTTGGTGACAATTTATAAATGTAACTCAGCTGCCAGCACAGTTTTGAATGATTTGTAGATTAGGATTTTATGAAACTTGGAAGGATAGGATATATTCCTGGAGCAGGAGAGAGGGTGAACTTTGTCCTTTGGGTCTCAAATTGTTGCAGAAACCACACCCACCTCTTCCTGCATTTTTTTTTGTGCCAGTAATCTGCAATTATTTTCACATTACAGCCTGCCCTGATCTTTAGTGATCTGTACCACAAAGTCAGTGTAGATGTGTCTGTCTCTTCTCAGACAGCAGTGGCTGTGCCTCACACTACTCTGGTGCTGACTAGTACGAGGCTCAGTCTTAGAAACTAGGCAGTGAACCCTTGTCAGTTGACCAGTTTATTGAGGTGCTATTTGAGTTTTAAGTATATTGCATTTAATTTTCCTTGAGATTTTACATTTAAAATTGGTTTTTCATATATTATTTTATTTAAAGCCATAATTATTTCCTGTTAAAGGTGTATGTGTGTGTGTCTGACCTGTTTGGAAACATAAAATTGTTGATTTCATAGCCAAAGTTTGAATGTTCTGCCTTGTGTTCATGCCATTAAACTTAAAAGTCAGAATTAAAATGATCCACAAGTGTATTTGGAAGGCTCTTACTTCATTTCATTTGATAGTAAGACAAAGGGATGAACTGGCAGTCTGTTTATTGGATTTTAGATTGTATGTTCATTTCAGATTCACACGCCAAGGCACCCGAGTGCACTGCTGCCTGCAGCACTTTTAATTTAAAGTCAGGTGCCCTGGGGGACCAGCATACAGCAGACTTCCCGAGGTTTCTTTCCCAGCCATTTTAAATAGGATTTGGGAAGCAAGAATTTAAGGGAAAATGGTAGAAAGGGTGATAATGTAGAATTTTGAAAGTCTTTTGTAGTTCATTTATACTTTAATGGACAACTAAATTTGCAGTATAAGTACATGACATTATTCTCTCATTTTCAACAGAGTTTTACAGATTTTTAAAAACATTATATTCTATTTCTGTTTGAGGACCACATTTCTAAAGTTTAAAATCCTTTTTCTACTTTTGAAAATTCATAGTAACTTTTAATTTGTGTTGTTTTCCAATTTATTAAGGATAAAAATTTTTATCAACCTGAAGCATTTGAGTTTAATTCACTTATCAGTCTAGTTACCCTGAAAAAAAAATGCATTCATCTGAAAATAAACTGTTTATCTTAGATGATCTTATTTTGAGCCTGCATTATGAGAGATGGCACAAATACTTTATATGAATAATGGATTGATCTATAAGGTAATTAGACCCAATAGAACCTACCGTCAAAACAAAAATGCTTTGTCTGTCCCTTCTTTATGTAGCTTATTCTGAACCTATTAGAACTGCACTAAACAGCTGTATATCAGTTTCTCAAAAGGGGTGCAGACAAATGTGAACTACAGTAAGTGAATGTTGTAATTACAGTTATCATGTATTGACTGAAGTGCTGTGTGAGCAAAGCACTATGTAAAGTTCTGTATGTAAATAGCATGTCATAGATAAAAACCTTGCATTGTAATGATTAAGAACAGGGTGCTTTTGCTCATTCTCCATTAGAAGGATAATTAGAATTACTTGCAAGTTATATAAGTCTACTTTTGGGTTTGCTTCCCGTCAAAAAGTAAACTTCAGGGGAACTTTGTTATATAAAGGATAGATCTCAATATCTTATCTTTGAATATTGGATTTTTTGAAGCCTTTTTTCAACATTTTACTAATTCCAAGTGTCGAGCCTCTTACTCATTCTTTTAAATTCGCTTTTTTTTTTTTTTGGTACAATTTAACTAAATGTACCCATCCCCATTGATTTCCAGTTTTTCTCTGCTGTATCCTCTCCCATGCTCCCCAAGGCTCACTGTGATGAGTTTGCGATCTGATTTTCATCGAGATTGATCTTCATGTAGTGGGCTAGACTCTGGGCGACTTTATTTTCTTCTTTCAACATCTCTGTAATGAGAATGGGTAACTTACAATTGAGATACATAAATTCGATATTCTTAAAACCAGCAAAAACATTTTTAATGAAATATCATGCTAAGTCTTTTATTTTCTTCTCTTGTGGCAAATTCTAATAATGAGATGAGAGTTGTAAACGAGGTGTTAATCCTTGGCGTCCCTTCTTATTATCCTATTTATTTGGCTTGAAGAGTTTTACTTCTCTGATTTTAGAGGATATGTTAATTGAGTGATCAGTATTCATTACAAATAATCTTGTCTGTTTTATACATTCCGAAGGCCCTTTTGCTCTTTTTGTAAAAGCTAAGCAGACTGTATTAACTTCTGATTTAATTTAAAAAATGAATGTGGAACTTGTTGGCACAACACCTTAAAGAATTGCATGTTTAATAATTGGAAGGCTTTCCATCAGCTTTGTCTCCAGTCTGAATTAATAATGTTGCTGACTTATTGTTTTAGAAGACAGAGTCCTTGACCTGCTAGGTTGAAAGAATTGTGACTGCTCTGAACCTTTGTGGGTCCTTTAGCTGTGCTATATCCCCTGTGAATAATTAGAGGTATTTGAAGGTATTACGGTAGAAGCCAATTTGTGTCTTTCACTTTGCATATTGTTGAAGCCTTATGAATTAATCATAAGCAGGCAAAAAATTAACTTCTTCAGACACATATTTTGATGGGTCATGAGGGAGAATGTAAAGTGATCTGTAAAATATTCTACTGATCCTCTGAGTATTAAATTATTATACCTACAGGCTAATTTCAGAGGAAAAAGGGGTTTTTTCCTCCTCCTTCAGTAATTGAGTAGCAAATTTGAAAAAAAAAACAAAGGTTTGTTATTTTCTAGGACTCTTAAGGGGACTATAAGTGAGCAAATTTATGGTTTCCTGAAAGCCAGATTCTTGAGTTAATTCTTGTTTTTAATTTTTTGTGTATTTTTCTTTTTACATTAAATTATTTGCATTCTGGATTCTTATAACTTCAATTTATACTTCTTGTTGATTTGGTGAAATGTGAAACCAAAGAAATAACTCATCTTTCTTACTTTAGGCATCTACAGCACTGAATCAAAGTAATGTGTGTTTCTATACTTGTTTAAAATCCAATTTCACATTAAAATTATTTTCCATTTTCTGTTTTTCTTTTTTTCAGCCAATGAAACTGAAATTGCATTCTTCTGTGAAGAAGATTATAAGAACTACAAAGCTAATCCCCTTTCATCCTGGTGAAAACCTCATGGGGGCTTCCTTTTTGCATACCTATATTAAGCTCTTTATTCCACCAGTGAGTTTTGAAATTGAGAAATAAACTTTAAAAATTAATCCCAGGCTCTGCTATTTGAGTTAAAAATCTGTGCTGTTTTCTCTCTGCAGGTCTCATTTTTCTTTCTTTTTTTATTGTAAAATAATACATTTATTTGTCAGAAAATTTTGGTTTTTTTATAGTGAAAAATAGTTTTTAAAAAAATCATCATGAAATATTGGTCTTTAGTCATAATGTGTTTTTCTGAAATTAGGGGTTATTTTGGTGACCTGCATGTTAGGTTCTTTAAAGAAGAGTGTAAGACTAAAGTGATTTTGTTTATTTTGTATTTTTTCATAGTTTCTAATTAGAGCCACTGTTACTATCTTTGGCTAGGAGAGATTATAAATCTCTTAATGCTTATCAGTGCCATCTTTTTGCTCATGGTGATACACACCACCATACATGAAATTGTGTATATTTTTAGGAAGGTTTTCTGATGTAAGAGGATTTCTTCTTTTCTTTTAGTATTTCAGCCTACACAAATAACATTGCTGAAATTTTTTTTAATTGAAGCTCTGTTTTCTGACTTATGAAGCAAACTATAATGGACTCAAACTAATTTGTTTGGAGAGAGAGAAAGCAACAGGATATTTGGACTTTATTGAGAACAAGTCTAAGTCATGGAAGACACATTCTTCCAAAATGATACTTTCAGTTCCTAAGAATGACTGCCTGCCAGCACCTGAAGAGTAGCGATCTAAAATGGGCCTCTAAGCAGCACATATCTAATCAGAAGCCCTAGAGAGGTCAGTTGTCTCTAGAATTACTCATAAACCCTTCACATTGTCATTAGGGCAAATTGGTTTCATGGTGGTAGAGGCTACCTTGAGAAAACCCATTAAAAAAAAACAACTCAACTTTGAAAGTCTGGTTAACATTATCAGAAGATACTTTCTTTGTTGAAAGATTTAATAGAGCCTATTTTAAGAAGAAATTTTATTTATTTGCTGTTTCATTAATTAAACTACTGAATGCACAAATGATCTAGGCTTCTAGGGAACTAATAAAGAATAAAGTAAGAGATACAAGATGGCAGCAGAGTAGGTAGAAGCTATCTATATTCACCTCCTCCCAAAACCAAAATGGAATTACGACTAAAATATAGAACAATCAACCTGAATAAGCAACTGAAGACTAGCTGAAGAGATGTCTTATAACCAAGGATTTACAGAAGAAGCTATATCAAGACTGATAGGAAGTGAGATGTGAAAAGGTCTGGCCTTGCTCCCACAGGCAGCAACTGAGGTTCCAGAGGGGTATCTCAGCTGAGGAGGGTTCCCCCTGAGAAATGTGGAGTTTCAAGCCCAAGCTGACCTCCCCAGCACAACACACCAGAACCTGGAAGAAGCCTCCACATAACATCTGGCTGTGAAAAGCAGTGGGGTTTCTGTACACCAGGGAGAGACAGGAGTCTGCTAGAGACACAGGTGCCCTCTTAGAGGGCCAGCACACAGAATTTCTTTTGCATCCATTCACCCTGGGCTCTGATGGAGGGAGGATGGGGCAGAGTAGAGTCATGTGAGGAGAGACTGGATTTTGTGGCTCTGGGTAGAGAGTTGAGGGGAAAACCCCTGAGATCCCCTGTGCCGAGTCACTCTACTGAGCCACAGATGCCATCTTTTTTGGGTGGATCATGCCCCTTTGTGCAACCTCAGCCTGGGAAAAAACAATTTCCTGACCCTCTGGTTTTCCTGTTGACTCATTTGCAGAGCTTCTGCCCTGCTAAGGAGTCAATTTTCTAGGCCAGGGTGTAGCATTTTGGGCAGACTCAAGGGTTGTTAGTGACTGAATTAGTGGCATAGGAGCTGGGGCCATTCTCCTCCCTTTCTTGTGATCCTGACTGACACCTCCCTGCCACAGTAGATCCACTAGCTCCACTCTCTAAGCTCCCAGCAGCCCCACTCCACTGACTCTTGGTGGCTCCACCCTGTTGTGGTTTGGGCAGAATCTGGGATAGTCTGAGTTATGTGGCTCTGGGGCAGGAGCCCCATCCCCCAACTTTCCCTAGACCTGACTGGCATCTCTTCTTCTCTTGATTCCCACTGGCCCCTCCTTGCTGAGATTGGGCTTCTGGGAGAATCTGAGACAGACTAAGTTGTGTGGCTCTAGAATGGGAAATTTTTCCCTTACACGCTCAACCAATGCAGAGCCTTCCCTTCATGTGGCCAAATCTTGATCTGTTTAGGCCCAATAAACTCTGCTGGCCTCATCTTGACAAATCCCTGAGACTTGGCCCCACCCCAAAGGTGTTCGAGCATGCAGCAGGTGGCAGCTTAACTTAGTATACACTGGGGCATTTACTAAATGTCCTCAGACCCAGCACGGGTACCATGATTGAACCTGTGTAGATCTGGAGAACACCTCTCTCGCTGACAACCTACCTTATGCAACTTAGAGTACCTCCAGAGGCTCTTTCAGTGACTGAGTCTAAGAGACAGCAGGCAGGCAAAGGCAGGTGGAGGTGAATTGCAGGGCTCCTAAGGACTTTTGCTGACCCCTGGGTCTAGTGCTGGTAAAAGTGAACCTTGGAGCTTTGCTTGGTCATTCTTGTGCACACCCAGGCCCTGCAGAGGCACCCACAAACTGTGGTTCACAGTGTAGCTCTGAACATGTTGCCCGGGGCCAGTAACAGGCAGTGTCTGATATGGATCTGCACCAGATACCCATTCTAGAGGTCCCAGAACCTCTAGATGGCCAGCTTCAGACAACAACAGAGCAGGATCCAGTTAGCTTCACAAGCAGCATATCCAAAGAGATCTTGGCAGGTATCACCTTGCTGAGGCAAATTCCATCCTGAGTGGTCAGCACCTACACAACAGCTCTTAACACTGTGGGCAGAGTTGATCTTCACAGTCAGCCAGCCTGAGGGTTGACTTTACATACGAATGGGCCAATAGCAATCAAGTCTCAATTACAGTGGGAGGGACCATATAACCCATACCAGGGACATCCCTGGAGCACCCAGCACAGGTCGTCAAAGAGATAGTGCCATGAAGTTCCATGGGACACCTACTACATCAGGCCACCCCACAAAGACTGGGAGTCACAGCAGATCTAATACATAAAAACAAACACAGAGAGGCAGCCAAAATGGGGGAACAAACATGCTCCAGCCCTGGCTGATGTGGCTCACTTGGTTTGGGCGTCATCCTGCAAAATGAATGGTCATGGGTTCAATTCCTGGTCAGGGCATATGCCTGGGTTGTGGGTTCAGTCCCCAGTTTGGGTGCATACAAAATGCAGTTGATTATAGTGTTTCTCATGTCAATGTTTCTCTCTTCTCTTCCTCCCTCCCTTCCCCTCTCTGTAAAATCAATAAGCATGTCCTTGAGTGAGGATTTTTTAAAAAGAATACACTGGAAGGAATAAACAGTAGGTTAGATGAAGCAGAGGATCAAATCAGCAATTTGGAAGTCAGGGTAGCAGAACAAGTTAAAGCATATTTCATTTGCTCATTTTGGTTTTTTAAATTTATTTTTCCCATTTGTTCATTTTATAAACATTCAATTTACACACAAGTTTTTAAAGAAAAATTAAGCATATCTTTACCAGTACATTTTCTTTGTAATGAACAATGAAAAAGTATGTACATATAATCTTTTATTTTGGTGTATATTTATTTTTCTTATTAGAAAGTTACATATAGGCTTTTTTTCACTTACAAATACAGATGTAAAAATCAGTAATTGAAATATATTATGACTATAAAGGGCTTTTACCAGGATTGAAAGATTGGTTTAAAACTATAGAAAAGCTATGGATATAATTCACAAAATATATAGATTAAAGAAGAAACTATGCTTATCTCAATAGATGCATTTGGTGATATGCAACCCCATAAATGAGTAAAAACTTAGAACAGAATGCCTCAATTTGACAAATGTTACCTGCAAAAAACTATTTAATGAAGAGATATTTAAACAAACCTATTAGATATGACTAAGACAAGGATGACCACTATCACCAGGACTACTCAGAAGTTTTCTGCAGGTCTGATTGTAGTGGATACAATAAGAAAAGAAAGTCAGAAAAACCACACATATAGGACAGGAGGAGACAAACATTTGCTGAAAACATGATTGCAAGAGAATCAACTGACAAGTTATGAGAACTGTTAAGAGACTTCAGGAGTGCTCGATAATGAACCTAAAATAAAGTGCATAAAAGATATAAAAATGTTACTAGAGAATATAAAAGACCTAAATAAAGATATTACATGTTTATAGATGGAAGCTTTAGTATAGTAAAGGCAAAGGATTCATTTCCAGAATATATGAAGAACTATTGTAAGTCCATGAGAAAAGGAGAAACATGCAGCAGAAAAATGGACACATTTTATTTAAAAAAATCACTTAGAAATATGTCTTATAAGTGTGAAAAAATGTGTATCTTATTATTCATGGAAATTCAGATTAAAATGGCCAGGTACTGACTTCTGGTCAAGATGGAGGCATAAGTAGATACAGTTCACCTCCTTGAACAACCACAAGGTTCACAACTAACCTCAAAACAAAAAACACCCAGAACTGCCAGAAAATTGAACTATGTGGAAGTCTGACAACTAAGGGTTTAAAGAAGCCATATTTATCCAGACAGGTATGAGGGGTGGAGCCAAGGAGCCAGGGTGGAGAGGACTCTGTACAGCACTGGAGAGGTGGCAGAAGCAGCAGCTGGCAGAATGGATGGTCCTCACACTCATGTGTGGTGTATAAAACTCTGGATGGATACCTTGGGAACAAGTGATCCCAGTCCCAGGCCAGACCGTGCAGCCCAGTGTTCCAGCACTGGGAAAATAAAGCCTCATAACTTCTGGCTGTAAAAACCAGTGGATCTTGGGGCAGTGGGATAAACTACCAGTTTCTCAAGACAGTCCATTTAAAAGGTCCGAATGGTCCTTGACTGTATGCAAACCCACCCACTCTGGGAACCACCACCAGGACAATAGCTGGAAGGGCACCAGTAGCATATGGAAAGTGGGTGAAGTAACTAGAAATGGGGTGAGTGCTAGGCAAGCCTCCAGCAGCCAGGCAGCAACATTGTTTCCTCACTCTCTCTCTCTCACACACACACACACACACACAGCCACAAAGCAGTGAAGTGGGTTGCCCCACCCTGGCAAATAAATAAGACACTGCCCCTTACAACTTAACAGGTGTGCTAAGATAGGGAGTCAAAGCAACTTTACCTAATACACAGAAACAAACACAGGGAGACTACCAAATTGAGGAGACAAAGAAATATGGCCCAAATGAAAGAACAGAACAAAACCTAAGAAAAAGAACTAAACAAAACAGATAGTTAACCTATCAGGTACAAAGTTCAAAACACTGGTGATAAGGATGCTTAGAGAACTCATCGAATATGACAAAAGTATAAGGGAAGAAATGAAGGCTACACTAAGTGCAATAAAGAAAAATCCACAAGGAACCAACAGTGAAGGGAAGGAAGCCAGGGTTTGAACTGATGATTTGGAACATAAGGAAGAAGTAAACACTGAACCAGAATAGAATGAATAAACAAGAATTTTAAAAAACAAGTGTGTAAGAAGAGTGTGGGACTTCTCCAATAATACGAACATCCAAATCAAAGGGATGCCAGAAGGAAAAGAGGAAGAGCAAGAAATTGAAAACTTACTTGAAAAGGTAATGAAAGAAAACTTCTCTGATTTGGCAAAGGAAATAGACATGCAAGTCCAGGAGTACAGAGACTCCCAAACAAGTTAGACCCAAAGAGAACCACACCAAGACACATCATATTTAAAATGCCAAAGTTTAAAGATAAAGAGAGAATCTTAAAAGCAGAAAGAGAAAAAGAGGCAGTTACCTACAAAGGAGTTACTATTAGACTGTGAGCTGATTTCCCAAAAGAAACTATGTAGGCAAGAAGGAGCTGGAAAGATGTTTTCAAAGTGATGAAAGGCAAGGACCTACAACCAAGGTAACTCTATCCAGCAAAGCTATCATTTAGAATGGAAGGACAGATAAAATGCTTCCCAGACAAGGTAAAGCTAAAGGAGTTCATCATCACCAAGCCCTTATTATATGAAATGTTAAAGGGACTTACTTAAGAAAGAGAAGATCAAAACTATGAACAGTAAAATGACAACAAACTCACAAATACCAACAACTGAATCTAAAAAACAAAAACAAACTGAACAAACAACTAGAATAGGAACAGAATCACAGAAATAGAAACTACATGGAGGGTTACTAGTAGGGAAGGGGAGAGGGGAGAATGGGGGAAAAGGTACAGGGAATAAGAAGCATAATTGGTAAGTAGAAAATAGACAGGGGGAGGTTAAGAATAGCATAGGAAATGGAGACGCCAAAGAACTTATATTTGCGACCCATGGACATAAACTAAGAGGGCAGGGATTTCTGGAGGGAATGGGAATACTGGGTAGAGGGAAGCAAAGAGGGAAAAATTGGGACAACTGTAATAACATAATAAAATATACTTTAAAAACCAGGTACTATATTTATAAAGTTGGTAAAAAGTGAAGGACTTGATAGTAAGCATTTGTAGTGATGTGTGTCTACACTGCCAGTTGGAGTATAAATTTGTGTACAGTCACTTAAGCAAGCAATTTGGTGTGGGAATCTATTAAAATAACAAATGATCATATTCTATTGACATAGCGGTTCCACTTCTTAGAATCTGTCCCAAAGAAACTCTCTCCTGTCTGCAGAAGGAAGCATTTGTAAGGGAATTCACTGCAGTGTTATATTTACAATAGAAAAACACTATAAACAACCTAAATGATGTCAGTAGGAGAGTAGCTAAATCATCCATGGTATATCTATATTCTGGATTGCTTACTATTTATTTTAAAGCAATGAGGGGCATCCATGTTATTTACTGATGGATGATCTTTGAGACATCTTGATGGATGAAATTGCAGAGGAACTCAGAAACTGATGTCATTTGTTTAAAAAACACAAAGTGATAATATATAATTGATATATATGCACATGAGTATAAACATTGTATACACATATATACACCAAAGAATATACACCAAGTTGATAACATTGATTACCTCTGCGGAGACAACTAGAATTGGCAGGTGCGGATGGTAAAAAGTCTTATATGTAAAGTTTAGCTTTACAAGGAAAATGTATGGAAATAAAAAGAAACAAGAGGAAACCCATGAGGCATTACCATGAGCATTTTGGCATATTCCACCTAGAATGTTTGTCCTGTGTACGTTTTTCAGTGTTTCTGATCTTTTTGGTGAGTTTTTAAGTTATATTGCATCTAGGATATTTTTCCCATGTATGTTTTTCAGTGTTTCTGATCTTTTTCCGTGAGTTTTAAGTTATACAAGTAATATTTGTATGTTGAAAACAATGAACTCTAAGGTAAAAAAGTAAAACTTCCCTTCAAAATTCTCTCCTTTGCACAGCTTGGTGTTCCTTTTTTCAGGGTTTTTCTGCACATGTATCATTATTGTAACATACATTTAAAATTTTCATGTTATGTATTTTAAAGCATCATTCTCTTAAATATGGTGGAGAAGTCTTATTCTGATTTTCAGTCATCACTGTGTGCCAGACAGTGACTGTATTTCTATATCCTCTCATCTACATCCTCCATTTGGGGAGGGCTACGAGTAGCCCCATCTGTGACATGGAAAGGACAATACCCACCTCACAGAATTTGGGGGATCAAGCGAGACATGACTACAGGGCATTCAATAAACATTGCCTAGTGTGAGGTAACTGCACATGCAATGTCTTTTGATGACTACACGAGCAGTGCAATATCAACTTCATTTTGGAGTGAAGAACCCTGATGCTGTCAGATATTAAGCCTTTCGCCCAGGCCTAAAATCTGATAAAGAGCTGGCTTCTGGCTTCAAATCCCATGTTCTGCCACTCTTCGAAAACAAGGAGTATGAAGCCCTTGGAGAAACATGGTAAGAAGGCTGTCAGCCATGGGTCAAAAGACACTGCCCTATTTCTGTTGTCTGGCATTCCCTCTACATGCATTTTTGCCATTCTCAGTTGAAGAGAACTTTTTTCTCATCTTGTGACAAAGGGACATGCAGGCCCTAGCACCATTAAGTATCCAAGCCTCGTTTGATGTGAGTTTGAGGAGTTGTTTTTTTTTTTTGCCACAGCAAAGGTGTTTTATTTCCCTTCTCTTTTCCTCTTTCACACACCTGCTGGAGAGTGATGATGCTCGTGCCTATTTGGGACACTCAGAGAGGTGGCCTGTCCTGGGCCTCCTTAGAAACCTGCTGCCGATTGCTAAGGAGAGGAGGGGAGGGAAGAGTGAACCTTACCCATTTCCTGCTTGGAGGGAGCGGGGAGTCTGTGCTTGTTGAACCACACATATGTCTCATGGGCAGAGAAGTCTAAATATGTCAGTGTCTGAGGACCCAGACTCTTGTCATCTTTTTTTCATTGTGTGTGCATGCATATGTGTTGGGGTAAGTGCTCTTGATTATTTGTGATTGGCAGTTTCCCTTCATTTTACTCTAAAAAATCTCATGATTAATTAGATGAGCAAAGGTAATTGGAGTAAGGAGAATAATCACTTAATTGGTTTTAGGTTAATATTTTGATCTGTACCATCAAAACAGTGGGTCTTGGGTCTCTGTGGGCTGGGAAAGTACTGTCTCTCATGTTGAACCCACAGCATAAAACTCATTGCCACTCTTGACCTTTCACTCAGCACATCCAGTACTTAATGGGAGGATGGGGCAGGGGAGAGCGCAGTTTTTGTCATTTCTTTCCATCAAAGGAGATATATTTATTCAGTGAATGAGACTGAGACCACTTCCCCTATCCCCAATGTGCATTTTGGTTTATAATACTAACGCTGACTTCGGACAATGGCCCGTGGAGGCTCATTTTTCGATTGTTAGTCAGTGAGATGATCATATAATGTGTAATGATTTAAAAGAAACATACAGGATATGTGTCATGCTGTCCTACAATGTGCTTTTTTTGTAGACATCAGTGACCCTACTCTATTGTCTGCTTACTGAGTACTCAGTAAGTAATGTCATTCAAAAGCAGTGAATCTTAAGGTGGAGAAAATCCATTTCAGGTCCCAGATGATGTCATACCACAATTGAAATAAGTGAAGGCAGATCTTTTGAATCTAGAGACTCGAGCGTTTGGTTTCAACCTCATCCCTAGAAAGTCTAAGACACAGGAAAATGCCTCCACTAATAATGATATTCTTGAGGTCAATCAAAGCAGTGACCAGAGTGCTCTGAGTCTGTAACAGGAGTAAGGCAAGTGTAAGGTTGATGATCTTGGTAGCTTCTTTCCTCCACTTCTTATTTGGTGGGACATGAGATCCAAAAAGATCAAGAGCTGTCATTTTCAGTTCTTTCAGTGTTAAATTCTGTTAAGCAACCCCCCCAAATCTCATTTAATTTCCTGGTCATTGCCCCTTCCTCCTCCTGTAACACCCAACTTTGTGCTTTGTGCCATCATGCTAACATTGCTTGCCTCTACATCGACTTCTTACAGACACCTGCAGGCCCCTGTGCTCCAACCTTGCACCTGGCTCATTGCTGCTCTCTCCAACACTACTTCTTGTTCTAGTTCAGTATAGACAGGCCTTCCAGTACCATGGGGCCTCTCGGGTTATTGACCAGCTTGACTGTGACGTTTTTATCATCAACTCTGTCTCAGCCACCTGCTCCCACAGTCACACTTTACCCATAGTCATGATCGGTAATCACACCCTCGTCCACAGCATAATCTCAATGTCATACCCCGGCATTCTCTAAGGACTGCTCCTGTCTTTTCCATTTCTCTCCCTCTGCTGCCCCCAACAGCAGTCCTTCAACCTCACCACAACTACAGGTCATTGGTCCTACCATCTTTTCACTGCTCCTTTGTTGGGAACCGTCCTGCCTGGTTTCAGGAGCTATAACCCCTCCAACAGGTGAAAAGGCCCCATGGCTAGGGGACCTTGGAACCATAAGCCACTAAGGAGACAAAACTTATCCTCCCGGCAGGGGCGCAGCCTCTGCCCCCTTTATGTCACCCTGCTTGGCCCCTGGAGGATGGCTGGATAGTCAGCAATGGGTAAGATTCCTCAAGGGAGGGACAGCCCAGACAGGCACAGTTGCGAGGGGGCCATCAGGGAAGGATTTAGGGGATTTTGGAAGAGGGACAAAAGACTCTCACTGCTCAGCTTTATAATAGCCATTCTATCTGTAAAAAGTCTCCTAATCTCTTGGCTGCCTGCATCCCCTGCCAGATTCAGGCCTGAACAATGCTGAAGGGAGGTGCAGCCCTGTGCCAGGATGGGCAGTTCCTGGTGGGAGGCAATCAGGCCTAAGAAAGAATGCAATAAGTCCTGTGAAACCTGCTTTGCTAAGAATCTCTTCAATTTAAATGTTAAGGGTCCAACACAAAATCAGTTTGTTTCCCAAGGTTTTATAGCCGATTGGCGTCACCCTATCTACCAGACCCTGACTCAAAAGGACCCCATGACCCCAGAAGTGTTATCTGTAAACCATACCTCCTTTGATAGGCATCCCTGTGCAAGCTAAACTCAATAAAAGCCCATTGAGAGAGAGGCTAAACACCTTTGTCCTCTGAGAGACTGGTCAGCCTTTCCTCCCTAAGCAGATCATGTCTTGGTACACTTATTCTCATCCGCAGTGGCCAGGGGAGCTCTGTGGGTGGAGCCCCCCCACACCCTTTTTAACTTAATTGAGGTTCTCTAGTCCTCCATCATTGCTCTGTACAGACCCTTGCTTCCCTTACCATCCCCACATCCCTGGGTTTAATTCCACTCTGCCTTCTCCACACTCTGCCTTACCCACACCTGAATACAATCATGCTAACAAAGCTTTAGTTCATGACTACTATACTCACATAAGTTCCTAACGCCACCCTGCGGCTCTACATATTCCTAGTTCCTTACATTCTCCCATGTTCTTCTTGGCCCTCAGTCCTAACACCTCCTCTCCTCACTCTGAGCTGCCATCCTTGCTTCCTGTTTCACTAAGAAAATAGAGATCATCAGAAGATAGCTTGCTCATGCTTTGCCACCATGTCCCCTCCTTGTGACTGTGATAACGAGTAGTGTCCCTTTCTCAGCCTGCTTGAGCATCCATCCCACTACCCCTTGAGTACTCATGAGCACCTCTCCTGCTTCAGCCGATCTCCTCTCTCCAGCAGACCATTCCCACCAGCACACAAATGTGCTGTAATGTCTCCCTTCTTGACCCCCCTGCCCGCCCACAACAGTTGTTCCATTTTTCTTTTACAGCAAAAGTCCTTAACAGAGTTATCCATGCCCTCTTTTTTCCATTTTCTCTCCCCTCATTCTTCTCTGAACTTTTCATTTGGGCATCTGTCTTCATTATGCTACTGAAATAGCTCTGGTCAGGGTCACTAATGGTTCCCCTGTTACCAAAGGAGTATGATTCTCTGTCTTCAAGTTACTTAACCTATTGTAAGCATTTGATGCAGAGAATGAATTGACACACTCCCTTCTTGCAAACATTTTCATTCGGCTTCCTGTGCCCTGCTTGTCTTTTGCTGGTCCTTCCTCATCTCCTTGACATTTAAACATTGTAGCACCCAGGACTCAGTCCCCTTCCTTCTCTAATTACATCGCTGCCTTGTCTCATGCATTTCACAATTTTAAATAACAACTAGATGCTGCACACTCCCAATTTTATACCCAGCCCAGATCTCTTCCATGAGTCAGTTCATCCACCTGGCTACTCCACAGCTTCATTAAACTGGCTAATAGGTATCAACTAATAGATATCTCAGGTCAGAAACTGAGCTTCTGAGCTTTCTTCCCAAACCTGGTTCTTCCTTAGTTTCCTCCACTAAAGAAAAGAACTCTAGTTATCCATTTGTTCAGGCCAAAAACCTTGGGCTCATTTCTCTCTTTCCTCCCATCCCCAACATCCAGTCCATCAATTGTTTGGACAAATTGTTTGATCTACCTTCAAAGTATATCCTTCATCCAGCCTCTTCTAATTTTATTCATTACTGCCATCGGGTCCAAGGCATTGCCATCCCTCACTTTTTAAGGGGGGTCCCTGCTCCCACTCATATCTCACTATAGTTCTCTACCAGCAGTAACCATGATGCTTCTAGAACACAAGTCAGATCTTGTCATGCTTAAAATCCTGCCTCAGAGAAAAAGCCAGTTTCCTGATGAGGCTTAGTTATCAGGTTCTATGTGATCAACCTTACCACCTCTATGATATCATCTAGCATCTCCCCTCACTCTGCAATAGCCACCTTGGCCTTTGTTCTCTTCCTGGTGCACACCAAGCATACTCACACTTTGCACTTGCTCTTCCCTCTGCTTGAATTCCTTTTCTCCCAGTTTTTTCTATGGGTTGTCCCACCATTTTATCAGGTTCTGTTCAAATATCATTAAAGAATACTTCCTTACTCATCACATATAAAATAGCAGATGCCTGCCCCATGAAGCACTCCCTGTTCCTCTGACTCTAACTTTAAAATAAATCCTTTTCTGGTCTGTCTTTTGCTATTAGAATGTCCCCCGTATATAGAACTGTGCCTGGCACTTAGTAGGGCAGCATAGCCCTAATCGGTGTGGTTCAGTTGCTTGGGTGTTGTCCCTTCAATGTGAAAAATTGGCAGTTCAATTTCTGGTCAGGGCACATGTCTGGGTTGCAGGCCAGGTCCCCAGTTAGGGGTGTGGGAGAGGCAACTGATCAATGTTTCTCTCACACATCGATGTTTCTCTCCTTCTCTTTCTCCCTCCCTTCCCCTCTCTCTAAAAATAAATATTTTTAATAGATTAAAAAAATAGCCCAGCATAAATATTTCTTGAATGAATGAATGACTTTAAGATTGCATTTGAATTTTGAAGCAAAACTTTACAGATTCTTGAAGCTCATCTCATAGCAAAGTAGATCCATGTAGATCAGATAAATTCTAGAAACTTTTTCACTTGAAACAGCCTTCCAGATTTATGCACTGATGTAGACTGGGCTCTGGAGTAATTGGTTAGCATTTGAAATGGAACTGAGGAAATGAGATTAAGAATCTTGTTAGTAGTTTGCTTGTATCAGTCTGAAGCTGGTTGCCACCTCACCTGCATATTCATGTAGCTGACAGTTCTTTTCTGCCCTGCAGTTACTCTGTGTGCCTGGGGCGACCCTACACCTCCTGCTTTGCTTTTTTACCAGTGGGGAAAAACCCTGTGGTGTTATTCACAATACGGAAGGTAGTGTCCTAGAATTGTCATTTGTTCTGTTTGAACTTTCCCTGGAAAGCTGAGTAGAAAACTGAACAATGGATTCTACAACTGTACAAATTACAGCAGGATTTTTTCCCCACTTGCCTTAAAGCAAAGTTGCTTGTTTTAAAAGTGACCTAGAAGTGAACCTGTGGTGACATTTAAAATCACACAAATTGAAAAAGGCAAATGGTGCACTTTTTACATGTCCTAGAATTATTTATAATTCAGTGTTTGCTTTAGGCAAATGTGATGAAGAGTAAAGAGCATTGGCTTTGCAGTCAGATGTGTCTGGGTTGAAAAGACGCAGGCACTGTGACTAGCTTAGAGGTGTGACCTTGGACTAGCAACCAATCTCTCTAGGTCTCAGTTTCTTCTCCTGTTACATGGGGATAATCATACTGACCTCACAGAATTACTTTGAGGCTTGAGTAAGATGATGGAGTTTGGTGCCTGGCACACACATATTCTTTTTTGGGAACAACGGTCACATTGCTATTTCACAGAGGGACAGTTTAGTCACAGAACGAGGGTTTCCCACATCAAACTTTGGGCAAGGAAGCCAGACCTTTTCTACAAGGTAGGTATTTCCTGCTGCTCAGTGATTCTTTCTTCTCAACCCGTCAGCTTCAAGAGCACACCCCAGGGACAAACTCGTTTTCCTAAAAAGATTTTATTTACTTATTTTTAGAGAGAAGGGAAGAGAGGGAGAAAAAGAGGAAAAGAAACATTGACATGAGAGAGAAACATCAACTGGGGACCAAGTCCGAAAACCAGACACATGGACTGACCTGGAATCAAACCGGCAACTTTTCACTTTGTGAGACAACACCCAACCCACGTCAGGGCCAGACTCATTTTTTATTCTTTAAGAATTCTTCCTCTCCTTTCACTTTCCTGAGGGGCCTTGCCCTAGGATGCAACCAACCTTCAGGATATTACCTGTCAGATGTTCCTTATACATATCACCTTTCTTCTGGTTGGAATTGTTCCTAATTAGGACTGAGTTAATTAACAACAGCAGAACAATTAAAATTCCTTTTTTGTAAGAATAATGACATCCTTTTTACTATTCTCTGGGTGTAATTTGCTTAAAACAGGAGTAGGGTGGGGATAGTAAAATAAATGGATACAGAGGTGGCTGTTTAAAGAAATACAGTCTTTGGGAAGAAAAATCTTGCAAAGGCAGGTTTTGCAATTTTAATTTTCCAGCTACCTGCCCAGGTTTTGTTTTTGTTTTCCTGTTTTGTTTTGGGTGTAGTTTGTTTGTTTGTTTGTTTGTTTTGCTGATTAATGCCTGGCCATTAATCTGTAGATCTTGTCAAGCAGCTGGTCTTCCAGAATAACACCTTTCCTGCTGTTCTAATCAATATTCATTACACAGACTAGAAGTCCAGGTAGCAGGTCAAGTTGACATTAATCTGCTTGGAACGTGGTTCTGCTGCATGCTGTCTGCCACCAGGTGTCAGCAGAGGCTGCCTGGGCCTCGAAGGTGTGAGGGCCGAGAGAAGTGGAGCTGTTAGTTAATGCTTAGTGGGTAGGTTCATCCACCTGTCAAATGGGCTTTACAGTCCTTTAGCTGAAATTAAAAGCCTGCAGCCTGTGTATGGTATGGAATGTTATACTTATGTTCAAAGTGATCATGTGATTGCTGCTGCCTAAAATTTATATTTATTTCAAAAGCCTAATTATTTCAAAGCCAATATCTAAAACTTTAGTTACTTAGACCTCTATAATATTAACTTACTTTTGAAATGAATTCCAAAAATGTGTTAATGCTTTGGAAAATGCTCCTGCTTATTTGTCAAGAATGATTTTCTTAAAGTTAAGGATTGAAAGGTGGCAAGCAAGTTTTAATTATTAAAGGCTTCCAAGCAGAGATGAAATGCTTAAACAAATTCCTTCCCAAACAATGGTATTAGAGGATACTCTTTGCTGCCTGGAAGGGCTTGGAGACTACCTTTTGCATGTGGAAAGGGAAACCTGAACACAGTACCCAGAGCTGTAGCAGCAGAGTGACCCCCAACTTGGGGACACAGGAATTACTGACACGAGGTAGTGTCTCACCTCCCTTTCAAAGGCTGGATGTTCTCACACATGATTAGGCAATACCATTAACTTTTGGAGTAGTTTTTTTTAAAAAAATCCCTGTGTTTGTTTCTAGATTACTTTAAATATTACAAAACACCACTTTTAAGGTAGTGAACAGAATAAAACACCAGTTTGTCATGGTGCAGAACTGCCTCTGTGGGTTCTGTTTATGGTTCAGCTCTATCTGGCTGAGGGTTGAATTGGTGCTAAGAGCAGTGCCTGAGAGTAGGTCTGAGGTGGCAGGGTCTCTATAACTTTGAAGACTCTGTTGGTGTCTAACTTCAATCCCACTGTCAATGCCACTCAGCTTTTTAATGCATACAGCATAACTTGTAGACACTTTTAGACTAAGATGTGGAGGAGAGACTTGGTCATGTGTAAGATGAAACATGGAAGCTGGGAAGACAGAGGAGACCCCTAAGAAGGACTGTTTGAGGTAGGATCTATTTCAACCCCTTCCAGCTTTCCCTGTTTCAAATTCCCACAGTTCCAGGCTGAATAGGATTCCCCCAACCTAGTGAGCATTCTATGGTCTTAGGTCTCCCATATTTGGTAGAAAAATGTGTTAAGACCTGTTGTGCAAAGGTTCTGGTAACTGGCATTCTTTATGGTCTCCAGATCAAGGGGACAGAGTAGTTTACTGGGTCAGGAATTAGAGTGTGGTTCTCTGTATTGTTTCCTCCTCTCATTCCAAGGTAGTTGGGTTCTTTGCTGTCCTTGGCCAGGGTTGCTTGAAGAGTTCAAAGCAGAAGCAGCTTGAAGACAAATTATTTTAGTCTTTCCTGAAAGTCTTAACTGGTCACACAGATTTTGCTAGATGGCTTGAGGTAGAGGGGAAAATAGGAAAGGCTAGGGGGCTGGAGTGATTCCCTAATCACTCCACCCCCTAGGCCTATGGGTTCTACCACCAGCAGGTATCTGTGTTCCAGGGAGGTGGGCTGACTTCAGAGGGCAGTTGCTAGCCCTGAGCTGGCCACATGCCCACTCTATTCAAGACCTCCACTTTGAATGGACCTTGAGAGCTTGTTTGGAGGTTCTAGCAGGGGAATGCAGCTGCTCATATACCCTTGACTGAAGACTGGTCCTCTTCTAGTTGGGAAGGTCATCCTCTTTGAGCACACAGCTTCAGGAGGGATGCACATGGATTGGTGAAGGAAGAAGGGGACACCTGCCTAGCCACCATCCCACATCCACATGTGATGGACAAAAATTTGGGAGGGGTATCTCAGGATTGAGGAGACCCAGCCCCATACCAGATACCCCAGCCCAGGGTTCCAGGACCAGGAAGATAAGTCCCCACAATTTCTGGCTGCAAAAACCAGTGGGGATTGAGTCAGTGGAAGAAATGGCTGGATCCCAAGCAGTTCTGCTTAACAAACCCACAGGTGGACTTATTCAATCTCAGTCCCTCTGGCTTCCAGCACCAGGACAGCAGTTTAAAAGGCACCAGAGGCATAGAGGGAGGAACTGAAGTGTCTGGCATCAAGACAGGAGCTGGGGGACATCTTTCTGCCAGACAGAAAGGTGGGCAGAGACCATTGTCCCTTTTCTGAACCCTCCCCACACAGAGCCACAGAGTTGGGAGGTATGTGCCATATCCAAGACTCCATCAACCTGGCTAACAGTTTACCCTGCCTTGGAGATCCCCTGAGTTTCCGTCCCATGCAACTTATAGCTGTTAACAGTGGCTTTTTCCTATGAATAGTTGGTCTTGGCTCATCCTTCACAACTTCCTTAATCCTCTCAAACAAGCGAGAGCCAGCCTCAATGACCCCTAGCCCAGACACTTCTTGTTAATTGGCCCTAGGCCTGTTACTAGCAGCAGCCAACCTAGATTCACAGTCTGATTTCACAGGGGAATGTCCAGAACAAGTAACAGCCATCTCAGATTGCTTTATTGCTCATAGAGGGTGGCTACTTGGCCTGCACCACCCAGGAGCCTGTGCACCCAATAGACAGCTACAGACCACGTTGGAGCATTACCACCCTGCCCTTGGACAGCTATTCCTCCGTGGAGGGCAGAGGTTGGTGGTCATTGGTCACAGCCAGTCCTTGCACCTGACTGGACTAGGTAAATCTCTCTCATTGATCTGCCAATAGCAAACAAGGCTCAACTACAACAGGAGGGTTTACTCAGCCCACATGAAGGGTGAACCTTGAGTAGTCAGCTTGAGTGATAGCAAAAAACAACCAGAACTGCCAGAAAGTCAAACTGTATAGAAGTCTGAAAACCAAGGAGTTAAAGAAGAAACATTCATCAGACCGGTAGGAGGAGTGGAGATGGGAAGCCAGGGTGGAGAGGACTCGCATCAAGGTGGTGTCTGGAGGACTGGGGCAGGCAAGATGGTGGCTGGTGGATCAGGCAGTCCCACATTTGCCTATGGATAAAGTGGGAGGAACAACTGGGGAGCAAGACAGACCACACAACCCAGAGTTCCAACCAGGGAAAATAAAGCCCCCAAACCTCTGGCTGTAAAAACCTGTGGGGGTTGTGGCAGCAGGAAAAACTCCCACCCTCACAGAAGAGTTCATTGGAGAGACTCACAGGGTCCTAGAACTTATACAAACACATCCACCCAGGAATCAGCACCAGAAGGGCCCAATTTGCTTGTTGGTAGTGGGGGAAGTGACTGAAAGTGGTGGAGAGCCGATCAAGTGACATTGTTCCCTCTCAGACCCTCCCTCCACATCAACCAAGTGGGTTGTCCCACCCTGGTGAATACCTAAAGCTCTGCCCCTTACAATGGGATAGGTGCACCAAGACAAAGAAATATTGCTGAAATGAAAGAACAGATCAAAACTCCAAAAATAGAACTAAGTGATGAAGAGATAGCCAACCTATCAGGTGCAGAGTTCGAAACACTGGTAATCAGGAAGCTCACAGAATTGGTTGATTTTGGTCACAAACTAGATAAAAAAATGAGGGCTACAATGAATGAAATATAGAAAAATATACAGGGGACCAACAGTGAAGGGAAGGAAACCAGGACTCAAATCAAAGATTTTAAACAGAAGGCAGAAATAAACATTCAACCAGAATAGAATGTAGAAACAAGATTTCAAAAAAATGAGGAGAGGCTTTGGAACTTCCAGAACAACTTTAAACATTCCAACATCTGAATCATAGGGGTGCCAGAAGGAGAAGAGAAAGAGCAAGAAATTGAAAATTTATTTGAAAAAATAATGAAGGAGAACATCTCCAATCTGGCAAAGAAAATAGACTTCCAGGAAGTCCAGGAAGCTCAGAGGGTCCCAAACAATTTGGACCCAAGGAGGATGACACTGAGGCACATCATCATTACATTACCCAAGATGAAAGATAAGGAGAGAATCTTAAAAGCAGAAAGAGAAAGGGAGGCAATTACCTGCAAAGGAGTTCACATAAGACTGTCAGCTGATTTCTCAAGGGAAACGTTGCAGGCAAGAGGGGCTGGAAAGAAGTATTCAAATCATGAAAGGCAAGGACCTACATCCAAGATTGCTCTATCCAGCAAAGCTTTCATTTAGAATGGAAGGGCAGATAAAGTGTTTCCCAGATAAGATCAAGTTAAAGGAGTTCATCATCACCAAACCCTTATTATATGAAATGTTAAAGAGATTTATCTAAGACAAAGAAGAAGATCAAAACTATGAACAGTAAAATGACACAAAATCACAACTCTCAGCATCTGAACCTAAAAAAAACAAAACAAAAAAAAGAGCAAACAACTAGAATAGGAATAGAATCACAGAAATGGAGATCATATGAAGGGTTATCAGTTGGGAGGGGGAGAAGGGAGAATGGGGGAAAAGATACAGGGAATAAGAAGCATAATTAGTAGATACAAAATAGACAGGGAGAGGGGAAGAGTAGTATAGGAAATATAGAAGCCAAAGAACTTATATGTATGACCCATGGACATGAGCTAAGGTGGGGGGTTGGATACTGGTGGGAGGGGAGGTGCAGGGCACAGGTGGATAAAAGGGAGAAAAAAATGGGACAACTGTAATAGCATAATTAATAAGATATACTAAAAAAATAAATCTCTGTTGAATGTTTAATTTCCTTTTTTTAATGGTGAATAGTCCTTTCTCCTTCCAGATCAAACCATGTGCATACAAAATTAGAAAAGCATACCTCAAGTCAGTATACACATTCACTGTCTTTTCATGTGACAGTTACAGTGCCCTCATCAATGCAATCAGTTTAGCTTTCTGAGCAGAGGTTCCTGGTGGTAAGGACTTGGTCTGTACTAGTCCTTCAAGAATCACAATTGCATATGCAGCCTTTCTGTTTCCTTTGTCTGTATAACTGCTTCCACCTGCATATAGAGTCCAGTCTGCCTCTTTTAGAGGATGGTCCTGTCGACAAATCCCTCCTCAGAAGAGGAAAACCTTACCTCCTATAGCACATTCTAATGGCTTCAAGAAAAAATGACTTTCAGGGCTTCCAGAAATTCCAGCTACAATTCACTTAGTGGTCTATTGACCACAGGATATGTCACTCTGGTATCAATCAAAAAGGTCTACAATTTTCCCCTTCTGTTGGTTTTACCTAGTTATTAGACTCTGACCTCCTTTTCCCTCACTTGGAGCACTCATTTTTCTAGTGTCCCTTTGCCTTGCAATATGATTGCCCTGTCCTGAATAGGAGCTTTTCTACCACCAAATTTGGTTCCCCTGTGGGTTTGGGATAGAGAGGTCAGTTCAGGCTCACCTCCTTTGGCTCCGTCAACCAAATAAGGAGGGTCCCCCAGGGCTTGAGAGTCCTTGGCAAACCTGACCATGTGCACAGCAACCATACTGATCTTCCTCTTTTCTCTCTTCTGAGCTTCTGTTATCTGCCACAGGCAAATTCCCTTTTTTTTCAGAGCATTTTCACATTTCCCTGATCTTTGACGAAGCAACTCTAATTGCAGTATAGTACAGTAGTTTAAAGACCCATTCAGTGGCCAGAATTCTCCCGAGTCCAGATTATACATAAGCCAAACAGTATTACAATAAAAAAAGAAAACATTTTCTTAACTTCATGAGCATAGGTAAACAAATCAGCCAGAATTCACCCCAAAGGGTTGTCTCCCAGAATGGAGACTCCCCCACCATTCTACCAGACAGATCTCTGTAATATCACACAAACCAGAAGGAATTCACCCAAAAGGGCTATTTATCAGAACAGAGGCTTCCCCAACCCTCCTGACAGAGCTCTGTAAACCAGAAGACACCTTAATTAAAACAGAAGATACCCTTTTACCAAACAGAGATCTGTAATATACTAGATAGCACTCTGGAAACCAAAAGGCAACAGAAGGCACCCTTTTACCAGACAGAGCTCTATAAACCACAAGACACCAGAAGGCACATTTTTAAATCCAGGACTGCAGTCCTGAACCAGAAAGGGAAGTGATTCAATTGAAAGTGAAAACAGTAGGGAGTGCTGAGAATTGGAGAAGGAGAGTCCCCAAGTGAAATCACTTGGCAGCTGCTAGGGAGTCTCCAAATTTGCACTCCAAGGCCTCCCAGTCCAGGCAGCAATGGAACTCCCTGTCAAGTACCCAGACTTACTGGAGGGTCCTGAAGGTATCCCACCAGAGTCGCTAGAATAGGAAACTGGAAGAGTAAGTGTTCGTGCTGCCTGTTACTACCAGAACCAATAAGTAGAGACAAGATTGAATCTTTATGGGTACTTTATTCAAATGGCCAGTGATCTGAGAAGACAGTGGGTTAAATACCCTCAAAAACTGTCTTAACATCTCATTAGAAGCTGACATTTTCATGGAGAAGAAAGGGTATGTAAGGGGTTTGGAAGAAAAGTTAATTGGATAAGAGTTGTAGTGCAGCACTGATTAACCTAGTACTTCTTTATCTGTTTATCGATACTTCGTTATCTACATCATAGGGTGTTCCATCTCTGGTACACAGTGGCTCAGATACTATTTTCAGGGCTTGCAGACCCCTGAGGCACAAAGGTTGAATTGCTTGTTGACCTCCTGGTGTCCTGCATTCCAGTTCCTGAAATAACAGCTTCCACACACATTAATCACTTAAGCCTATCAACTAAGGCTAAAATCTTTAACTTGATCTCTCCTATCAGATGTGGCTTAAAGGAAGAGTGTGCAAGACATTTGAAACCATTTTTATATCAGGAGTAAGCAGGAAGAAAGCTCATTTTACCAAGAAGCCGACACTGAATGCTTGAGTTGTGCCTCTGGGTGTCTGTGGCCATTTCCTTATCCAGTTATTCTGGGCATGTCTTCTGGACTTTTCAGGAAGTCTCAGTTTCCAAGATTCAGTCCTTTTGTCAAAGCCCAATTTCTGATTTTTGGATTTAATACAAGGGCATTGAGAATTGGGAAAATTCTCAAATCTCATTCTTCTAGACTGTAAAATAGAAACAGGACAAGGAGAAGTGAAAAAAGAGAATAGGGAGGAAGGAAGGAGTGCAAGGACAGAGTGAGGAGAAAGTGAAACTGATATATGCCTGGCGCCATTTCCAGGGAGAAGGGATTGTAGCACTGGGGTCAGGCAAGAACATTTTACATAAATCAAGGAATGGGAGGACAGAGTAGGCCAACAGGCTACTGAATGCTAGCCCCTTATGTACCTCCTTGTCCTCACCTTGCCCATGCTGATATCAGCATGTAGCCAGGAGAAGGGAGGGGTCATAGGAGGAGTTTGCCTGAAGCAACAGAAAACAAGCTATTGTGGGCCTTGACAGATCTCCCTACTACAAAGGTGGGTGGGTGTGATTGACAGAGGAAAAAACCTTCCCACTTCTTTCTGGAACATGATGGCAAGGGGAGGTGCAGATTTGCCAGTCTAGGACCTGATTGGGAAGCTGGATGTTTCCAGAGTGCATGGAATTATGGGCTGGAAGATTTAAATGGAGGAAGGGCAGAGACTCACTCTCTTTCTCTTACTTTGGGATCCACCTGGATGATCATACAGCTTATCACAAAGGAGGATATTTTTAAGGGAGAGAAGGAGCTCTGGTGTAGCCTAAGACTGGTCTGGCATGGCAGAGGGTGGCAGGATTATTTTGCTTCAGAGGTTTTAAAGGGGATGGGCTCTGATGCAGAAGCTTGCCATTCTTCCAAAACTGTGTAGCTTTTGAATAAATGGCTTATTTACTTTTTCACCAGATCTCTGCCTCTGGAAATTTGCCTTTGGGCAGTGGGAAGTAAGACCCCATATTACTGTTCAGTAACAATGCTGCTCTTTGTTTTTGTCTTTATTTGTAATTTTATTTAATTTATAATCATGTTTTGATTTTATAGTTATAAAACAAGTTGATCCTTAGATTTACCCATAATAAAAATAAGCTGGGGCTTCTGGCTAAGATGGAGGCATAGGTAGATGCACTGTGCCTTCTCGAACAACCAAGATAGGGACAACAACAATATAGAAACAAAATAACAACCAGAACTGACAGAAAATTGAACTGTATGGAAGTTGGACAACCAAGGAGATAAAATAGACCTGTTATTCCAGACCGGTAGGAGGGGTGGAGTCGGGCCAGGTGAGGGACACAGAGCAGAGAGCAGAGCAACAGGGGTGGCGAGCAGGACTGCAGCGGGTGGACCCTGGGCACACAAGCAGCAGTGGCTGGGGGGCCCTGGCTGGGGGTTGGTGACCAGCAGACCCAGCGATGCAGCCATTCTGAAGCAAGGCATTGTGCCCAACTCAGGGTCCCAGCACCGGGAAATAGAGCTTTGGGTCACTGACTGAGGAGGAAGGTCCCACCAGGTGCGCAGGCCCAACCACACAGGAATTGGCACCAGAGGGGCCCAGTTTGCTCGAGGGAACTGGCAGAGGGGTGTGGGGTCCTACGGAGAGCGGAGCAAGTGCCATTGTTCCTTCTCGGACCCCACCCCCACATATAGCGTCACAACCCAGTGACTGGGGTGCCCTGCCCTAGTGAACACCTAAGGCTCCACCCCTCACTACAGGCCCTCAACAAGACAAAAAAAAAAAAAAAAAAAAAAACACAGCAAAGAGATGGCTCAAACAGAAGAAGAATTGAAAGCCCCAGAACCCATCCTCTTAAGTG
>CM052541.1:82716234-82733601 GCA_028533065.1 Trachops cirrhosus
GGCTCGGGGCGCTCTCCTTTGAGAGAGTGGCCAGGCCACTCAGAGGCACCCTCCCCTTGAGAGGGTAGCCATGCCATCCCTATTCCTCCACAGGACTCGGTAGTCCGTGTGTATGTTTTTCTCGCCACTTGCGAGCCATCTACAATGTTTGCGGTCACCGCGGGCCAGTGGACTGCAACACTTCCGCATTCTCTTCTCCCACACATCTCCTAAACTCTAAGGGCCTTTGTGAGACTTGTAACCAGGGAGCATTGGGCAGTGGCAGCTCATCTGGGGCTAACCCCCTGACCCTGTTCCCAAGACCCACTCAGGGTCAGGTTCCCTTTCTGATAACAAATTCAGCTTCAAAAAGTATGTCTTCTGTCCAGAAACTAGTTGCTTTGTATCGAAAATCTCTTCTGGAAATGAAGGCCTTGATAACTTCTCTAGCTGGGGGAAAGTTTTAATTGTTGAGTAAAATTACATTTTTCAAGAGTAGGCTCTGTGTTTGATGGAAGTAAGTTAGGTTTCTGATCTGATAAGTGAAATCAACACTTAAACAAGGGGTTGATTATTTATGTTATGGGAGGATTGGCAATAGAAACTTTTTAGTTGCTAAGTGCATCAGGAGTTCCATTTGTGATCGTTCATTTCTGAACAGAGAAAACAGAAGAGAAGCCAAAGCATTTTGAGTAACTATTAGAGGTTAAACTGGACTGAAATGAAGTATCTGGAATGATTACAAAAATTGGTGGGCAAACAAAATTTAACTGAACAAAAACTCCACTTTGCATACTTCCCAGGAAACACAATCAGTATGTTTCACATTAGACAAAAAAAAAAAAAGCTATAAACAAGTGTGTTTGTTTTGTTTTTTGCTTTGACTACCACTGCCATATTTCTCTGACCAACTCCCTTTTCACCAATTTTCTCCAATTATTTTTAACCTTTTCCTCCCTCTTCAACCCTCAGAGCCAAACCTTTTCCCTTCCGTCACTCTCAGCAGATGGCACTGACTACTTTTATATAAAGGATGTAGACGTGTGCAGAGAGAACTGCCGCACCTCACATCGCCAAAGCCTAACCCTCCCTTGTTGGCACTGACCCTTTTCTCTTAATTTTAAAAGACAACCTGCCCCGCTCCTTGCTATAGCTACCTTTGCTCATTCTCACTTTCTCATCTTCATACATGCTTGTTCCTTTTGTTCTCTCCCAAAACACTTAAATTATGTTCATGCCAGAACTGTGGACAAAATAACCAAACCATTTTGTATCTCCCTATAGCTTTCCCATTACAAACCCTCTCTCTCCTCTGCTTCACAGCTAAATCCCAAGAGGTGTTCAGAATGTCATTTCCTTACTTCTCATTCATTGCCCACCAATCTTGATTGTACCTCCAACACTCCAGTGAAATTTTTACCATGAATTTTCCATGTTTCCAAATCCAGTGGCGTCTGTCTTCACTCTACTTGACTTCTCTACAGTATTCAACAGTTTCTTTTTTTAAAATGTATTTTTTAATCACTATTCAAGTACAGTTTCTAGCCTTTACTCCCATTCCAGCCAACCCACCCATCCCTCTCCTCCTCCATCCCATTTCCAATCCCCCTAGTTTTTGTCCATATGTCCTTTATATTTGTTCCTGTAAACCCTTCCCACAGTTTCAAGCACTCAGTTTCACTCTCTCTCACTGCCCCCATACTTGTTCAGCCTTTATTTTAAAATGTCAGTTATTAAAAGGGTCAACGAAAAGATCCAGCTCATCAATGAGCCCTGGCTGGTGTGGCTCTGTGAATTGAGTGCTGGCCTGTACACCAAAGGGTTGTCAGTTCAATTCCTAGTCAGGGCACATGCCTGGGTTGTGGGCCAGGACCGCGATAGGGGCACGTGAGAGGCAACCACACATTGATGTGTCTCTCCTTCTCTTTCTCCCTCCCTTCTCCTCTCTCTAAAAATAAATAAAATCTTTAAAAAGAAAGGGTTAATATTTCATTGAGTATCATTGTATTTCTCTTAAAACTACTCACTTATTGTAAGATCATTACTTATAATAATTACCATTCACTTTAGTAATATATATATTTTTAGAGTAGAATAGCTTATTTATACTTTATATTTCAATGAAGACCTTAAATTGATTTTAAAAACCTGTATGTATAGATAGGTTATATTATTTCTGAATTTCATTTTAAATCAATAAAGATGGATTTTCAACATACTTGTTAGAAAAGGTTGGTGCTGGTCTAGTGGGATTGAATTTCTGCTCTAGTAGTACCAACTTCCTCATTGTAAAGAGTCAGGGAAGTGACCCAGTGCAAGCAAACTTCTGTATTTCCAAGGGCCCACTTCACTGCTTTTGGAAAAGATTCAGCTCATCAAATAGTTGCATGATAATGTCTCTTTAACTAATATGAGTTATTTTGATTGCTCCTTAGTTGTTATATGAGTTACCTGTATAGTGACTTTTCATCAAAATATTTTATCCTTTCTTTTCATACTTAACTCTCCCAGTGTTTTGTGTGGGAAGACACAGAGTGGAAAAACAAACCTCTAAGCACAAGATTATTTTTCCCGTTGACAATTATTTGTAGTGAAATTGTTTCCCGGCCATGATTCTTCCTTTAGAACACCATTATCATGGGCTCAGAATGGCAAGGCCATCTTTTTTATTATTGTTCCCAAGAAATGGCTTATAGCCATTAGTATGCTTTCTGTACATGGGTTTCTTTTTTTCCACCTTGCGCAGGAAAACAGTTCTGCCTGCTTCAGTAGAAAAGCTTGACTGCATAATGGGTGGTTTCTAAAGAGTAATTGTTTTCCTGATGGACTCAGAGCTCATGTATGGGAGCACCAGGGGGCATCCTAACAGGGAGCACAAAGTGCCCAGCCTGGCCTCTGACTTTAAGAAAACAAGGTGGTGCCCTGGCTGGTGTGGGCTGTGGATTGAGTGCTGGCTGGGAACTGAAAGGTCACTGGTTGGATTCTCAGTCAGGTGACTGGGTTGCTGGCCAGGTCCCCAGCTGGGGACATGTGAAAGGTAACCTATTGATGTATCTCTTGCACATCAATGTTTCTCTCCCTCTTTCTCTCCCTCCCTTCCTCTCTTAAAAACAAAAAGAAAGAAAACAAGGTGGTTGCAGCCATATGGGCAGTATGCAGAGTCACAGCTCACCAGGACAGCCAGGGCACCGGGGTCCTGGGGAAGATTCATGGGGTAGCAGAGAGAGCTGTGTCCACTGGTTTGTGGGCTGCTGACTACAGCACAGCAGAACAAAAGGATCTATCTAAGTCCTTGTTACTCAGAGTGTCTGCTACAGAACAGACCCAAGGTGGGTGTACGATATACTATTACCGAAAGGTCCCCCCACTAGGTTCGCTATGCCCACTGCCAGGGGAAAGACATCTCTCAATGCCAGAGATTTGTGAAAAGGAAAGGAAATATTTATTTAAAAACTATACAGACTTAGAATAGTGACTAAATGTCTTCATTAAAATACTAAAGTCCTATAGAATACCCACAGACACACAAAGTCCTTCCTTCTCCCTCTGCCCTTGTCTGGGGTACTGTATCTCAGGAAAAGGAGAAGTCCGTGATTCGAGCTCCTGGCACCATGAGCTGTGTTGCCGCCACGATCTCCAGTTAATCCAAAGCCATGTGGCACCTTCTCATGGCCCACCAGCAAGAGTCCTTTCACCCCTTTTCTTCCAGGCAAGGTCTCTCCTGCTTCCTAAGCCACGTGGCAAAAGAGAGCACCCCAAAGCCACGTGGTCCTGACTCTTGCCAAAGCCATGGGGTCCCCACTCTGCCAAAACCTCGTGGTTCTCCGTTTCTACTGCCACTGCCTTGTGGTCCTTTCTGGTATGGCTGCCACACCTGGGGTTTAAATCCCTGTGCCAATCTTCCTCTGCAGCCCCATTTCCGACTCCTCCTACAATCAGTTATATCTGCCAGCATTTCTGTATTCTTCCAGCTTTACTGGGCTGCCATCATAAGTCTGGGCAGGTGTGGCCCCATGGCATGGAGCCAATCTTCTCCAAGCTCTCATGTAGGCACTGTAATCAGGGAAAGCTGCCTCCCAGTTACATCTTGGGAGGAAGTCACTTCCGTCCCCCTGGCTCAAAGTGTGGCCACAGCTATTTAACATATCTATGCAACCAGTTAGAGGTTACAGATATGTTAAATGACCATGCCAGAGGTTAGCTGCAAAGCTGTTGCAACACAGCTCCCAATGGCCCTGCTCCATGTGTCCCATCCCCCAGCTCAGTCTTGTGGGGGTGTGAGGACATCCTATATATTTTTCTAGTATTTCCTAGACACCTTGAGCTCTGGACCCTATTACAAATTCCTATTTGGGGCCCCCCTCTTGGCTACACCCTGTTACATGTCTACAGATCAACACCATCCATGTCACTTGGGAGCTTATTAGAAATACACAGTCTCAGGCCTCATCCCAGACCAATGAATGAGAACCTGTGTGTGAACAAGATCCCTAAGTGACTCACATGCACATTATATTTCTAGGAGCACTGCTGCTCTAACCTACATTCAAGGCTGCAGTCCTCAGACACAGCACAGACACTGCTCCCTCCAGGAAGCCTTCCCAGCCCCTCTGCCGGCGCTGGGCATGCCTTTCAACATCCCCCTGCACTTTGTCACCTGGATCTTGCAGGTTTCCTTACTAGCCTGTGGTTGTAGATCTGCATGTCTGCTCTGCCCTTTCTCAGAGGGGAGCTCTGGCCCAGATAATTCTGTGCTCACCTTGCACGCTGCCTAACTCTGAGCAAGCTCCAGTCACAAGGCTCATTAAGCCAATGAACAAATGAATGAATGGGCGGGCAGGTGATTGACAGGACAGAAATAAAAGCCTGAAACTCACAGAAGGGTAGATGTTTATTTTTGCTGCTTCTTAGACAAGCTCTACAAGGTAAAAATTAGATTCTTTCAATGGCATACATTTTAAACATCAGCCTCTGATGTGGCATTTAGGATTCCCAGAGCATGTTGGTTTAGGCACTTTTATACCCAGAGGCACATAGAATTTCACAGGCTCTAAGGGAGTGATTGGCTCTCTTGGGGATGCTGTTGCCAGCTGCTTGGTGAGGAAGGGAAGAGCAGCTGCAGACACAAGTCAAGGCCAAGTCCATAGCCCTCCATACCTTTTATGAGCTGGTTATCCAGTTGGCAGGTGAGTAGGTCCTTTGTTGTCTGTTCCTTACTGCCACCCACCTTGGCATCCTTTCCCTCCTGAGGAGCACCTGCAGCAGGATGTGGGTGTGAAGGGGAAGGTGCCTACTGGACTTTGCTGTGTCAGCATCTTTGGTATAAGGAATAATCCCAAGGCCCAGGGAGGCTCTGAGAAGGAAGGTAGCCAATACCGACTGGGGTTGGCGATCCTAGGTGGGTTACAGCTGGCCACATTCTCCCTGTTACCTGTCAGCAGGAAACTGCTGGGCCCTCATTTTGCCAAGCAAGGGCTGAAACCTCTACCTCACCTGCCCCTTTGCAGAGAGCCTCTCTAAGGCCACTCCATCAGGGCCAATTTAGGAGACAAGCACCTGCCGCTCAGGGTTGGAGCAGCACGATGGAAAATATCTGCAGGAAGCAACAGCTTTGTGGCACTGTCTTCCCGCCATCAGTCACTGGTTTAATGAGATATTCTTGCACTTGGCTTTTTTCTTTTCTTTTCACTGAAGGACCCTGATGCTCTCCACAGATATGAACTCATGATGCCTCCCCCGGAAGGCAGGGGCATCCTCTCACTCCAGCACAAATCTGCTCAGCCTTTGCCTGCTGGACTCTTTGTTCACCCTAACATGCCCTCTGGCCCAGGAGATCTAATAAATATGAACGTGACCCACAGTCCTCCACTCAGAGTAGAGTTCACTGTGCATCTCACTGATGTCTCATCAGGATCTTACCCTCTTTGTGTTCAAGGTACTTTTTCTGAGGAAATGACAGATGACCTTGTTCTGCGAGGAGCTGGGGGCTGGGGAGTGGGGCTCAGTGGAGAACACTTGTTCACAGGGGAAGTATGAATCAGTGAGGATGGTATATGATTCAGGGGTACATGTCCTATGGCCCTGGCTGTGGTTCAGCCTCCTAGGCTTTGGGGCAGAATTTCAAGTTTGTAGCTTTGGTGGAGAAGACACTCCTGGCTATTTTGAAATGTAACCCTTCTTTAAGAGGAACATCAACCAGTGTGGTTTTCTGGGTGCTTGGAAGGCAGGCTCTCTGCCCTGTAGCAGGGGAAGACATTTGAAGAGATCCCAGTGTTTTTCCACAGAACTGATTTAATGAAGACAGCCAGTCCTGCGGCCCCCTGGGCAGGCTCAGGAAAGGCTCTCTGTGACTCTTGAGTGCTCTGCCTCGCATTGCCTTCCCCTGCACTGACTGTTAGAGGGCCTGTTCCAGGCCTTCCTGGACACATTCACACTAATGATATAAAAGTGAGAAGGCACAGTGGTCAAGAACGGTCATCACCAACTTAAAGGAAGCAAAGAAATTACACTTGTTCTCAAGATGGAGTTCATTAGTGGCTCCGGGAAGGGGGTGATTTCACACTCCCACAGGAGGACCAATTTGCAGCCACAGTGGTGACTTCTGACTTTAAGCCAAAAAACTCCCAGCTTAGGGAGGATTAGGGGAAGCAGCTTCAGCCCCAACCTCCCTCCTTACGCTCCTGCCTGGCAAAGGAAGGGCCTTCAATTGATTGCCAGGGCACAGACACCAGGATTCCCTCTCCACCCACCCTGGCTCCACCCAACGGCGGTTGCCCCCAAAGGAGCTGCACCCCCTTCTCACTAGCAACTCTTCAGCTTGGTGTCAGGCTCTAGGCCAAGCTTGTCTGCCTGACACCTTAGAGCCCCAGCTCTACAAAAGCCTTGGGAAAGTAGCAAGAGAGGAGCGGGAGGCACAAATGGATCAACTCCACCAAGGGACAAGCCCCTCATTGCCTTTTCTGTGCAAAACGTGTATGTATATCTCTGCAAGTGCCACAAGAATGTGAGCTGCTATTCTCCTAACATCTGGCACTTGCTTTTAAATCTACAAGTTGAAATCTTAGGGACTCAACATTTTAACTGAGTATAATTGCAAATCCTGATATATATATATATATATATATGAGAAATACATATGAACCTATATATCACACGCACATGTGTGCCATTCTGAATATTACTGAATACATAAGCATCCCAGGAATTCGGACCTCAAACCACCAATTTGTGCACAATTACACCATTCTGCTCAATCAGGGAAAAAAGGTCCTGACAGGCTCAGGGCACTGTCCTGCCTGCATCTGGTTTCCAAAGCTAGGTGCAAGCTCCTCACACGTGGCTTGTCCTCTGGGTCGAGGCGTGGTCCATTAGCAGTGTGAACTTGACAGTGCTGTCCTTCTCCCAGCCCCTCCGGATCTTGGAGAGTCTTCGGCTTAAGCAGGGCAGGAAGAACAGGACCTTGGCTAGGATGACGACGCAGGGCACCAGCAGCGTGAGTGTGAAGGTGGGAGGTAAGTAGAACTTGTAGCGGCTCTCCTCGAAGGCGCGGGTCCAGCCGTAGGTGAGCGTGTGCAGGGTGCTCAGCACCAGAGCCACAAAACCTAGAGTGGACTGCAGAAGAAAGAAGGCTGGAGTGAAGGCCAGGGGATGAGGGACACAGTGATTCCACCACTGGGTCACTGCTTGTCCACAGAGGGGAAGGAAGGAGTGTGACTTTAGCAGTCAGGGCTCTGGGTTCAAATCCCTACCCTATCACTCACACTCTGCATAATCTTATCACTACCTAAACTCCCTGAGCCTCAGTTTCCCCAACAGAAAAACAGGAATAATGTTTCTACCCTTACAGTATATAAAGATTGACTGATTCACAAGGATTCAATAAAATTACTGTTATTCATACCTTTGGACACTGAGAGTGGACCTCTTTTATTTTATTTGACTTGACTTTAAATAATTGTTTATTTTTCAATTACAGCTGACATACAATATTATACTGGTTCCAGGTGTACAACCCAGTGACTAGACACTATACAACCCACTAAGTGATCACCCAGATAAATCCAATACTCACCTGACACTATACATAATTATTACAATAGTATTGACCACATTACCTATATTGTACATCCCCATGACCATTCTGTAGCCGCCAATTTATACTTCCTAATCCCTTCACCTCTTTCACCCAGCCACCCCAAACCCTCTCCCATTTTGCTGGAGGACTTTAGATGTTCAAAGAAGTTTAAAAATATTTTAGCAGTTTTGTGTATGTTTTAGTGTACGTTAGAGTAAACAAGTGCCTACCAGCACGCTGAAGTCTTCATTTCACAGATAATGCTTGGCCTAAGCCCAGATAACAAAGGGAATTGATTTTAAGTTGATTTAAAGGTAAATGAAAACTAAAAAATGTACTTGACACTTGGACTTGGCATCAGTAGTAGCTCACTGGGGCCTGAGGCCGGGTGACCTGACACTGTATAAAGCCCAGGACACCACACAGAAGCTCTTTGTGGGTGCTGGTCTCTCTCCTCCTGCCCACACACTGAGTCAGGAATACCAGGTGGAACTTACTCTCCTGCCGGGAAGGAGCTTAATGACCAGGGGGAGATCAAGACCTTTGCAAATCCTAACCAAAAGAGTCCAGGCCAGGCTACAATGGAGCGCCCCACTCCTTAAGCCACACACTGGTCACTTCCAGCTGAGATTAGCTCCTGGCCAAGTGTCTACACACGAGTGTCTATGGGAACCACACATGAGAATAGCTGGCAAATGCTGCTCTGTAATTCTAGCCTCAGGAACCTTTTGTATGTCAGGTTTCTTTTTCTTTTCTTTTTTTTAAATGAAAGGTTTATTTGCTCAGTATACCAAATAGGATGCAAGCACTATCAAGACAAATGTACAGAAATAGGCAGATCAAAATAAAACAGTAATTTAGTTTAAATGAAGGGAAATCTCTTTAAATGACAACATACTCTCAAGAAGAATCTTTTCTTAAGTTAATTATTTCAATAAAATAAAGGATATGGATTAAGTGGAAGTTAGCTTGTGAATTTTTCTTAAAAATAAAACCTCAACTCTATTAATCCATGCCACTTAAACACAAAAACTAAAATTTCCAAATAAGAGCAAAGGAGATGAAGTGGTCAGTTACATTTTTTTGCTTGAACAGTCCAGAGGAAAATGGTCACTGCGAATACAGCAGGCAGACTGTTCACACTGACTGACCCGGAGATGCACTAAACTTCAGTCTCCATGCTTGTCACTGTGCTAAATGCTCCCTATTAGTATGTGTGGCACATTTTGGTCCACGATATGGTTTAATGTCAAGACAGATCCCAATTTGTTACAGATACATACACAATTTGTTGCTTGCTTTGTCTCTAACTATATATATTTATACATATAGATATATAAATATGTAACATTTATATGATATAATTTAATATATAAATATATAAACATATAAACAAATGCAATATATGAATATAAATATTTATATATTTATACATACATATATGTATGTATTTTTAAATATATATATTTAAAAAGCCAGTATACTATCACATACAAAGGTTTCTGCTGAACTACAAATGATACACTCAGATTCTACCACTGGTACTGGTCTTGACTGGTGCTGTGAACCTGGGAGAGTCACTCAGCCTCAGTGAGAAGTGATTCCAGACACTGAAGTTGGAGATGTAGGAGCAGTGCCGTGCAGACCAGCACTCTCCAGATCCCAGAGAAGACAGGCAGATGGAGAGGAGAGCGCACCAAGGGTTAGGGCTTTAGCGGGGCAGGGAGGAGAGGCACAGACAAGTCTGATTGATTCTGCAAGCACCAAGGAGGAGCCACGGAGAGATCTGGGGCAGGAGAGACCTGTGTTTGTTGTGTAATGAATGAAAATAGCAGTCATCCATCAAGCAGTGAACACAAATGCACCTTCTCGAAGGACACAGTGCAAAGGTTTCATTGAAATGTGGCAGCATGATGGTACCTCAGGGTCCTCTTTATAGGTCAGTTTTGAGTTTTCCACCGAGCAGCTGCAATTAGGTGGGCTCCTTGGATTTCCTTCCAGCCCAGCTTGTTAGTACTGAGTCAGGGGCTCAGCTAAGAGACACTGTCTTGTTTGTGTTCCCCTCAGAACAGATGTTTAAGTGGGTTTGATTCTGCTACCGTGCCTCATTCTCCCTCCTCCCCACTGTCGGGGGAGCTTTGCTGGTACCTGCTCCAGTATAAACACCAGCACGGTGAACCTCAGTAAATGAAGGAACATGTTTTGGAAAAATTGTTTGTAATGCTTTTAATAATATAATGATAAACATTTTCTAATGGCTATTTGTTATAAGTTCATAGAAAGATTCCCAAGTACAACATTTTTGACTCCAAATAAAATACTAGCTGCCAAAGATCCCCAATCTCTGCCCTTCCTAGCCACCTCTGGCCATTCTTTGTTTTGTGACCATATCAAGGATGCTTTTATCCCATCCTTAACAACTTCCTGGCTTAACACAGCCAGTCAGGAAAAGCCATGGTTGGTTCTGTGCCACTATCCAGTTCCATCATGTGTCATATTAAAATGGTCAGTCCCCAAATTGAGAACTCTTTGAATGTGAGCCACATGTAACCAAATCCTTGTCAATTCCAAATGAATCTATCAAAATTCCAAATCTCCTAGAGAGCTGTGAACAACATGAACCTTTTCTAAGTTCTGATCTATTGATATGGAAGAAAACTGGGTTTCCAAGCTCTGAGAAGATATTTGCAAATCATATATCTGTCGAGGGATTAATATCCAGAATATGTAGAGATCTCTTAAACTCAACAAGAAACAAAACACAACACAATTCAAAAACAGGCAAAGGAACTGAATAGGAATTTCTCCAGAGAAGATATATGAATGGCCAATAGCACATGAAGAGATGTTCAACATCACTAATCATTAGGGACAGGCAAATCAAAACCACAATGAGATACCCATTAGGATGGCTACTATAAAAAACAACAGAAAATTACAAGTGATGTGAGGATGTGGAGAAATTGGAAACAAGTGTACTGTTGGAGGGAATGTAAAATGGTGCAGCCACTGTGGGAAACAGTATGGCAATTCCTCAAATAATAAAGATAGAATTACCATGTGATCCAGCAATTTCACTTCTGGATAGATATCCAAAAGATTGAAACAGGGTCTTCAGAGAGATGTGTACACCCACTTTCATAGCAGCATTATTCACAGTAGCTAAAATGTAGAAGCGCCTATTGGCAGGTGAATAATATTCTAATATATTATATTAAAGCATAATATATATTATATATATGAATATTATTAAGCCTTAAAGAGAAAAGAAATTCTGACACATGTGAGGTAAGCCAGTCACAAAAAGACAGACATTATATGACTCCATTTCTATGAGGCACCTGAGTAATCAAAATCAGAGACAGAAGTAGAATGGTGGTTGTCAGGGGCTGGGGGTGGGTGTGCCGGAGAATGGGATATTTTTATTTAACAGATACAGAGTTTTAGTTTTGCAAGATAAAGAGTTCTGGAGGTGGATGGTGGTGATGGTAGTATAACATTATGATTGTACTTAATACCTCTGACTATATGGTTATATAGAAATGGTTAAGGTGATAACTTTTATGTTATGTGTATTTTACCCCAATAAAATAAATTGAGGGGGGAAATAAGAAGGTCCCAACATCAATCATCAGAAACTAGTCTCGAACAAGCCTGATGACCATCCTGACAGTCTCCAGCCAGCCGCCCAGCCCCAAACCCTTGTTCTGCCTACTCATGTGGATTTATGGGGTTTGCTGAGATGGTTGGGAAGTGCCTTTTATCCATGAGAGTTTATTATAGTTTGAGACTGTGGTTTTCAAATCTGGCTATACATTAAAATCACCTGAGGAGGTTGGGAAACCATATTAATGCCCAAGGCTCAGGCATCTAGAAAGAAGTTTGGCGATTATGTCAATGTGTAGCCAGGACAAAGAACCACTGATTTAGGAGATTCTCATCATGCAGCCCTTTCAGCTGCAGGTTAAGTTCTCATACCTCCTCTGCCCAGGCCATTACTTGGGATGAAGCTGGACTTATCTGCTCCTTTGACAAAGACCCACTAAGGGCCTTGATGTGCCCACACTCTGCATCATGGCACTTCCCAGGTGCTGCACCAATGAGAACCCACCCAGGCCTGGGATCCTAGCCCTGGTGGCCCTAGTGAGGCCTTAGCATCTCCCTTGGTGACATGCCTGGGAGTCACTGTCCCCAGCACCTAAGTGGAAAGTGGATTGTGCTGGGCATGTGGGACATACACGCGGAGTATGGAACTGCTTCTCCAGTTCATACTTCCTCATCCTTTTGCTGCCTCAAATCCCATAGCAACAGATGGCAGGAAGCCCCAGCCAAGGGCAGGGTTCACAGAAAGTGCTGATACCCAAAGGCAAGTCAGTAATGAAATCACTTGTGACCTTCCAATCCCAGTGAAAATCTGTATTATTCCAGCAAGTTTGTTTTCCTAAACTCTGTTTCCTTGGGAACAATATAAAAATCCCAGAACAAGCTCTGGCTGGTGTGGCTTGGTGGATTGAGTGCCAGCCTGCAAACCAAAAATCCCAGAACAGCCAAAAGGAGACCAAAAGAAAGAGGCATTCTCATGGGGCACTTAATAGCCACACTGCATAAGCTAGGGTCATTTAAAAAAATAATACTATGTTACATATTATATTTTGTTTTTCTTTTTTAATTATAGTTTAGTTTCAATATTATTATGTATTAGTTTCAGGTATACAGCATTGTGGTTAGACAATCCTATATTGGTCTCTCAATATTTCCAGTACCCACCTGGCACTACACATAGCTATTACAGTATCATTAACTATATTCCCTATGCTGTACTTTACATCTCAGAGATTATTTTGTAACTACCAATTTGTACTTAATCCCTTCACCACTCTTACCCAGTTCCCCAGCCCCCCTACCCTCTGGCAACCACCAGTCCACTCTCTATGTCTATGCACCTGTTTCAATGTTGTTGGTTGATTTTGTTCTTTAGATTCCATATATAAGTGAAATCATATGGTATTTGTCTCTCTAACTTATTTCATGTGAGGATGTGGAGAAAAAGGAAACTTCATGCACTGTTGGTGGCACGCAGACTGATGAAACCACTGTGGAAAACAGTATGGCATTTCCTTAACAAATTAAAAATGGAACTGCCTTATGGCCCAGCAATTCCAGTTCTGGGTATTTATCTGAAGAAACTCAAAACACTAATTTGAAAGAATATATGCACCCCTATGTTCACTACAGTGTTATTTACACTAGCCAAGCTATGGAAGAAACTCAAGTGCCCATCAATAGACGAGTGGATAAAAAAGCTGTGGTGCATATATTCTGTGGAATATTACTCTGTCATAAAAAGAATGAAATCTTTCCATTTATGACAGCATGGATGGACCTAAAGGGTATTAGAGTCGTTTTTATTATATGTAAGCTTGTTAGCAAAAGAGCAGCAGCCAGATGGTGGGTGGTTCCTACTGGTGCTCAGTTACTGTGGCATCTAGGGGCACTGGACAAATGCTCCCAAAGTTGGGTTGGAGCTAGTTTGTCATTATTTCTGGCCGGCAGCTGGAATGGGTGAAGCCACATGAAGTTCCTCTATCTGAGGTGCTAAGAACTGAACTCCAATTTCTCTGACAGGGTGAGCTGCACCTACCTGAGTATTTTGTAATCTAACAATTTTTTCTCTCCTTTTAAAAATTTTACTTTTCAATTACAGTTGACATTCAATATTATTTTGTTAGTTTCAGGTGTAGCTTAGTGGTGAGACAATTATATATTTACAAACTGATCCCACTGATTTTCCAAGCACCCGTCTAGCCCCATTCACAGTTATTACACTATTATTGGCTACATCTCCTGTGCTGCACTTTACATCCAGTGACTATTTTGTAAGTACTGATTTTTACTTCTTAATCTCTTCACTGTTTTCACCCAGTCTCCCAACCTGCTCCCCTCCGGCCACAATCAGTTTGTTTTCTGCATCTATGAGTCTGATTCTCTTCTTTTGCTCATTTATTTCATTCTTTAGATTCCACATTTAGGTGAAATATTATGGTATTTTTCTTTCTCTGATTTATTTCACTTAGCATTATACACTCCAGGTCCATCCATGTTGTTGCAAATGGTAAGATTTTACACTTTTTTAAGGCCCCATAATATTCCACTGTATATATGTATGACAACTTTTTTATCCACAACAGTCACTTGGGTTGCACTTCCATATACTGGCTATTGCAAATAGTGCTGCAGTGAACATAGGGGTGAATATATCCTTCCAAATTAGTATTTTGGGTTCCTTTGATTAAATGCCCAGAAGCAGAACTGCTGGGTAGCAACATAATTCCATTTCTAATTTTTTGAGGAACCTCCATACTGTTTTCCTGAGTGGCTTCACCCACCAACAGGGCACAAAGGTTCCCTTTTCTAACCCTCCTTGCTGATACTTATTGTTTGTTGACTTATTGATGATAGCCATTCTAACAGGTATGAGGTAATATCTCACTGTGTTTTCTTTTTCAATTTCTTTATTGATTTGCGAGAGAGAGAGAGAGAGAGAGAGAGAGAGATTTGTTGTTCCACTTATTTAAGCACTCATTGGTTGATTCTTCTATGTGCCCTGACTGGAGATCAAACCTGCAACCTCTGTATATACTCTTTGGAGAAGTGTCTATTGAGGTCCTAAGCCCACTTTTACATTGTAGTGGGTTTTTTTAGGTGTTGATATATGAGTACTTTATAAATTGTGGATATTAACCTCTTATCAGATATATCATAGGTGAATACGTTCTCCTCTTCAGTGGGTTGTCTTTTCATTTTGTTGATGGTTTCCTTTGCTGTGCAAAAACTTTTTAGTTTGATGTAGTACCATTTTTAAATATTTCTTTTGTTTTCCTTGCCTGAGAATATATATCAGAAAAAAAATTACTGCCCTGACTGACATATATGGCTTTTATTATGTTGAGGTGTGTACTGTCTATTCTCACTTTGCTGAGAGTTTTTACCATAAATGCATACTGAATTTTGTCAAATGCTTTTTCTGCATCTGTTGATATGATCATATGATTTTTATCCTTCATTTTGTTTTGTGATATATCACATTAACTGATCTGCAAATACTGAAATGACCTTGCATCCCAGGATTAAACTCCATTTGATCATGGTGTATAATCTTTGTAGCTGAATTCAACTTACTAATGTTTTGTTGAGGATTTTTGCATCTATGTTAATCAGGCATACTGGCTTATAACTATCTTTCTTAAAAAGATTTTATTTACTTATTTTTGGAAAGAGGGGGTGGGAAGAAGAAAGAGAGGAAGAGAAACATCAATGCATGAGAGATATTGCCTCTTGCATGCACTCAAACCAGGGACCTGGTTTGTAACCCAGGCATGTTCCCTGACCAGGACTTGAACCAGTGACCTTTTGGTTCACAGGCCAGTGCCCAACTACTGAGTCACACCAGTCAGGGCTAATTTTCCTTTTTCAAAATGTAATGCCTTTGTCTTGTTTTGGAATCAGGGTAATACTGGTCCTGTTAAATGAGTTTGGGAGTCTTACCTCTCTGAATTTTTGGGAATAGTTTGAGAAGGGTAGGTGTTAACTCTTCAACATTTGGTAAAATTCACCAGTGAAGCCATCCAGTCCAGGACATTTGCCTGTTGAAAGTTTTTGGATTACCAACTTGATTTTGTTGGTTGTAATCAGTCTGTTCAGATTTTGTTTCTTCTTGCTTAGGTCTGAGAAGATTGTATGTTTTCAGGAATTTATCCTTATTTTCCCAATTGTCCAATTTGCTGGCATATAATTGTTTGTAGTTGTTTCATATAATCCTTTGTATTTCTTTTTTTATTTCATTTATTCACTTTATCTCTAAAGTGAATAAAGGGAGGGAGAATGAGAGGGAGAGAAACATTGATTGGTTGCCTCTTACATGTTAATTGGGGACCTGGCATGCAACCCAGGCATGTGCCCTGACTGGGAATTGAACTGGTGACCTTTCAGTCACAGGCTAGTGCTCAATCCATTGAGCCATACCAGTCAGGGCAACCCTTTGTATTTCTGTGGTGTCATTTGTCATTTTCCTCTTTTCTTTCTGGTTTTATTTGGGTCCTGTCTTTTTTTTTCTTTATGAATTTGGTTAAAGGTTTATCTTTTCAAAGAACAAGCCCTTGGTTTCATTGGTCTTTTGTATTTTTTATATTCTGTTTTATTTATTTCTGTTCTGATCTTTATTATTATCTTCCTTCTAGTTACTTTGGGCTTTTTTGTTGTTCTTTTTCAAATTCCTTTAAGTGTAAAGTCAGACTGTTTTTTTGAGATTTTTGTTGTTTCTTGAGATGGGCCAGTATTGCTATGAATTTCCTTCTTAGGACTGCTTTCACTGTGTCCCATGGATTTGGGATTGTTGTGTTCTCACTTTCATTTGTTTCAAGAAATCTTTAGCTTTCTTCCTTGATCTCATTGTTAACACACTGTTTAGTAATGTGTTATTTAGCCTCCATGTCTTTGTATGTTCTTCAGTTTTATTCTTGTGATTGATTTCTAGTTTCATGGTGAGAGAAGATGCTTGATATGATTTCAGTCTTTTTTTCTTCTTTTTTTTTTGTTTTTATTAATATATTTTATTGATTATGCTATTACAGTTGTCCCATTACCCCTCCTTCATCCCCCTCCACCCTGAACACCCTCTCCCACCCACATTCCCCCCTTTAGTTCATGTCCATGTGTCATAAGTTCTTTAGCTTCTACATTTCCCCTACTATTCTTGCCTTCCCCCTTTTTTCTCCCTACCATCTATGCTACTTATTCTCCATACCTTTTCCCCCTCTCTCCTCCTCCCACTCCCCTGTTGCTAACCCTCCATGTGATCTCCATTTCTGTGGTTCTGTTCCTGTTCTAGTTACTTGCTTAGTTTCTGTTTTTGTTTTAGGTGTGGTCATTAATAATTGTGAGTTTACTGTTATTTTACTATACATGTTTTTTATCTTCTTTTTCTTAGATAAGTCCCTTTAACATTTCATAAAATAAGGGCTTGGTGATGATGAACTACTTTAACTTGACCTTATCTGGGAAGCACTGGATCTGTCCTTCCATTCTAAATGAAAGCTTTGCTGGATAGAGCAATCTTGGATGTAGGTCCTTGTCTTTCATGACTTGGAATGCTTCTTTCCAGCCCCTTCTTGCCTGTAAGGTCTCTTTTGAGAAATCTGCTGACAGTCTGATGGGAACTCCTTTGTAGGTGACTGTCTCCTTTTCTCTTGCTGTTTCTAGGATTCTCCCCTTCATTTTTATCTTGGCTAATGTAATTATGATGTGTCTTGGTGTGT
>CM052541.1:82734101-82752175 GCA_028533065.1 Trachops cirrhosus
TTTCTTCATTCTTTTCTGGTTGTATATATTTTTTTCCTTCTGGTCCACTCCATTGATGTGAGAACCATCTTTCATTCCATCACTGTTCGTTCCCTGTGCATTTTTCTTCATTTCACTTATTGTAGCCTTCATTATTTCATCTAATTTGTGACCAAAGTCAACCAATTCTGTGACCTTCCTGATCACCAGTGCTTTGAACTGTGCATCTGATAGGTTGGCTATATCTTGGCCACTTAAAAGGATGAGTTCAGAGGCTTTCAATTGGTCTGTTTGAGCCATCTCTTTGGTCTTTTTTTTTTTTTTGGTCTTGTTGCGCTTGTTATGTGTGAGGGGTGGAGCCTTAGGTGTTCAGCAGGGCGGAGCGCCCCAGTCACTTGGTTGTGATGCTGTATGTGGGGGCGGGATCTGAGAAGGAACAATGGTGCTTGCTCCGTTCTCAGTGGGACCTCAGTCCCTTCCACCACTTCCCTCGAGCAAACTGGGCCCCTCTGGTGCCAATTCCTGTGTGGGTGGGCTTGTGTACCCTGTGGGACCTTCCTTTTCAATCTGTGCCTCAAGGCTCTGTTTCCTGGTGCTGGGACCGTGAGTTGCGTGCAGTGCCTTGCTTCACAATCGCCACCTTGCCAGGTCTGGTGGTCGCCACCACGTGGGCTGGGGCCCAGCCAGCTGCCGCTTATGCGCTCAGGGTCTGCCCGCTGTGGTCCTGTGTGCCACCCTGGTTGCCTTACAAGTGTCCAGTTCTAATACTCTCTGCTCCGCAACCCACGCCTGGCTGCCCAACTGCGCCCCTCCTACCGGTCTGGATGAACATGTCCAATTCAACTTCTTGGGTGCCCGACCTCCATACAGATCAATTTTCTGCCAGTTCTGGTTGTTATTTTGTTTTTAAATTGTTGTTGCCCCTATCTTGATTGTGGGAGGAGGCACGGTGTGCGTCCACCTGTGCCTCCATCTTGGTTGGAAGTCTCCTGATTTCAATCTTCTTAAATTTATTTATACTTATTTTGTGTCATAACATGTGGTCTGTCCTAGAAAATGTTCCATGTACACTTGAAAAGAATACATTCTGTTGCTTTGGGGTGAAATGCTCTGAAGATATCAAGTACATCCATCTGATATAGTGTGTCATTTAAGGCCATTGTTTCCTTGTTGATTTTCTGTCTGGAAGGTGTATCCATTGATGTCAATGACGTGAAGGTCCCTTACTATGAGTATATAATTGTTGACCTCTCCCTTTATGTCCATCAATAGTTGCTTTATATAGGTGTCCCTATATTTGGTGTATAAATGGTTATATCCTCTTGGAATGATCCTTTTATCATTATGCAATGTCCTTCTTTATCTCTTATTATAGCCTTTGTTTTAAAGTCTATTTTGTCTGGTATAAACATTGCTACTCCAGGTTTTTTTTTTCTGCATGAAATATCTTTTTCTATCCCTTTAATTTTAGTCTTGTATGTTTTTCAATCTAAAGTGGGTCTTTTATATATATGGGTCTTGTTTTCTTATCCTTTCAACTACCCTGTGTCTTTTGAGTGGAGATTTGATTTATTTGTATTTAATGTAATTATTGATAGGTAAATAGTTGTTGCCATTTTATTCCTCATATTTATGTTTCTTCTTCCCTTCTTTTTGAAGAAGTCCCTTTAACATTTTTTTGTAATACTGTTTTAGTGGTGATGAATGCCTACAGCTTTTTGTTTTTTTAAAAAGATTCTAATTATTTAATTTTAGAGAGAGAGGAAGGGAAGGAGAAAGAAAAGGGGAGAAAGAGAGGGAGAGAAATATCGATGTGCCAGAGATACATCAATCAGTTGTCCCTTGCACACCCCTAACTGGGGACCTGGCCTACAACCCAGGCATGTGCCCTCACTGGAAATCGAACCAGTGACTTTTCGGTTCGCAGGCTATCACTCAATCCACTGAGCCACACCAGCCAGGGCTCCTTTAGCTTTTTCTTGTCTGGGAAGTTCTTTATTTCTCCCTCAATTTGAAATAATAGCCTTTCCTGGGTACAGCAGTCTTGGCTGTAGTTCCTTGCTTTTTATCATTTTGAATATTTCATGCTAATCCTTTCTAGCCTGAAAATTTCTGCTGAGAAATCAGCTGACAGTCTTATGGTAGCTACCTGTCTTTTTCTTGCTGCTTTTAAGATTCTCTCTTTGTCTTTAACCTTAATAATAAGGTTATTAATAAGGTATTTTAATAATCATGTGTCTTGGTGTGGGTCTCTTTGGGTTCATCTATGTTTCCATGACTTGTGTATCTGTTTTCTTCAACAGGGTAGGGAAGTTTTCAGTGATTACTTCTTCAAATAGGATCTCAATGCCTTGGTCTCTCTCTTCTCCTTCTGGTACTCCCTATGATGCAGATGTTAGATTTGAGGTTGTCCCAAAGGTCCCTTAAACTATCCTCATTTTTTTTTAATTTTATTTTTTAAAAGATTTTATTTATTTATTTTTAGAGAGAGGGGAAGGGAGGGAGAAAGACAGGGAGAGAAACATCAATGTTTGAGAGGTACATCGATCAGTTGCTTCTCGAACACCCCCAACTGGGGACCTGGCCCACATCCCAGACATGTCCCTGAGTAGAAATCAAAGTGGCGACCTTTTGGTTCACAGGCCAACACTCACTCCACTGAGCCACACCAGCCAGGGCAAAAGTATCCCTCATCTTTAAAATTCTTTTTTCTCTGTTCTGCCATGTGACTTTTATACACCTTCAACTCATACACTTATATGTCTTTAACTCAAATCCTACTGATGACCACAGGAGGTGGACACAGACATGAGTGAGGATACAGATGCTTTGAGAGGCTAAAAAAATGTCTAATGGTGCAGGGCTGGAGAGTGGTGATCCTGGACAGAAACTCAGGTCTGCTGGCTCCAAACCTGTGTCTGCCGCCCAGCGACTGCCGCACACTGACTGCATCATGCACACCTATGAGTCACCCAAGAAGCTGGCAAAACCTGCCTCCAGAGCCATCCCAAGGCACCCCCAGGCATCTGAGTCCATAGGTCAAGAGAGCTCTGTGACTTCAAACTATTTTCCTTCCGTAGTAGCTGAGTGAAAATCACATTTGATGCTACCGCCCAGTACACAACTAGGCATACCACATATGTATATGTAACTACTGAAGCAACACAGCCTAAAATACATTTATCCTTACAACATGACATGCACAGTGATGTTTCCTTTCCCATTCTATTCTATTTCATGTTTTAAAAGCTGGCTATAAGCCACTAAATTGATTTCACGACCACCAGTGAGTATCAATCATAGTTCACAGTGACCTGGACCATTCTCATGTCCAGGGTTGGAGTCTTCTGGCTTTTCCCTTGCTGCCTTCTACTAACTCAGAAATGGCTGATTGGTAGCTAGTCAGAGATAATGGAAATGTGACCACACACCCTAAAAATAATAGCAAAATGCTTTTTATCTTTCTTTCAGTCATAATCTCTTATAGTGGCTCCCAGCATCCTTGCACGACGGGCTCCAGGGTACTCACAGCTCCTCCTCCCGTTGGTGCTCCTCTCTCCTTGGAGAGGCAGAGCATTTGCTGCTCTTGTGGACAGAATGCCAGGAATTGATTTCCATAAGTAAAGCCTTGCCTTTCTCCCATCTCCCAGTGTCTCAAACCCCTGCTCTTGCAGTGACAGGAGGACTTTCATATTTGCCTTTTCAACTCTTCAACATGTAAAGCAGAGTGTGGCTGCTGAGGTCCCAGTCAGGTTGGCTAACAAAACAAATCCTCTGGCTTTCCCAGGCAGCCAGAGCCCGCCTTGTAATCTGTGGCTGCTTAAGGGAGCAACTTTCTGGTGAGATGAGCAACCTACAGTCTGTTTTAATTGTGGATAAACCATACACCCTGGGATACTGCGGGCAGGAACAGAAAATTCCTAGATTTGGGTGTGCAGTACATGAGGATTAGTGGCAATATATAAAATTCTTTTTTCCCCCTCTAATGCTGGCATGTATTGGCCCTGATCACTCATCCGGGGACCTTCCAGGATAAGCAGAGCCAGTAAAAATCAGAAACACTTAAGACACACTTAAAAAAAAAAGAAATCACAGCTCTGTTTTATTCTAAGGTATATAAGTGGTCCTAATCAAGGAAAATTAATTTGGATGACATAAGAGCACTGCACCATCATTGTCCCTCTTTGAATTCTATACTCTGTCCTCACTGCAACAGATTTTTGTTGACAATAGGGGAGGATATGATAGCTATTCTCTGTCCTGATACGATAGTGGGGGAGAATCCAGTACTAGTCCCATCCATGGGAGGGGATGAGTTAATTTACCAACAGTGAGGGGCTGATCCTGTACTCGGCATGTGAACAATGGCAGATGGCAAAGAAATGTAAAAAGGTCTATCCCTGTTGTCCCTATAATTGAAACATGGCTGTGCCTGTCTTGTTCCCTGTCACATCCCAGGCCTAGCACTATGGCTGGCATGCAGTAAGTACTCAATAATCAGTTATTGAATGAATAAATGCATAAAGAACCTTTTGTCACTAGCAGCATCTCTCAAAGCATATTCTGTGGAGTGCAGATAGTGCTAATGCTCAAATAAATCTGGTTAACAAGGTTTGTTGTTGCAGACATTATTAGAATCTTTGACGTGCCAAAAAGTGCATTGTGTCTCTCTTGGGAGAAACAAACCTTTACTCAAATTCCTCAGACTATAGACCTCCTTTTCTCTGGATTTGTCATAGGAATGGTGTCATTTGGGAAATGCTGTGTTTCATCCCCTATCAACTGGTGAAACCTATGCTTACCTCCCCCGTGTCCTGCCCATATCAAGGGGTGAAAGGGACCAACAGGGCCAGGTTGAGAGGGGGTGCTGGGGGGCCAGCTAGGCTTGCTCACTGGCTCATTGACTTCCAGCTACATCAGTGAGATGTCCAATCATGTGCTATCACACATCATAAGATTTTGTTCGAGAAGCTCAAAAATTGTAGAAATTGATACTATTTAATCCAGGTTTCAGTGTTCTGTTGTCTAATTTTTTCACACGCTTATATCTGGTCTCCACAGACATCAGAAGGATGGGCTTTTCCCAGGCAGCCCCTTTATGGGGAGACCTGGATGGGCCCTCAGGGCCAGGAAGCCCCTGGCATCTGACCTAGCAGCCCTATTGTCCAGACTATCACAACTGAGGCAGTTTGCAAAGAGAAGGCACCAGCCCACGAAAGGTGAGGCAAGGCCAGGCTGAGCCTCACTAACAGAGGCAGACCTACTTTACCTGAAAGAAGCTGAACTCCCTCCAGTTGAGTGAGTTGGCAATGGATGGCAGCGAGGTGACAGCCAGTAGGGACAGTGTGCCAAGGGCCAGGACTCCCAGGGAGAGATATATCTCCATCCGCCAAACATTTTCCTCAACCCAGAGGTGACTCTTGTTGGTCAAGACCTGATGTGGATGGAAGGAAAATCATGAACACTGGGGCAGTGGTTGGTGCCCGGGGATGTGGGCAAGTGAATACCTTCAGATGTAAGACACAGAGTAATGACTAATATTTCCACCACACAGGACACATGCCTGGCTCTTTTTTAAGCTCTTTTCAAGTATTGGATCCTCTAATCCTCACAACCACCTCACAAGGTAGAGGTCCCTCTTATCCCCATTTTACAGAACAGGGAAAAGGCAAAAAGATGAAGTGCCTTCCCCATGGCCACACTCAGCTGGGAGATGGCAGAGCTGGAATCAGGGCCCAGACAGTCTGGCTCCAATGGCATGGGCTCCCTCCCCATGGCTTTCACAGATCGGGCTGGAGCCAGTCAACCAGACTGGTCACATGAGCCAGCTAAGAGTCAGAGAAGTCAGTAAGACATACAGACCCTTCAAACATGATCATATCATCAGTTTTCTGATCCCCAAATCCCCAAAAGAAGGGAGGAAGAAGCTCTCCTATCTCAGAATCCTGTCAGCCAGATGGGATCATGTTTGAACTGTCCGCTTGCTTTGTGAATGCTTTGCCTTCCTGGTCCCCCAACCAGTCCCCATCACTGCCTTGCACTTGGGGGACTCAAAGACACACCGACACTAAACCCATCAGCATTTCCTGAGTCAGAGACTCTGGCTCTCACTTTCCCACCCAGATCCCCATTTCTGTCTGATGCATGTAGCTTTGGCTTACCACTGTCAGGCAACAGAGACTGACAACCACTCACCAAGCACACTACAGAACACTTATAAAGTACCTACTGTGTGCCAGGCCCTGGGCTGCAGAGAACAAGGATACCTGCCCTCACAGAGCTTTGGGACCCCCCACTGAGCTCTAGGGACACACAGATCTGAGACCAATACAGGCCTGGAGATTTTTAGCTCCTCCCTCACCCCCCAGAGTATCTTTGCAGCTGAGCCCCCTGCCAGCCTGACCGACATTCATACACACAGTGCATGCATGAGGAAGAACTTATCAAGGTCCTTTTATTAGAACCACCATTTCCAAACTAGACCAGGCAGCAGAGCTCCAGGAAGTCAAGGTGTTCTCTGAGAAACACCACGAAACACTGGTGCTTTAATTCTTCCAGCAGAACAAGAAAGAGTATTTCCATTAGGAAATATGACAATGCTTTAGTAAGGCAGACCTCTGCTTTGCAAAACAGAATGACTCCTACAGGTTTTTGAGAAAGTATTTCAGCAGGAAAAAAATAGCCAACCCCAGTTACCAGATAAAATATTAAAAATGAATCTACTGGGCTGAGCAAAATGGTTGAAAGCTTATGAGATAAAGTTTAAAAAAACTGAGAAAAAGCCATCTGTTGGGTACTTTTCATGCAATTTGAGAAAAAATGATCACCTCTGTTCTAATTTGGGTGGGCTGGCTGGCTTACTCTGGTGTCTTTAAGCCTCAAAAGAACCAGGAGTCTAAGGACACAGCTTCTCATCCTGACCATGAGTCACACCTGTGACTCTGGGCTTCTTTTTCTCCACATGAGAGAGTTGGGTGAGGTCATGTCTAAAATCCTTTGACTCTGCTAGTGTACCAAGCAAATGTCAGTAGCAGCTAGAAAGGTGGCTGATATTACCCCACAGAGGTCAGATGGCTGCTGCGTAACTGAGTCCAAAGACATCTTACTCACAACTTTGCAGCGTTAGCAACCACTAAGTAAGTCATCTCCTTGTTGCAAGTTGTTTGTTCTTCAAGTATACTTAATTAGTCACTGCTTTCTGCATTTTGGAAAAATCAGGCAATTAATGTCACAAATTAGAGTCTGGATGATTATACACATACCACACAGTCGCTTGCAAAACGTCTTGTTTTTCCCTCTCATATTTCTACTCTGCAGGGATGCTGGGAAGGGGTGGGGGCAGAGGGGTGGCATGGGAGCAAAGAATGGCATGGAGCCTGTCTGAGGATCTGGATCCAGCTCCCTTCGATAGCCTGTGAACCCCAGTGCTGTACTCAGGGCTTGCCCGTGCCCGGTGTCACACACGGCTGGAACACAGAACTAGCAGCTCTCCAGTCCCCTAGTAATTCTCCCATGTTTGGAGTTAACCAAGGTGGCCACCTTGAGAATGATGAGAGTTGTTCATCAACAAAAGACGAAATGGTAGCTGGCGTTCACATGGGATTTTGTTTCCCTGTAGGTTGTAGGTTAGACGTTGAAGGACCCAGGGCCAGGAGGACCAACCGGGCTGCATTATCAGCTCCTCTCCAAGTCCCAAGGGTGGCTGATGGGTGGGAAGAAAGTGGTGCCAGTTCAGAGAAGGGGGAGGCAGGATGTGGAAGGGGCAGCCTGTAGTGGGAGCCGGGGACAGGGAGAACAGCCTCACAGTCTCAAGGCCTGGGTTCCAGTGCCAGCTCTCTCCCGAGGGCAGTCATGGAATCCCAACTAATGCAGAACAGCCTCAGATGTCCAGTCTCTGAACCTGAGTACAAGGCTGATTTGCAGACTATCCAGCACCTGTTTGAACACCTCCAGGTCAGGCAACTCACTACTTCTGGGCTGCTCTCTCTGCTCTGTGTTAATTCCCTGTCTTCCTCTAACTACCTCTCCTCCCCAACATACCCAATCAACCCCGGCTCTGCTCTCCAGAAATCTGCATAACAAGTTTAAGCCCCTCTTTGCATGACAGGCCTTTGCCGTCTCTGAGAGTGATCTAGTCCCATGGGAGTGATGGTTGCCTGGCAACCTCCACTGGGGCCTCCAGCCCTAAAGAACTTTGGAATTGGGGGAAACTACCTGGCATGTGTCCTCTGTGCCCTGGTATTTGCATCATGGCAACACTGAGTTTCACATACTATCAAGGAGAGCCTTGGTAGGGTGGAAAATTTAGAGAATGGCCATCAGAAAGTGGGACATGAGTTTGCCTTGGGCTCTGGCAGGGAGCAGCATTACCTTCTTCCCGACTCACTGCCTGAAATGCCTGCCACCCTGATCTGCCACCTCCTGGGCAGCGAACACTATGCCAGTCCTGAAGAAACCATGCAGAGCCGCCCTTCACAGAAGAAAGTATCATCAAATAGCATCAAACATTAGCACTAGGAGAGACCTTGGTCTATACATCAGGGCCCTAAGAATGAAAGAGGGGTGGGCTGTGACTTGTTTAAGGTCAAGGTCTTAGTTCCAATCAGTGATGCTTGAGGACAAGAGCTCAGGGCTCTGGCCTTCAGACCCTCTAGGGCTCCCCCGCCAGCCAAGAGAACAAGACTGTCTAGTCTTATTCCCTTCTGTGACCCCAAGGCCTGGGAGAGTAGGTGCTCAGTGAATGAATGAATTAATGACCTGAGTTCTGGGATCATTTACTCAACTGTTCATTTGAATTTGCTTCCCCTACGGAAAGCAGCATGGATATGAACATGGACCAGGAGAATGGCTGGATGTGAATCCCAGTTTTGCCACTTACTGACTGTGTGACTTTGGTCAAGTTACTTAACCTCTCTGTGACTCAATTTTCTCATATGTAAAATAAGGGTAGTATAGCATCTGGCTTATAGGGATGAGATAAGGGTTAAATGAATTCATACTGAAGCCCTGGCTGGTGTGGCTCAGTGGATTAAGCACCAGCCTATGAACCCAAAGGTCGCTGGTTAAATTACCAGTCAGGGCACATACCTGGGTCGCAGACCAGGTCCCCAGTTAGAGGCATGCGAGAAGCAACAGATCGATGTATCATGCACATTGATGTTTCTCTCCCTCTCTTTCTCCCTCCTTTCCCCTCTCTCTAAAAACAAATAAAATCTTTAAAAAAAAAAAAGAATTCACACCGAGGATGTAAAGCCCAGCAAGCTCTTTTTAAAGGTTAGTGATTATTATTTTCCCCTTCCTTTCATTTCCAGTAGGCATCTCACTTCTCTGCCTGAAATATGGGGTTCTCCCTTTTGCTTATGAAAGCCCAAGCCCACAGATACATGGCGCCAGGTGTCTGTAGGTGGGAAAGGACAAGGGCATTTGAGAAGCTGCCAGCAGGGAAGCTGAGAATGAGTAGGGCTCAGGTCTGTGGTTCATAGTGGCCCAACATCGCCTCCTGGTCCTGCTCTGGGATGTGGCCCAGCCACTGAAAGGACAGCTTCATGGTGGGTGAACCTGGGTAGGGCACAGCTCCACCAGAATCCCTGCATTCCCCCAAGCTAGAACAGAAATCGTAGGGACTATCTGGGCTAGAAGATAAAGAGGAGTGGATGACAAGTGTCTCATTGGCACCTGGGCCACACTCTGTTGGGTGACTAGTGTCCTGGAGTGGGTGGGACCCATACACCAGTCCCAAGGCTGGGGACTGGAGGAGTTAAGCAGGTTGGGGAAATTACAGAAAGGCAGTGTCACTTGCAGACCTCAGTTTGGGACTCAGAATCAGGCCCTGGGAGTTTATATACCAGGAGAGAGCACCAGGGGCCTGTTTCTGTGGGTACAGTTGCCAGCTGATGCTGTCTGTGTTGCTACCTGGCTTGGCTCGAAAGCCCACCCATTCCCCAGGAATCCTGCTGGCAAAAGAGCAGTATGCAGGTTTCTTAAATGAGTGAAAAATTACTTCCCCCACCAAAAATAATCTTGCTCCTGTAGCCTTCTACATCTCAGCTCATGGCAACACCATTCCTCCAGGTGTTCAGGCCAAAAACTAGGAGTCATCTTTGATAACCCCCATGCCCATCAGCAATGCTGTGTACTCTGGCTTCAATATTGCCCCTCCCCTCTGCTGCTCCCACCCCACTCTAAACCTCCATTGCCTGGGTTCCCGCACAGCCTGTAAGTGTTCTCTCAGCATATGCCTCTGGCCCCCTATTGTCTATTCTCCACCAACATCCAGAGTGAGCCAGTTAAAGCATCAGATGGATCATCAGTCCTCTACTCAAAAGCTTTGCTGACTCCTTATTTTACTGAGTCTAAGGCCAAAGCCCTCCTCAGCCTTCAAGGCTTCCTTGGTCTGGCTTCAACCTGTCAGGCCACACTCCTCTCTTCCTTGCTCATCTCCAGCTCATGGCTTCCTGGCTGATCCTCAGGTGTGCCAGGCAGCACCCACCTGAGGCCTCTGCTGCTCCCCTGCTAGCTGCAGGCTCACTCTCACCACCTTCCTGCCTTTGCTCACCTGTCAGCCCTCAGCAAGGCCTCCCCTGACCACTCTTTAAAACTGTACCCCACTTCTCTCCCTGCTTGATTTTTCTCCTTAGCATTCATAACCTTCTGAAAATCCTGTATAACTTACTGCTGTATTTGGATAAGTCTCCCCTGTCTTGGCTGTGCTCATGAGCATAGGGATTTTCATATTTTTTTCACTGATACTCAAAACTTTAGGCTGCAGGACATGGGCACTGGCCATTCAGGGCAGAATCACAGGCTAGTGACACAGATGAGACAGTGACTGGTGGGCTGCAGCCACAGGCATGACTGGCCTTGGTACCGGCACTGATGTGGGCTATACCTGCTTGATGGCGAGGTTGACCAGATCATAGCGGTAGGAGAGGCGCACAGGCAGGCAGATGCTGTAGATGGCGTGCAAGGCAGCGCAGAAGAAGCTGAGCAGGCCAATCTGCTTGCGGTGCTGCAGCCAGTGGTCCAGCCAGTCGGGGAATCGGCGGTACTTGGTGCCACGCCATAGCTGCAAGGTGGCTGCCAGTGTGCCCGGCAGGTAGACCAGCGACAGCAGCACATAGGCCACACATGGCAGTGTCGTGTTGACCACAGACAGAGGGAGCTTGTAGAACTTGTTCTTGCCCTCCTTCACGTAGGGCTGCAGCACATCCCGGATGAAGTTGTAGGCATAGAAGAAGAGGAAGAGCCACAGGGCCAGGATGGTAGGCACCTTCCAGCTTGGGAGGAGGTGCAGAGGCATAGCCTCCACCTCCCGGGCTGACGCTAGGGACCCCATGTCCACGGGCATGAAGCCCATGGTGTGAGCCAGCTCTGAGACAACACGCTTGGCTTCTGGCTGATCACTACAGATGGGCACCTGGGGGAGTAAGGAGAAGGGGAATCAAACAGACCACTGGGGTAGGCAAGGCCTCAGAGAGCATCAGGGCCAAACTTCCCATGGAGCAGCTAAAAAACTGAGGCCCAGTTATGCCAGTTAATGGTATAGCTGAGAACAGAGGTGGCTCTGACTCCCAGGCCACGGGTATTTCCTTGCCCCCTTGGGGTCTCCCAGACTTGGCTGGGCAATGCCCACTACTCAAGAAGAGCACCCAGGGCTTACCTAGCAGTGAACATTTTGCCAAGTTCAGCCTCCACCTAGCCACCCGCCATGTGCCCTTAGAATAGGTGCTTCAAGGACTGTGGTCTACCCTGGGGCTTTGCATGTGGTCGTGAGTGTAGTTCTATCCCTCAGTCCGGAAGTATTTCTTTTGATCATGTTCCTCAGCCCCCTGTGGCCCTCAGCCAACACACAAGGTCTTCCACAAGCCAGCCCCAGCCTCATAATCTGCTGCTTCCCACCACGGGCCTTGCCAACACTGCTATGGTCAGTCTGGTCTACCAACACTGATGCAGCACGAACTGTGTACTGGGCTTTATATCTGCTATCCCTCAGCCCTGCCACAGGCCTATAGATAGGTACAATTGTCCCAATTTTTCAGGTGAGGAAACAGGTCTGTGCCTTTGCAGGGTGTCTCCTCAGCCTGGAATGCCCTGCTGCTCCATGTGCATAACAACATGAGGTGCAAGGCCAAGGTCAACCTCAAAGTCTTCCCAAAGTCTGTTAAGTCTAACTTAACAGATGCTAGTTTTCTTCCCTCCAGGCCCTTTCATCTAACACTTACCCACTGTTCCTGGCCTCTCCACACACGTGAACCCTATAATGCAAGCTGCATAGTGGGCCCAGCAGATAGGGATGCCAGGAACCTGTGTGCTCTCCCACAGCCTGGCAAGGAGCTGTGCATAGGAGGCATCTGGTCTGAACTCATTGGAAGTTCTCACACACATGTGGATCCCAGCTCATTCCTTCAGAAAAATGCTTGGCTTCTTGATATTAAAAACTACCTTGTCTTGGTCAGAGCTCCTCCTAAGAACTGTATGCAGCTCTAGCCATTCTCTGGAGCCATTTTCCACCCTCAGAAAAACCTGGTATTGACTATTTTGAGCAATCTACTCAGTTCTTGGAAGCCCATGGAATAAACAGATGAAAGAATGTGACACACATGCTTCTTCAGGGCTTGGCCCTTAAGTGTGCTGCTTTCCCTCTTCTGAGTCTAATTTTAAAAGCAAAGTTTCTCTTCTTTTTGACTCTAATCATAAAAAAGTCATCAGCCTTTTCTTTTCCTCCTTGCCCCCTAGGTAATCAAGTTACCATAGAAGGAAGAATATGAATTTCAGATTCATAGGCTCTGGGTTCAAATCCCAGGTCACCAATTGTGGGACCTGGTATAAGTTCACAAACACCAAATTTCTCCTCCATAAAATAGAACTTTGCAGTGATGTGAAATGAGCTGAGACAATGAGCACAAAGAGCTTAGTATTTTGAGGGCCCTCAGGGAAAATTAGCCATTTATAATTATTATTATGATGGTTGTTATTCCCCCAGCACCTACCTGCCGGTTCCCATCCCTTGGGCCAGCCTGCAAGGTCCAGGCAGAGATGACATTAAAGGCCTTGACCACTGTGCAGCTGGGGAAGAGGGAGGCCAGGTACTCAGCATTGGACTCACGGTGCTGAAGGTGCTCCTGCTCTGAAGGATTGCTCACATCCACCAATATCTTGCCGGCTAGCTGATCGCTGAGACCACACAGTGAGGAGTAGTGCTCTCGGAATGTGGCCACAAAAATGACCTTAGGGGAGCCTATCGCCTCTGCCTGGAAAGTCACTTGTGCTGCTGACGGGAACAGCCCAACCATGCGTTTGGGGTTGCGGCTTCCCACCACCACACTGAAGCCAGAGCCCACCAGGCGTGTGGCCAGAGAGCGGGCAAAGTCCCCACTACCCAGGATGCCCACTTTGGGGGCCTCATTGGAGGCCTCGTCCAGGCTGCCATCACTATCCACCAGGTGGCGGCTGATCAGTGGCTTGTTCATCTCTTCTGGCATTTTATTGGCTAGAAGAGAAAAGAGGAACCTGGTCAATGCAGGGCTCCTGGAGTGTCCTTCCAACACCTCTGTCTCTTATTCACTGTAACTGCATGGTGCTCAAATATTCACCCAACAGGCCTTCATGAATGCTAACACGTGCCAGCATTGGGGGAGAAGCTGAATGAGACCCAGCCCATTCCTGAGAAGCACACATATTCAGGAAGAAGAAGGGGAAGAACCCCTGCCCTCCACCCTTTGTCCTTCCTCCTATATTATTTCTTTGGAGCAAATTTGCAAGAGTGAGAGTGCTGATAAAGAAGGGTTTGGAATTTCCACAATCATGCTGTGCAATGCCACGGTTATTTTCAAAAGAATTATGTGGTAGACAGTGTTACTATCCATAGTGACTGTTAAACCCCAACCTCACCACCACTGAGTGTTATCCTTGATTTCCAAGAAAGGTAGACATATTCCCTTGCTTGTTTACATTGTACATTTTGGAATGGTATCTTTGATGCTATTCCTTAACTAGATGTTGAGCAGCTTGAGGATAAGAACCTTACCTTATTTGACTTTGGATCTCGCCATTTGCAACAAGGTTGGTGCTCAGTATTCTCTGAATGAATGAATACATAATGAAATCCCACTCTCTGGGGGTAAGGCGGGAGTGGATCATGACATTGACTGGGATCCTGAGATTGGGTGTGTGCCCTGGGATCTCCTTCACTGAGCCTCAGGTATGAGTAGACATGGAGAAAACCTTGGACTTGGAGCAGAAGTTTATAGTAAAATTATTGGGAAAAATTATATTTTAATTGTCATCAAGTTTTCACCAAAATTTGCTATCTCCTTTATGCACAAATGTAAGCAAAACCCATAGGAGAAGTCACAGCGAGTCTGTCACCCATACTGACCAATGTGGCAGCACAAACTTAATTGTGAAAGTTTCCCAAATATTGCTTAAACTTATCACTAACTTAAAATCATTGTAAATAGGATCCTCTAAATATACAGAGCATGTAAATATAGATATATAAATATATAAACAGGAGTATCTAAATACACAAAGACAGAAAGTCAGTAAGGAAACATTAGACAGCCCTGTAGCCTCCTTATGAGTACCTGGAACATTCTCCAGGATAAATCAAATGTTAGGTCATAAGACAAATCTTAACAAATTCAAGAAGGTTGAAATAATATAAAATACCTTTTCTGACCACAAGAATATGAAACTAGACATCAGTAACAGGAGAACTGGAAATTTCACAAACATGTGGAAATTAAATGATACACCCTGAAAAACCAATGAGTCAAAGAAGAAAACAAAGGGAAATAAAAAAACAATCTTGAAACAAATGAAAATAGAAACCAAAACTTTTGTGATGCAGCAAAAGCAGTTCTAAGAGGGATATTCATAACTTAATTAAGAAAAAAGATCTCAAATGATCTAACTTTACACCTCATGGAACTAGGTAAAGAACAACAAACTAATCCAAAGTTAGCAGAAAAAAGAAACAAAAACATCAAAGTGGAAATAAATGAGCTATAAGCTAGAAAAACTGAAGAAAATCAACAAACTGAGACAAATTTTTTTTTGAAAAAATAAACAAAATTGACAAATCTTTAGCAAGACTAAAAAAGAAAATAAATAAAATAAAAAATACAATAGGAGAAATTACTACTGATACTACAGAAATACAAAGAATCATAAGAGATTATAATGAACAATTATATACCAATGAATTGCATAATCTAGAAGAAATAGATGAATTCCTAAAAAACATGCAATCTACTAATATTAGATCATTAAGAATTACAAAATCTGACAGGCAAATAATGAATAAGGATATTGAATCATTAATTTAAAATATCCCAAAGAAAAAGCCCAGGATTGGATGGCTCAATGGTAAATTCTGCAAAACATTTAAAGAATTAATGCAAGTCATTCTCAAACTATTCCACAAAATTAAAGAGGAGGGACCACTTCAAGCTCATTTTGTGAGGTCAGCATTACCTAGATACCCAAAATAAGGACACTGCAAGAAAAGAAAATTACAAGACAATATCCCTGATGAACATAGATGCAAAAATTCTCAACTTCCAACCAAGATGGAGTTGTAGGTAGATACACTTTACCTCCTTGCACAACCAACAGAAGGACAGTAACAAATTTAAAAACAAAAAATAACCAGAACTGCCAGAAAATCAAACTGTATGGAAGTTTGACAACCACAGAGTTAAAGAAGAAACATTCATTCAGACCGGTAGGAGGGAAGGAGATGGTAGCCAGGGAAGAGAGGACATGTGACAAGGTGGCTGGAGAACAGGGCGGGTGAGGCAGCAGCTGATGGACTGGGAGGTCCCACATTTTTGTGTGGATAAACTGGGAGAAATAACTGGGGAGTGAAATATACAATGCGACTCAGGGTCCAGCGTGGAGAAAGAAAGCCTCAAAACCTCTGGCTGTAAAAATCTGTGGGGGTTGTTGCAGAGGAAGAAACTTCCAGACTCACAGGAGAGTTCATTGGAGAGAACCACAGGGTCCTAAAATATACACAAACTCACCCACCAGGAAATCAGCACCAGAAAAGACCCAATTTACTTGTGGGTAGTGGTGGAAGTGACTAAAAGCTGGCCAAGAGTCAAGCAAGTGGCATTGTTCCCTCTGATACGCCTCTCCTACATACTGCACCACAGCACAGCCAAGAGGGTTGCCCAGCCCTGGCGAATACCTAAGACTCCACCCCTTACAATGTAACAGGTATGCCGAGACAAAGAAATATGGCCTAAATGAAAGAACAAATCAAAAGTTCAAAAATAGAACTAAGTGATGGAGAAAGAGCCAATCTATCAGATGCACAGTTTAAAACACTGGCAATTGGGATGCTCACAGAAATGGTGAAGTATGGTCGCAAAACAGATGAAAAAGTGAAGGCTATGTAAAACAAAATAAAGAAAAACATACAGGGAACCAACAGTGAAGGGAAGGAAACCAGGACTCAAATCAATGATTTGGAGCAGAAGGAAGAAATAAACACTCAACCAGAACAGAATGAAGAAACAAGAATTAAAAAAAATGAGGAGAGGCCTCCAGGACAATTTTAAATGTTCCAACATCTAAATCATAGGGGTGCCAGAACGAGAAGAGGAAGAGCAAGAAATTGAAAACTTGATCTGGCCAAGATGGAGGTGTAGGTAGACACACTGTGCCTCCTCGCACAACCAAAATAAGGACAACAACAATTTAGAAACAAAAACAACCAGTACCAACAGAAAATTGAACTGTATGGAAGTCTGACAACCAAGGAGTTAAAGTAGGCACATTCATCCAGACCGGTAGGAGGGGCAGAGCTGGGCGGCTGGGCAGAGAGGGGTCGAGACAAAGCTGTGGCTGGCAGACCCTGGGCGCACAAGGCAGCAGCTGGCATACCCGGGGCGTGCAAGGCGGTGGGTGAAGGACCCAGAGAGGTGGTAGACTGTGGAGGGGTGCAGCGCATAAGGTGGCTGGTGAACTGGGTGGTCCCACATTCACACGCAGATAAACCAGGCGAAACTGGGGAGCAAGACAGACCACACAACCCAGGGCCCCAGCGCCGGGAAATAAAGCCTCAAAACACTGATTGAAAATACCTGTGGGGGTTGAGGTGCCTGGAGAAACTCCCAGCCCCACAGGAGAGTTTGTTGCAGAGACCCACAGGGTCCTAGAACATAGACAAGCCCCCCACATGGGAATCGGCACCAGAAGGGTCCAATTTGCTTGGGGGAAATGGGAGAAGTGACTGAAATCCAGCAGAGAGCAGAGCAAGCGCCAATGTTCCCTCTCGGGAACATACATAAAGGATCACAACGCAGCGATGTGGGTTGCCCCGCCCTGGTGAACACCTAAGGCTCTGCCCCTCACTACATAACAGGCACGTCAATACAAAAAAAAAAAAAAATGGCCCAAATGAGAGAACAGATCAAAGCTATAGAAAAAATACAACTAAGTGAGAAGAGATAGCCAACCTATCAGATGCACAGTTCAAAACACTGGTAATCAGGATGCTCACAGAATTGGTTGAATTTGGCCGCAAATTAGATGAAAAAATGAAGGCTATGCTAAGTGAAATAAAGGAAAATGTACAGGGAATCAATAGCGATGGGAAGGAAACTGGGACTCAAATCAATGGAGTGGACCAGAAGGAAGAAACAAACATCTAATCAGAAAAGAATGAAGAAACAAGAATTCAAATGAGGAGAGGCTTAGGGACCTCCAGGACATCTTTAAATGTTCCAACATCCGAATCATAGGGGTACCAGAAGGAGAAGAGGATGAGCAACAAGTGGAAAACTTACTTGAACAAATAATAATGGAGAACTTCCCCAATTTGGCAAAGGAAATAGACTTTCAGGAAGTCCAGGAAGCTCAGAGAGTCCCAAAGAATTTGGACCCAAGGAGGAACACACCAAGGCACAGCATAACTACATTACTGAAGATTAAAGATAAGGAGAGAAGCTTAAAAGTAGCAAGACAAAAGGAGAGAGTTACCTACAAAGGAGTTCCCATCAGACTGTCAGCTGATTTCTCAAAAGAGACTTTACAGGCAAGAAGGGGCTGGAAAGAAGTATTCCAAGTCATGAAAGGCAAGGACC
>CM052541.1:82752675-82771424 GCA_028533065.1 Trachops cirrhosus
TAAAAGTAGCAAGACAAAAGGAGAGAGTTACCTACAAAGGAGTTCCCATCAGACTGTCAGCTGATTTCTCAAAAGAGACTTTACAGGCAAGAAGGGGCTGGAAAGAAGTATTCCAAGTCATGAAAGGCAAGGACCTACATCCAAGATTGCTCTATCCAGCAAAACTTTCATTTAGAATGGAAGGGCAGATCAAGTGCTTCTCAGATAAGGTCAAGTTAAAGGAGTTCCTCATCACCAAGCCCTTATTTTAGGAAATGTTAAAGGGACTTATCTAGGAAAAAGAAGGTAGAAAGTATGAACAGTAAAATGACAGCAAACTCACAATTATTAACAACCACACCTAAAACAAAAACAAACTGAGCAAAGAACTAGAACAGGAACAGAACCATAGAAATAGAGATCACATGGAGGGTTAGCAACAGGGGAGTGGGAGGAGGAGAGAGGGGGAAAAGGTACAGAGAATAAGTAGCATAGATGGTAGGTAAAAATAGACAGGGGGAGGGTAAGAATAGTATGGGAAATGTAGAAGTTAAAGAAGTTATGACACATGGACATGAATTAAAGGGGGGAATATGGGTGGAAGGGGGTGTGCAGGGTGGAGGGGAGTGAAGAGGGGGCAATGGGACAACTGTAATAGCATAATCAATAAAATATATTAAAAAATAATAAAAAAAGGAAATTGAAAACATATTTAAAAAAATAATGAAGAACTTCCCCAATCTGGCAAAGGAAATAGACTTCCAGGAAGCCCAGAGAGTCCCAAGGAAGTTGGATCCGAGGAGAAACACACTAAGACGGATGATAATTAAATTACCTAAAATTTAAAGATAAGGAGAGAATCTTAAAAGCAGCAAGAAAAAAGGAGACAGTTACCTACAAAGAAGTTCCCATGAGACTCTCAGCTCATTTCTCAAAAGAAACCTAAAAGATTAAAACTATGAACAGTAAAATGAGAACAAACTCACAAGTATCAATAGCTGAACCTAAAAAGAAAAAAACAACAAACTAAGCAAACAACTAGAACAGGAACAGAATCACAGAAATAGAGATCATATGGAGGGTTATCAGTAGGGAGGAGGCAGAGGCAGAATGGGAGAAAAGGTACAGGGAATAAGAAGCATAAATTGTAGGTACAAAAAGACACAGGGAAGTTAACAGTATAGGAAATGGAGAAGTCAAAGAACTTTTATGTGCGACCCATGGACATGAACTAAGGTGAGGGTATGCTGGTCGGATGGGAGCTTCAGGGCAGAGGAGAGTAAAGGGGAGGGAAAAAAATGGGACAGCTGTAATAGCACAATCAATAAAATATATTTTTAAAAAATTCTCAACAAAATACTAGCAAACAGAATTCAATGGTACATTAAAGGAATCCTATACCATGATCAAGTGGGATTTATCCCTGGAATGCAAGGATGTTTCGACATATGTAAACCCATAAATGTGATACACCGCATTAACAGAATTAGGGATAAAAGTCATAGGATCATCTTAATAGATGCTGGAAAACGCATTTGACAAAACTGAACATCCTTTCATGTTTAAAAAAACTCAAGAAAACAGGTATAGAAGAAATGTACCTCAACACAGTAGAGGCCATATATAACAAGTTCATACCTCATACCATACTCAATGGTAAAAAGCTAAAAGCTTTCACTCTAAGATAAGGAATAAGACAAGGATGGCCACTTTTTTCACTTCTACTCAACGTAGCACTAAAGTCCTAGCCAGAGATATCAGTTAAGAAAATAAATTTAAAAAGGCGTCCAAATTGGAAAAGAAGTAAAATTGTCACTATTTGAAGATGACATGATGTTACATACAGAAATCCTAGAAGAGTCCACAAAAAAAAAAAAAATTGTTAAAACTAAGAAACTAATTCAGGAAGTTACAGGATACAAAGATCAATCTACAAAAATCAGCTGTGGTTCTAGCCACTAACAATGAACTATCTGAAAGAGAAATTTTAAGAAATCTCATTCACAATTCCATAAAAAAAAAACAACTTAGGGATCAGAAGACTATTGTAAAAAGGTCCACACTGCCCAAAGTGATCTATAAATTCAAAGCAATCTCTATCAAAATTCCAATGACATTTTTCACAAATATAGAGTAAATAATCCTAAGATTATACAAAAGACCACAAATAGCTAAAGTAATCTTGGGCAAGAACAAATCACACTTCCTGATTTCAAACTATATTACAAAGCTATGTTAATCAAAATCATATAGTACTGGCATAAAAACAGACAATATAGACTAATGGAATAGACTAGATCGCCCAGAAATAAACAAACACTTATAAAGTCAACTAATCTTTGACAAAAGTGCCAAGAATATACAATGGGGAAACAACAGTCTCTTTAATAAATGGTGTTTGGAAAACTACATATCCTCATAAAAAAGAATGAAACTGGACCTTTATTTTACACCATACACACATAGCAACTCAAAAGGATTAAAAACTTAAATATTAGACCTGAAATTTACAACTCCTAGAAGAAAAGACAGGAAAAATATCTATGATGTTTGTCTTGATAACAATTTTTTGGATGACATCAAAAGCACAGACAACAAAAGCAAAAATAAACAAGTGGGACTACATCAGTCAAAAAGGTTTTGCATAACAAAGCAAACAACAAAATGAAAAAGCAACCTATGGAATGGCAGAAAATACTTGTAAACCACTTACCTGGTAAGCATTGGTCTGATATATCCAGATATATCTATATCTATTTATATCTATATCTATCTACTCTATATCTATCTATATATATCTGATAATATCCAAAAACATAAGAAACTCATAAACTCAATAGTAAGTTGTATGATATAATCAGATATACATAATTAGATATAGATATGTCAGATATCAGATATATATACATATATATCTGGCAATATATGATCAGAACTATATATATATAGCTGATAATATATATATCAGATGCTCTGTTATCAGATATATATATCTCTATCTGATAATATCCAAAAAATATAAGAAACTCATACAACTGAATAGTAAAACAAAAAAAATTGGTGGGGGGGGTTGGGAGCAAAATAATCTAATTAAAAATTGGCAAAGGACCTGAATAGACATTTTCCCAAAGAAGAAACACAAATGGCCAATAGGTAAATGAAAACATGCTCAACATCACTCATCATTAGGGAAATATAAACAAAACTACAATAAATAACACTTCACACCTATTAGGATGACTATTTTCAAAAAGTCAAAAGATGATAAATGTTGGCAAAGCTTCGGAAAAAAGGGAACCCTTGTATGCTGGTAGGAGTGTAAATTTGTACAGCCACCACAGAAAACAGTATGGAAGTTCCTCAAAAAATTAAAAATAATACTATCACATGATCTAGTAATCCCTCTTCTGGGTATTTATCCAAAAGAAATAAAATCACTATCTTGAAAAGAATTCCACACCCTATGGTCACTGCAGCATTATTCACAGTAGCCAAGACATGGAAACACCTTGAGTGTCTGCTGATGGATGAATAAAGAAAATGTGGCATTATATACAGTGGAGTATTATTCAATTTTAAAAGAGAAGGAAGTTCTGTGGGACATTACACTATGTGAAATAAGTCAAACATTGAAAGACATATATTACACAATCTCAATCATATGTGGAATCTAAAAAAGTCAGACTCAGAAGCAGAGAAGAATGGACTGAGGGGTGGGGGAAATGGGGAGATTTGGTCAAAGGGTACAAACTTTCACTTATAAGATGAGTAAATTCTGGAGATCTAATCTAATGTACAGCATGGTGACTATAGCTAATAATACTGCATTGTACACTTGAGATTTGGTAAGAGGGTAGGGAGATCTCCAGTGTTCCTAACACACACAAATAGGTACTATGCGTGAGGTAATGAATATGTTATTAGCTTGACTGTGGCAATTATTTCACAATGTATATGTATATCTAAACATCACACTGAATATCTTAAATATAAACAATTTTTATTTGTCAATCATACCTCCTTAAAGGTAGGGGAAAATTTAAAAAATAAAACATAATCATAGTCGATATTAGACCAGCCACTAGATCTTGTTATTTAATATACTAATAAAGAAGTACACACATTATTACTACAGCATATCCTTTTTAAAAAACATTTTAGAAGCTATATTTCAATATAATTGGTTTCCTTTTTAACCCTGTTATTTTATTTTATGCATGTAAGAGCATTATTCTGAGCTTCACCAGCCGATGAGTACCCAGGGGTCCCTGACACAGAAGCATTTAGAACTGTCGCCTGGAACTAGTGGAGCAGCAGGGATGGCTTTTAACACCCTGCACAGATGTCTGCCTCTTCCCACTCCATAGCAGTCTCCTGAGACCCGCTCAACATAAGCAAGGCAAAGTGGGTGGGTGGGTAGGGAGGGGTAGAGGGGTCCCAGGTCTAATAGAAGGGGGAGCAGGGGCATCTGGAGGCTGAGGCAGGCTCGGCCGTGGAGCAGCTCTTGTCCTTGGACAAGCCCTGTGCTTCTCTGGGCATCCCACCTTTGTGAATGAAATCAGTCTCTGCTCAGAGATGACAGACAATGCAATCCTAAAAGGCTTTGAAAGCTGTGACATGGACACTTTTCAAGTCAGCAGCAGCTCCTATTTATGAGATGTTCCCCATTTGCTGGATACTGCCTTTCTATGAGTGACATCCAGTCCTCATAAGAATTCCATAAAATAGGTACCATTATTATCTCCAACTTAAAGAGGGAAAACTGAGTCTCAGAGAGGCTGAGGAACTTTCTCCAGGTGGCACAGAGAGTAAGTAGGGAAGGGGCCTGGATGCTGGTCTGTCTGCCTCTGCAGTTTGAGCTTCACCAATAGGCTTACTGCCCAGATAAAGGACAGGGACCTGTCTAGAGACACCCCAGTCAGTGAGTGGCAGAGCTAGGGCCACACTGGCTAAGAAGAGGGGTCAGAGTGAAAGCGGACGCACCGACCATCCATTCTGAGTGCCGGGCACATGCACTGCCATCCTGCCCCTGCCACGTACAGAGGCAGGTAACTCCCTGCCTCTCACACTTCACATGGATAGTTTCAAAGTATCATCCTGTGTCTCACAGTGTATCAGGGACCAGCTGAGCTAAGGTTTTTTAGGATTATTTTTGTGGGGACCCACAGATGGAGGAGCCATGCTCATACAAACATGCAAGTACCATCCGGGATCCCCACCCTGCTCACACCAGAGTAGACTGTGGGCAATGAAGGGGACAGTATCTCCCTGAAAAATGGGAGTGTTTTCTGCCTGGTTTTGGGGCATTTTCTCAAGTGGTAATGAGCTACCCTTGTAGGTGCAGGGAGGCCTCCTGACTTTCCTTAGTGCACAGGCTAGGAGCTATGGTCCACAGGTGTGGGGAGCAGGGCTAGGCACCCACTTAAGGTTGCCTCGGCCAAGAGCCATACTCCAGAGCCAGACTGCTTGGGCTTTAATTCTGGCTGCCACCTGCTGGCTCTATGATCTTGGGCTTGTCAGTGCCTCAGTTTTCCCAGTTATAAAAAGGAGATAATCAGAGTACTTTCCTTATGGGGAAACTGTAGAAATAAGTAAATCAGTATTTGTAAAGCACTTAAAACAGTGCTTGCCCAGAACAGCATAAGCACTCAGTAGATGTCAGACAGGAATAATGACACAAATGCCAGCTGCCAGCACTGAACCAGCGGCAGGGACAGGCAAAGGAAGGATGCAAAAGACCGTGGCAGTACCTCTTCAGCCATGGGGAAGAAGGCCACATCATGGCTGCGGCTTTGCAGGCAGCCTAGGCTCCAGGCCAGCTTAGGGGATCTGGGCCAAGGTGAATGTAAAGGCTGACTCCCCCGGGCACTCCAGCATTCCCTGTGGTCAGTCACAGCTGGAACAGATAAATAGGCACCCTTCCTAGTCACTGCCTCAGCCACCTGGAGACACCAGCCCTAGGGCGAGTTTGCGCTTTTCAGGGGGGGGAAAAAGTAACCACAATGAGGCCTCCAGACCGTCTTCTCCACATTTGCTAGCAATTTGGAGGAGCCCAAGAATCCTCCTGGACAGAAGTCTCTCCTATCTTTTCTCGATTTCTTCTTCTCCCTGCCATCTCCTCAGCAACTATTATGAGAATACTCTAAGAGCATAAAGATGAGTAAGACGTGGTCCCCACTTCAGATGGTCTACAATCTGGTTTTCAATGGTGTGTGTGTATGTATAAGTGGTGAGATAAGACGCACTTGCCCAGGGCACATGGGATGGAGCCCAGGAGGCAAAGGAGGGGAAGCCAGGCTGGGCTTTGTGGCACACATGCATCTCCTGGTCCTTGAAGAACCCCAAGGATTTAGATTCAAAGCAAAACCCAAACCACCAAAAGAAAAAAAGACAATGAGACCAAAACTTTGAATGCTGTGTTTACCCCCAGACTTAGCAGTGCAAGTGGGAAGGAACTCTTTGGGGTTGGCTCTCAGGCTCAATGCTCAGAACCCAATGGGACTTGTTCCCTTTTGGGAAGCTGAGACAGAGGCAACTGCACAGAGGGAAGCAAGCCATGGGCAGGGGCTGGGGGGACCTGGGACTGGTCCCAGCTTTGCTCCAGAAGAGACAAGGGAGCACCACTGAGCCTCTCTGGGTGGCTTTTCTAACATCAGATCTCTGAGCCCCACTCACCCTAGCAGTTCAGGGATCTATTCAAAGTTCCAGACCTATGGTCCTACGGGGCCCTGCCACAGGATGAATGGAAATGAAACATAAAGCACCTCTAATGCGCCTTTTGCTATCAAAATTTGGTCCTTAGGACAGGAACCGGCCAGATGGTAATCTCTCCTGGTAAGGCCTCTATCCCAGGGGTGGCGAATTTTCCTCTCTAGTTCAGATACAGGACAGCCATTGTTGGACCAAAAGCTGAGGTCAAATCATCACTATGCCCATCACTTACTAGCTGGGTGCCTTTGAGCCCTAGTTCCCTCACCTTTAAAATGGGGACACTAACTGTACTTCTTCACAGAAGTTGTTGTGAGGATGAAAGGGGCTAATTCGTGCAAGAGCTCAGAGCCATCTATTCTGACTGGTGCAATGTGCCAAGTTTATGCATGCCTACTCTACTCTGAGGTACTTCAGGGGCAGCTGGTCCCGTCTCAAAATTCTTTGCCCTCCCAGTGCCCAGAACAAGGTCTGCGGGGGTAAAGGCCAGCAAGGGTAGGACAGGTGGGTCAAGTCCAGAAGGTCCCAAAGGACCAGCAGAGCCCCTGTTGTGGGAAGGTGAGGGTATGACTAATCCTGGCTTTGCCCTGGCTCCCCGCTTGTACTATTTCCAGATCTGGGGGACGGAGCAGGGAGGGGATCAAATTGCTGCTGGCTGGGCTGAGGTCTGCCACCTACACACAGACCTGCCCACTTTCCCCTCCCAAGCTTCCAGCAAAAACTACTGAGATGCAGGCTTGCAGGAGCTTGCACAAGGCACTGGTCCTAGCCCCTCGGGGGCTCTGCCCTGGCTCAGGAATCCCCTCCCACTTCCCAGCAAAGCCACGACAAGGGCTGTTTGTAGCTGGGAGCCATGCCTGGCCTTCGGGCCTGCCTGCCAGCAGTCAGGCGGCTAACAATGGGCAGTCCAGTCGATGGGCAGTCATGATACAGGTAGCCCTGTAGCCCCCAGGGCAGCAGACAACCCTCAGGCTCAAGTGGCTGGGGCAGGAACAGCTGCAAAGGGGTCACCATGGGGTCAGGTGTGGGTGGGGACAGAGGGTAGCTCGCTGTGGCACCCTGCAGCTAGATGGAGAGATGGCCTGCAGGCCCACAGGGGAGCCTCCCATACCCTCCCAGGCAGAGGCTGAGCTGACATTCCTGGTCAGGTGCAAGAGCTCAGAGCCATCTATTCTGACTGGTGCAATGTGCCAAGTTTACCCATGCATACTCTACTCTGAGGTACTTCAGGGGCAGCTGGTCACGTCTCAAAATTCTTTGCCCTCCCAGTGCCCAGAACAAGGCCTGCTATGGGCACTTGGAGAAGAACATGGCACAGTGCTTGTCCTCATGGGGCCCACAGGTATCTTCCAACTTTAGTTTAAATTTTATCCAGTAGAAAAATTAATTTGGGGGAATACATTCCTATTATTGCTATATTTACTTATAAATTAAGTATATTTAAAATGTTATAATTTGTGCACTATAATGTTATATTCAAAATAAACCATATATAAACAAATATAAATGTTAAGGGATACAGCTAAAATTTATATATAAACAGAAGCTCTAAATTTTCTTAACCCCTGGGGAGTTCACACCCATTCTGGAGACCTGTGCTCAAAGACAGTGCCACGCACAGGAGGAAACTGAACAAGGTCTCCGGAGAAGCGAGCACTGACTTCCAAAGGGGGAGTTGGGCGGCCTCTTGCAGGGTCTGGGCCGAGTCTTGAAGGATGTGAGAATGAACCAGAAAAAAGCATTCCAGAAAAAGGGGCCTGTGTGCTGAAAATGGCAGTGTGCAGGGGCCCACCCTTAGCTTGAGTCCCTGGGGCAAACTGGTGCATGCCCAGAGGCTTAGGGGCTCTGTACCAGGGGCTTAGCAATCTGTAACTAAAAACACAAATTATTGTCAGAACTTTTTTAAGCCTAAAAAGTGTAGAAATAGAGGGAGCAAAGAGAGGCTGAAACTCTGGGCTTTGTCCTGATGATTTCCTCACCTGGAAACACCACAATCCTATCTTCTCTCTAGCCTCAGTTTCCTCACCTGTAAAATAAGAATGCCAATAGCTGCCCAGTTGCCCTTGATGGGCACAGGGTAGTTGAGGGCTGCACATACATGGGGCATCTGGAAGTCCTCACCTGGTGGCTTCCGTGCTCATCTGCCTTCCCTACCCTCCTGCCAACTTTGGGAGGGCTGAGATCATCGTGTTTTGTTCCAGGACTGTACCTTTAGCATCTAGCACTGTCCTGACACATAATAGGGCTTGCACGCACATTTCTGACTGAAGGCACCCATCCCTGGAACTTACAGCTTCAAAACTTACTCTGTCCTTTGGGGGTGGAAATCCTTCCAAAATGCAGTGTGTATTTCAAGAGAAGGCAGTCACATCCTCACCCAGAACCCAGGGATCACCCCAGGCTGGAAGAAGGCATGTTCTTAGGTTTTGTCTTCTGTTTTTATAGAATGCGTCCATAGGTTTATATCCTCCCTTGTTGTCAGGACATTTATCATAGCTGTCTGTTTGCCTGCTTGCCTCTTAAAGCCTCCCCTTCCCCTCCCACCCCACCCAGCTCCTGCTAATTTTCTGTGAACAAGAAATACAGGCAACACACCATCCAGAAAGCAAAAAGACAACCCACAGAATGGATAAAAATTTGGCAAACCGTATACTTATAAGGGACTTCTTTCTGAATATAAATAGAACTCTTATAACGAAATATTAAAAAGACAAATAACCTATACAAAAGTGGGTGAAGGATTTGAATAGACATTTCTCCAAAGACGATGTACAAATTGTTAATAAGCACATGAAAAGATGCTCCACATCATTAGCTCCAGGAGAATGAAAATTAAAACTATGAGTTACCACACTTCACACCCATTAGGATGTTATCATCAAAAAGAGAAATAATATCCTGACCAGAGTTACTCAGTTGGTTGGGCTTTGCACTGCAAAGCCAAAGGTCGCTGGTTCAATTCCCAGTCAGGGCACGTGCCTGGGTTGTGGGTTTAGTCCCTGGTCAAGGTGATGGGGGACTCAAGAATTGGAAAATTTTAGTTTAGGTAATAGCAAATAAACTTAGTAATCAATGCACATAAAAAGCTATTGTTCCAGGAACTGAAAGTATGACCCACCCTGACTCTAGGAGACCATAAGTAGTTCCACCTGTGTGTCTCAGGAGGCCTGCAAGCAATCAAGATGGTATCTGAAGCCCCGGCTGGTGTGGCTCAGTGGATTGAGTGCCAGCCTGAGAATCAAAGGGTTGCCGGTTCAATTCCTAGTCAGGGCACATGCCTGGGTTGCAGGCCAGGTCCCCAGTTGGGGGCGCTCAAGAGGCAACCACACTTTGTTGTTTCTTTCCCTCTCTTTCTCCCTCCCTTCCCCTCTGTCTAAAATAAATAAATAAAATCTTTTTAAAAAAAGATGATATCTGAGCCATTGTACTCCAGGTGAGACGTCTACCACCCAGGGCACATAAAGACTGCCGCAGAGGGCACAGATGAAAGAAAGATGAATGCAGCTTTATCTGATTAACTTTTCCCCTGAATTCTAAACCCCTTACCTACACTCTTCTTCTCCTTATAAAAAGGGTTTGTTAGACCACATAACCAGCCATCTCCTCAGATTGCCAGCCCTCTGAATAAAGCTCCCATAAAGATCCAACCCCTGTCTCTGCTTATTGGGTCTGGTAGTGACAGGCAGTAGGAACACCGGCTTTTCCCGTTTCAGTGGCACATACATGAGGCAACTGACTGATGTTTCTCTTACATCAATGTTTCTCTCCTTATCTTTCTCCCTCCCTTCCCTTCTTTCTAAAAATAAATAAAACCTTTAAAAAAGAGAGAGAGATACTAGCAAGTGTTGGTGATGCTGTAGAAAAATGGAAACCCTCATCCACTGCTAGTGGGAATGTAAAATAGTGCAGCCACTGTAGAAAGGAGTCTGGCAGTGCCTCAAGGGTTAAACCGAGTCTCAATGTGACCCAGCACTTCCACTCCTAGGTATTTACCCAAAAGAAAGGAAAACATGTGTCCACATAAAAATGTGTACATCAACATTCCTAGTAGCATATTTATAATACCCTAAGAGTAGAAACAACTCAGTGTCCATCAGCTCATGAATGGATAACCAAAATGCAGTCCATTCATACAATGGAATATTATTAGCAACACAAAGAAATGAAGTGCTGACAGATGTTACAGCATGGATGAACCTTGAAAACATGTTAAATGAAAAAAAAAGCCAGTCACAGAAGGCCACGTATTGCATGATTCCACTTACATGAAATGTCTAGAACAGGCATATCTAGAGACAGAAAGTAGATTATTCATGGTTTCCAGGGAATGGTGGGTGGGGTTCAGGCACAATAAGGAGTGAGTGCTCACTGGTACAGGGTTTCTTTTTCAGAGCGACGACAATGTTCTAAAATTGATTGAGGTGATGGTTATACAACTTTAAAATACTAAAACTCACTGTGTCGTATAGTTTAAACGGATGAATTCTATGGTATGTGAATTATAACTCAATGAAGTTGTTATATAAAAGAAAATCGAGATACTGCAGCCTGTTACTAATGTGTGTAAATGAAGAGTAAACATGCTTTAGAGTGACAGCTTCAGGACTCTTCATGAACTTAATACATGAATTTTGGACATCAATGGTGGCGGTTCTACAATCTTCCAAAGTTATTTCCTTGTTGTTTTCCACATATCTGAGGCTTCTAAGCTCCATCACCTCCAGGAAAGGGAAGTGCATGTAACCAGCACCATTAACTGCTCTTGTGCAGAGATAGTGCCACAGGCTCAGCAGTCCTCCCAGCAGATTTTGTGCACACACAGCACTTCTCTGTACTTCCCCCCACACAGGCACAGAGCCATTCCAGGCCCACATGGCATGGCTGGCAGAGGAGGGTGCTGTGGTCTGAGGCCAACCCTACCAACTACAGGGATGAGTCAGTGAACAAGGCAGATGTGTGCTGGTGAGACGGTAAGGAAAGGCATCATTTGCTAATTACCCAAATGGCTGAGCATTAACAGAGCACACAGATGCAAATCTGGAAACTAGCACACAGCTGCAAAGCTGCTAGGCTGGGCAGATTCATTCCCCTTTCTTCACCCAACTCAACCCCTCCTTAATCAGGAAGAGAATTAGAACCCCTGAGAGCCAGCCAGGCCAGGCTCGCTCCCCGCCATGCAGCCACAGAATGTGGGCTCAGGAAAACATCTGGATGTTCTGGATTTACTCAGCCATCAGCTGCCTCAGTAAACTGCAAATAGGGCAGCGAGAATACAGGCTTGGAGGCAGCTGGGGTCGTATTGCAGCCCTACCGAGTATTAGCTGGGTGGCCTCACCAAGTGACTAAACCTCTGGGAGCCTCAGTTCTCTCATCCGCACAGCACAGTGGTGTTACTGACTTCAATGAGCTACAGTAAGGATCATGTGAGATGGCCCAGGTGCCACAGTACAAGCCTATAAAATTCACTATTTTTCATTTTGTTCCTCTTGTGCTTAGAATTTAAAAAACCTTTGTTTAAAAGCAGAAATAGATGCTCTTAAATCAATACATGGTGTTCTCTAGTGAATGGAAAAACTTACTCTAAAATTTTCTAAACATGTTCTGAGATAATGACCTGGAGGTCTGCATACATTCCCCACCAAAACAATGGAGGAAATGACTTGCTGCTGTTTGGAACTCAGGCCCTGGGAATATGGGGTTGGTGGAACAGGTAGCGGCTTATAGTACGGAGAGGCTAGTAGTCAGGGATTGGTTTGGGATTAAGTATTGGGCTCTGTGAGTCCTCTAGGGGCTGCTAGTCCCACCATCTGGCTGCTTGCCAAAAACCATCCTCACATCACTGGGGTCTCCAGGACAACCTTCCTTGCCAGCATCCCCAGCTCCTGGATGAAATCTATGCCAGTTACCTCTCTGCCTCCACACCCTTTGAGAACAGCCTCTTTCCCATTGGCAGGATTTCTCTCTTTCCTGTCTGCTTCCCCCCTGGACTCCAAGCTCCACCAGGAAGGAATGGAGTCATGCTCAGCTTTGCAACCCCAGCCTGTCGCCCAGTGTCTGGCACATATTGTGTCAAACTTGAGCTGCAGTGGAGTCATTGGGAAGGCTTGTTAAAATGTGTTGCTGGGCTCCATCCCCAGAATTTCTGATGCTGTTGGTCCCAGGACCACACTTTGAAGTAGATACTCAATAAAGGTCTGTGTAGGGAGTGAATGAATTAACAAATTACTTGCAGGAACCACTCCAATTCAACTTTTTTCCTGGGTCCGTACACTCAGGCCTCTCCCAGCCCACCTCTGCTAAAGCACTCCCTGACCCCAGGACCCCTGGCATCAGTGGTCTCTAGGTCCTGAAGGTCAGAGCTGGGTCTTCTCAGTGAGGAGAAGGCAGTCGAGGCCATTGTGGCTTTCTTTGCTGAATCAATTAGGCAAACACCACAGGGATGCTCCCATAGACTCCTCCCCTCCTGTGCATGGGTCATCAGGCCCACTATGGGCTGGTGGAGAACAGGAGTGTTATGGGGAGGCCACAGATCCTAGAAACCCAGGAGACCCCAACACCCCAACTAGGGAGATCTTCATGGAAGATCGAGTTTCCTGGATGACCAAGAATTCAGATGGCCTGACTCTCCATCCAGGGCTCTTTCACTACCATAATTTGACAGCTAGGCCTGGAAGAACTGCTCACTAGAACAAGTCATTACTGCCCACTGCCTGCAATAGACAGGATGGTGATCAGTACTGGTTGGGAAGGGCAGGAGGAATGCCCAGTGGTCAGGACCAAAGTCAGCAGCTTGAAGCAGTGAAGATGCTTATGCCCATGGCCCCCATGCTGTACAACCCCATGGGGTGCCATTTACATTGTAACCCATGTGACTAGTACCCTCTGGAGGTGTGAAGTGCCTATGCAGTTTTATGTAATAGCTGGTCCTGAAAATCTTCATCCAAAACATTTCCTCATTTGTTATTCCATGTATACCTACTGTGTACCCAGCATGGAGCAAGCCACTAGGGCTATGCAGGTGGCCAGAAGACAGCCTGTCCTCTTCGCGCTCTTAGGGGAAAGGCTTTGGACACACTGCAGCAAGGACTGAAGTGCTTGACTGATGGCAATGCCCAGAACTGTGGAAGCCGGGGCGGAGTGGCTGACCTCTTCCCAGTGAGGTCAGGGAGCTGGCATGTAGGGGCGGCCTGATTCTTCTGCACTGGTTAATCCAGCCAGACTGGAGGCTCTCAGGAGGCAGCAGCTGAATCTGCAGCCTCAGCATCTGAGGTTGGGTGGCTTCTTGCTTTCCAGCGACACTTGGAACTGTAAACCCTGGGACCAGATAGGTTTTGTGGGCTGTAGCTGCCCCCTTTCCCCTCCCCTTGCCATAGTGTAGGTTTGCAGGATCAGGGATAGAAGCCCTGCTCCTGGGCAGAGGGAGGCGTGAGTACAGGGAAAGGGGCAGAGGCAGCCAAGACACACAGGGCCAGCTCCAGGGGCTTCTGCCAAGAAGCTCAGCTGCCTCCTGTGATCCAATTCCTGGGTTTGGGGATGCATGCTTCCCCTGCTTTGCCCAGCTGATGGACCACCTTTTTCAGGAAGCCTCTGAGGGGGCAAGGAGGGTCCTCCCCTGTCCTTCAGTGGTTCCTAGGGCCACTGGAAGTCACCCTCCATTCTAACTGCTACATGGGGAGGGTCATACAACTCCTTCCCAATCGTGACCAGTTTTGTCATGGGCCAGCTCCATGGATAACTCTGACTTTTGTTAAGAGTCCCCAAGAGCTTAAAACGCTGATCTAGGCAGCCCAGGGAGCACCTCCTGGCTTCCTCCTGGGCCCTCGAACTCTGGGACTCACTGTGCACTCTCAACATGTTACTGCTGACTGCACGCCCTGGTTCACTTGTCTGTCACCCAACCAAACTAGGGGCTACGTGTTACTCATTTCCTTGTCTCTCCCAACTAACCTGGGCCTGGCACCAAGTGGTGTTTAATTAATGTTTGTGGCTTGAATGACTTCAACTCTGTGCCTGAGGGCAGAGCGTTCTGTGAGTCCTGGCCTTTCTCCCCCAAACCTAGCTTGGGCTCTCCTGTACCCAGTGGTGATTAAATACCACAAGTTTCTAATCCTTACAGCAGCCTGGCAATATTGTCAGACCTGGCCAGGCATTTCCCTATTTGATAAACTTAATAACACAGAGGACTAATAATGGACAGATGTGTTGAAGTGATGCAAATAAACAGAAAAACACAAATGACTCTCGTAGCTCTGGCCAGAGTGGAAAATCTAACTCCACATTTGGGCATATCAGGAGCAGCTTGGTATGTGGGTTCCCATGGAAGGAGGCTTCAGGGATGCTAGGTCAATGGCTCCTGGGCCAGTGGGTTTCTGAGACAGGGCATAGCAGTCATTTAGAGGACTCTGCCCAGTCTCCATCAGGCAGGGAATCTAGGGGCAGGCGAGGCCCAGCTGATGGCCTTCTTGGCCTTTCCGATCTGAGTCCTGCCTGATCTACAGGCTCGTCAGTGGCCAGCACACCCAAGCCTCACACTTTTTACTGCTAAAGTCATAGACTTAATCTTTTTGTCTGCAAAGTCCCTTCCCTCCAACTGATGAAATTCAAGGTCCATTAGGAAGGCCACTATCTCCTCTTTGAGAAAGGATTAATTCCCTCTCTCTGGGTCCCATTTCCCTTAGAGGTCCAAGGGGTGGATGGTGGTGGGGTCCCTGCCCCCATAATCTCCATCACTCCTTCCCATATGCTAAAGTTAATATTAAAGTAATACCTTTTGCCTTGGTTGGCATGGCTCAGTGGATTGACCGCTGACCTCTGAACCAAAGGGTAGCCTATTCAATTCCCAGTCAATACATATGCCTGGGTTGTGGGCCAGGTCAAGTCTCCAATAGGGGGTGTGCGAAAGGCAACCACACACTGATGTTTCTCTCCCTTCTTAAAAAGAGGGAGGGAGGACGGAAGATGGCAGTAGGAGGAGCAGATTCCACTTCCCCCTACACACGGGAGAAAAACCTAGCTGTTCTATGGAGAAACAGAGCAAACAGCCAACAGTACCACAACATATATGATAATAGGAGATCAAAAATTGTAGCGGACATTTGAAAACCAGACAGTAAGGAGAGTGCTTCAGGATAATAAGGGCCTAGGGATCAGCTCGGGGACCAGGGAGAGTGCAGCCCCAGGCCCGGTGCTCCTGGGTCTGCCTCAGGGCACTCGGGAGAGAGCTGGGTCAACTGCTCCCTCCCTCCCTGGACAAACAAGGATTGAGCAACACCAGGAGAGAGTTGGGTCAACTGCTCCCTCCCTCCCTAGCCAAACAAGGATTGAGCAACACCGGGGGAGGCCTGTTTGCTTGAAGGCACAGAGAGGGGGAGTGAGGACTGAGAGGTAATCACACAGGGGCTGTGAGCACCCACGCATACCCCTGGGAGGAGTATGCGCTCCAGCCTGTGCGACCAAGGGCAGTCTGGTCATACACCGCACCCACAACATAGAGAGAGTATGATTTTGCGGAAGACCCAGAGCCCACAGCCGTGAACACGGAAAAGGTGCAGTGCTCCACTGGATCCCTGGTGCCCATGGCTGTGAACTCCAGGGAAGTACACGCCCCTCAGGAGCCCCAGAGCCCACACCCGTGAACCCGGAAAAGGCATGGGCGCTCCGCAGGATCGCCAGAGCACAGAGCCGTGAATACGGGGAAGGCCTGCACACTCTGCAGGATCCCGGGAGCCCATGGCCGTGAGCTCTGGAGAGTGCTTAGGAGGGCCCAGATCCCACACCCAGGGCCCTTTGGAGAGGCACCAGACTGGCTCTGGGGAGAACTCCAGGCTAGCCCTGGGGAGAGTAGGGAGAGGCTGACTGAGTGCTGAATGGGAAGGGAGAAATGCAATACCAATTGCCCCTCAGTCTGCTGAAATCAGCAAGACCAGAAAAACCAGTTTGGCCAGTTTGAAACCAACAAGAGGTTTTTTTGTTTGATTGTGTCTTTTTTTTTTAAGTAACTTTTTATTTTTTAATTCTTATTATTTTTATATCGCTCAATTCCTTATGCTTTTCTTTCTTTCTAGTGTTATTCCTTCTGCCTTTCTTTACAAATTTATCTATTCTTCCTTCCATCTTCTGCTTTTTTCCTTCTTTTTTTTTAACCGGCAAGTTATTGCATATTTGTATTATCATTTTTTCATTATTCTTACATTTTTTATTTCCATAGTATTTTGGTATTCCTCTTCTTTCTGTATAGTCTTCTTTGCTTGGCTGGTTATATTGTATCGTTTGATAGGTTTCCCCTGTTAGCTCATTCATAGTATACAGCTAATTTACTGTCCTTCATTTGTGTTCCATTAGTACACTACTCAAGGTTCTATACTCCCTATTCTTGTTATCTAGATCTCATAGATTCTGTCATATGATTCTTGCTCTAATATTACTGTAAATAACAGCTTTTCCATAGAATTGTAACACCGGGGGAAGCCTAGTTGCTTCCCCCTCCCAGACCTCAGCCCACTTCACGGAATCCCAAACTCTACTACTATAGTGGCTAACTCTATTCTCTCACACACTACACCTATTTACTATTCTTTACTCTCACCCTACCTCAGAATCTGACCTCCCACAACCTCACTGCTTTCTAGACCCGACTCACAATCCTTCCTCCCCAACAAGAGTCTTATCTCCTTTCCATCCTTTCTAAAAAGTGGCTAGTGGGGTGGAAGATCACAGTTAACACTATACATAGCCAAAGGATCTCCTATCTCTTCTCTACTGGCTGCTCCTGTAAATACCATAGAACACTCTCTTGCTGTCTTAAACCATTTTGCCTTACCCCTCCAACTGATCACAAAAAAGAGTAGGGGGAAGCCGTGAACACCAGGATACATGAAGGAGACTGCACCACAGAATCTCACAGGTATTCTACCACAGAAGTTCACACCATAAACCCAGGGAGCCAGAACAGACCAATTTAAGAAACAGAGGCCAACAAGAAGATTCTCACGAGAAATGAGAAGACAAAGGAACAATCACCAAATAAAGGGAAAGGAGGAAGCCTCAGAAAGAATGCTAAATGAAATAGAGGCAACTCAACTATCAGACTCTGAGTTCAAAGCAATGATTATCAGGAAGCTCAATGAGCTATCAGAAACTATAGGGAAACTACAACGAACTCACTGCAAACTATATCAACATGAAAAAGGAAATAGAAACTATCAACAAGGGCCAATAGGAAATGAAGAATACAATTTCTGAACTGAAGAACACAGTAGAAGGAATCAAAAGCAGGATTGATGAAGCAGAAGATCGGATCAGCCAGCTGGAGGGCAAAGTAGAAAAAAACACCCAGAAAGAGCAAGAACAAGAAAAGAGGCTCAGAAAGAATGAAAAGGGATTAAGAGAAATGCAAGACAATATGAAACGTAATAATATCTGTATAATAGGGATAACTGAAGGAGAAGAGCAAGGGATAGAAAACCTCCTTGAAAAAGTAATGATGGAAAACTTCCCTAATTTGATGAGACAAAAGGTCACACAAATCCAGGAAACACAGACAGTCCCAATCAAGAGGAACCGAAAGAGGCCCACTTCAAGACACATCATAATTAAAATGGCAAAATTTCAAGACAAAGAGAGAATCTTAAAGGCAGCAAGGAAGAAACAGGAAGTAACATAAAGGGAACCCCAATAAGGTTAGCAGCTGACTTCTCAACAGAAACGCTCCAAGCCAGAAGAGAATGGCAAGAAATATTCCAAGTAATGAGAACCAGAGGTTTGCAACCAAGGCTACTTTACCCAGCAAGGCTCTCAGTCAAGACAGAAGGCCAAATAAGAAGCTTCCCAGACAAAAGAAGTCTAAAAGATTATACCTCCACCAAACTAGCTCTGCAAGAGATGCTAAAGGGACTGCTTTAAGAAAAGGAAGGAAAAGAGAGAGAGAGGAACACAGGTATGTAAATGGCAATGAATAAGTACCTATCAAAAATAACCTTAAATGTAAATGGATCAAGTGCTCCTATCAAAAGACATAGAATAGCTGAATTGATAAGAAAGCATGACCCACACATATGCTGCCT
>CM052541.1:82771924-82800225 GCA_028533065.1 Trachops cirrhosus
AGCTACATGCAAAAAAATGACACTCGAGCACCAACTCACATCATACACAAAAATATATTCAAGGTAGATAAAAGATTTAAATATAAGTCATGACACCATTAAAGTCCTAGAGGAGAACATAGGCAGGAAAATCTCAGATATTTCACACAGTGACATTTCATTGATATGATCCCTAGAGCAAGGGACATAAAGGAAAGAATAAACAAATGGGATCTTATCAAAATAAAAAGCTTCTGCACAGCTAAAGAAAACAGTATTAAAATGAAAACAGAAGCAACTGTGTGGGAAAACATATTTTCCAATGATACCTCAGACAAGGGTTTAATCTCCAAAATATATAAAGAACTTACATGACTCCACTCAAAGAAGACAAGCAACCCAATTAAAAAATGAGCAAAGGACTTGAATAGGCATTTCTCCAAAGAAGACACGCAGAGGATCCAGAAACACATGAAAAGATGCTCAATATCGCTAGCCACCAGAGTGATGCAAATTAAAACCACAATGAGATACCACTTCACACTGGTCAGAATGGCCATCATAAACAAAGCAACAAACAACCAGTGTTGGAGAGGTTGTGGAGAAAAGGGGACCCTTGTGCACTGTTGGTGGGATTGCAGACTGGTACGACCACTGTGGCAAACAGTATGGAACTTCCTCAGAAAACTAAAAATGGATCTGCCTTTTGACCCAGCAATTCCAGTGCTAGGATTATATCCTAAGAATCCTGAGGATATGCACCCCAATGTTCATAGCAGCACAATTTACAATAGCTAAGTGCTGGAACCAACCTAGGTGTCCACCAGTACATGAAAGGATCAAAATACTACGGTACATTTATACAATGGAATTCTATGCAGCAGAAAGAAAGAAGGAGCACCTAGCCTTTGCAAGATCATGGGTGGAGCTGGAAAGCATTATGCTAAGTGAAATAAGCCAGGCCGTGAAAGACAAATACCATATGATCTCACCTTTAACAGGAACCTAAACAACAAAACAAACAAACAAGCAAAATATAGCCAAAAACACTGAAATATAGAACAGGCTGACATTGAGCAGAGGGGAGAGGGGAGGGAATTTCAGGGGAGAATAGGAAGGGTTTACAGGAACAAATATAAAGGACATATGGACAAAAACTAGGGGGGGGGGTGGAAATGGGAGGGAGGTGGGGAGGGATGGGTGGGTGGGCTGGGATGGGAGTAAGGGACAGAAAACTGTACTTGAGCAATGATTAAAATAAAATTAAATTAAAAAATAGGGAGAGAAACATCCCTTTGCCACCCTCATCTAAAATAAATAAATAATTTTTTTAAAAAACTAAAATAAAATAAAATTATATTTTGATACAATAATTCACAATTCCTAGTCAGGTAAAATGACTAATAGCTTCTGTAAAATCTTTCCCATTTTATGGATCTGAAATAAGCAATCTAAGTAAAAAGTGGACCATTAGCTACCCAAACAGAAGCCACTTTCAGGGAAATTCCCTTGTTCCCTCTTCTCTGTAGAAACTTCGGGATTGCCACGGAGCAATGAAGGTCCACCTTCCCTTACAAAGAAAGAGGCAGCAGCCAGCCACACCCCAGCACCCAGGAAGTGTCTGGCATGAGGCACTTCTGCAGCAACCAGGAGTCACATGAGAAGTCACTGTGAGGCAAGGACAGGCTCTCAATGGAGAAATCCTGACTGTGGACTTACACTCAGGGTATAATGTGTAGAAAACTATCCTTACTTCTATTGTGCAGGTGAGAGAACTAAGGTCCAGTAGGACTTCTCTAAGGTCCCATTCAGTCCCTGCATTCAAGCTGCCTCCAGGGTGCTGAAGGCAGGCAGCTCGTTGTCATGGGCATGCGAAATAGCCAGTGAGTTCAGTTTGTTCATTAGATTCCCACATGTGAGTGAGATCATATGGTATTTGTCTTTCTCTGACTGGCTTATTTCACTTAGCATGATGTTCTCCTGGTCCATCCATGTTGTCCCAAAGGGTAAAAGTTTCTTCTTTTTTTACAACTGAATAGTATGCCATTATGTATATGTATCATAGTTGTTCTACCCACTCATCTACTGATGGACACTTGGGCTGCTTCCAGATGTTGGCGATTGTAAACAACACTGCAATGAACACAGGGGTGCTTATGTTCTTTTCAATTAGTGTTTCGGGTTTCTTCAGATAAATTCCCAAAAGTAGAATCACTGGGTCATAAGGCAATTTCATTTTTAATTATTTGAGGTATCTCCATATTGCTTTCCACAGAGGCTGCACCAGTCTGCATTCCCCCAACATGAGACAGACTTGTAGAGAGTGAGCAGGCTGACGGCTCTTGGGGGTAGTAGTTAGGGTGTGGAGGGATCAAGCAAAAAGGAAAAAGAACTGATGGACATGAACAACAGTATGGAGATTGCAGGGGAGGTGGGGGAAGGGGGAGAGGGTACAAGGGAGTTAAATGGTAATGAAAAAATATAATTAAAAAAATGCCAACTAAAGAAAAGAAACAGCTGGTCACCTGGTCCACATGGGGCTCTAGGGTGGTCTGCTCCCTTCCTCTTGCTATCCCTTACCTTGCTGAGTTGCCCGAACTCGTACTGTCTAGCTTCTCATTCTCAGACTATTTCTGCAAATCCAGGGCCACCCTCTAAACTAGATTCCAAACTATGCAGGATGAGCCCCAGGCCCTACCTCCCTCTTAGGCTGAGGGGTTCAGGAGGCAGGAAGGAGGCTCTATCTGAGGCCTCCTCCCCACTGCTGTCTGCACAGCTGACCTGAGGGGAGAGAGAATAGAGGATGCCAGTCTCAAATGAGGCTTAAAAGCTGGGTTATAGCCACACACATCTTAATTGGTGCATTTCTATTTTCTCTGTGGGAATGTTCCCTTTGTGATGGACTCTCACATTTACTGTTATATTTCTTGTATCTCTGCCTGGAATTGTTATTTAGACATCATAAAGAAAAATCATTATATTTTTAAAGGGAAGACTGAGAAGGTTCTTCAAAAGAGAATACAAAAAGCTGGGGTACATACAGACACAAGTCGATCCACACACAATGCACATGTGTGCAAATTGGTCTGATGGAAAAGAGAAGTTTATTACCACAATGCTTCTCAAAAAAGAAGTGAATGAATAATTTATAGGGCTTTTTACAAACATCTAGATTTTCTAATCATTCCAGAAAAATCCGGTTTGATTACTTATAGCAGCAGTTCTGTGATAAACCACCCCAGAAATGGTTACCAATAAATAAAATTTACAATTCCCAGTGGGCCTGCCTTTCACAGAAATGCATCATAAACATTAACATTTTTTTCTTTAAAACATCAGACCCCACAACACTGTGACTCTAACTAACTCAAGACACTGTGTGTGATAAATCCTTGAACCATTTACTTTGAAAAGGCTCCTGACTTAATGTTTAGATGATAATATTTCCTGTTTTATTTTGGCAAGAACTTCATTACATTGTGCTCTTTGCTGCCAGTCCCAAAATAGCCGCACCCAAATTGAGGCTGTGCAGCTCTGGCCCTTGGGACCCTGAGATGACAGGGTAGAGTGACCAAGCCAGGGGGCTGCTGGGGCTGTTGGGAGGCGACTGCACACACCATCTGGGGTCAGTGCCCTAACCAGATTTACCAACAACAGGCTGGCACAACATCTAGCTGACAAAAGGGTCTGAAGCGCTAGTCCTTGACAGCTCCACTGTGATCTGGGCCACCCTTCTTGCCTGGGTCTCCCTCCAACCTGTGGGCAACCTGACTTCTGTTTTGAAAGCGGGACTCCAGCTGACCCTCAGAAGACAAGGGACCTCCCAAAGGCTTGGACAACAGGGTGGCTGCCCCCTTACCCTGCACTCTGGCTCTTGGCGACATGATTGGCTGGGGAGTGGTAACTGATGATCAATTACAGAGTGTATGTGAGAGAGCAGTTCTGGCTTGATACACCTATTTGGGGAAGAAACCTCACCAGTGATAAGTAATGGCTCAGACTCAAGTCTGTTTTCTACAGGAACTAGGGTAGAACGATGAGCAGAACCCACGATGTATAAAATGAATAAATGTCATCCAGGGCAGGGCAAACTGCTTCACTATGGGGTGTGTGTTTGTGCGTGCGTGTGTGTGTGTGTGTGTGTGTGTGTGTGTGAGAGAGAGAGAGAGAGAGAGAGAGAGAGAGAGAGACTGAGAGAGGAGAGAGGAGATATCTTTGCACTTTGGGATACAAAGCCAAACATAATGACTGCAGAAAGTGCAGGGGTAATTTATTGCAATCACTGTTAAGTGATAATTCTCTCTGCATTTTGTGGCAACAAAGGCTTCCTGGTTGTCTTTACTTGCTTGTCAATGCCCATCGTGGGGAGAAAGACAGAAGGACCCACAGACAGAAGACAGCACTGTCACAGGGCAAAGCATGATGGGTGTGTGCCTGCCTGCTGCTGAGGGCTTTCAAAGTTGCCTGGAGGCTACACCGACAGCACAGAGGGAGGCCAGAGGTTTGGAGGCTTCTCTATCATTAGAGTAAATTATGCCACGTTCAGTCTTAGGACAAGTATATTCGATTTTCAACTTGTTTGAAAACTAGTGATCTTGGGAAATGGTAGCTCTGAATAACCCTGGGCATTTGATAACCAGAGTATACACCATAGGCTCCAGGCGGGTTTACTCTGTTATTACAACAGAACAGGGCCTACACAATTCTCTGACTGCTATGGCCGCTGTGTCTTATCTCTTTTGCTAGACAGAAAGCTCTTCTGAGCAGAGGCATTCTTGACTCTCCCAGAGTCCAATACCATCCAGCATGCACAGACTGACTCCTGCTTAGCTTATTTTCCACTCCCCTTCTTTCCAGTCCCTGCTGCTCCCCATCTCTGCCAAGCCTGTTACTTCCACCTGAAATCTTGACATCCTCTTGGCCATCCAAATCCCCCTTCCCGAAAGCCAGCCTCAGTGCCCTTGGGCACTTTGGGACTTCCCAGCTCCCACAGCCCCACAACCAGCTCTCTCTGCTCTGAATTCAGAAGCAGCTGTGTTCATTGGTGGATCTAGTTAGACAGACCTGGGTATGAATTCAGGGTCAGCCATGTACCAACACTGTGACCTTGGGTAGGTTACTTTCCTTCTCTGCTGTGATGAGTAAGCAAAATACTGAACTTGAAAGCCCTCAAATACACACCTTAGAACTGCTCTTGTTTACACATTTTCTGTGCTCTGCTCTGCTCTGAGACTGGGCTCTTCTTTGCTGCCAGGTCACCTTTTGTATTGTCATACAGCCTCCCAGTTAGACCTGTGTGCCCCACACACCTGAGTATCTACACAGTCCTGCAGAGTGTGCTCTGCTCATTGGGAGGTTGGTAGATGCCTGTTGGGCCAACGGGCTCAGGCAGTGAACACTGGATCACTTTCTGTTCCTGCTAAAGCTTCTGGGTGGTCTGATCCCCTTGGAGAAACTGCCCTGTCAGGAAACCATACTTCCTTCTGACAGCAAACCTTCCAGGCGTGAGGGAACAAGACTTTCAAGAGCTTCTGCAGTGCCAGGAGTTGTTGAGCTGTGTTTCCCTATATCCTGGAGTTCTCTCTGAGCCTTTAGTTGTTCCCTGAGCTCCCCGCAACCCTGGAAACTGCTTCCCCTCACCACAAACAGCCATGCCAAATCAGAACGTTCAAGAAGAGTTGTGGAAAGGCTATGGGAGGACAAAATGCAGCCATGCCAGAGCTCACCAGAGCAGAACATTGTCACATCTACAACCTCCGGCCCTCCAATCCAGGAAGGCCAGAGGGTGGGTCTTTCCCAATGGAAGCACCCTGATGCCCATCATAATCTGGCGCTGCCCACGCCCAGCACTCTCCTGTTTCCTTCTCTTCTAGTTCTGGCTGCCACCATACTCTTGGCCAGCCTGGGGCCAGCTCCATGGACCAGCCACAAAGAGCATGGTCTCACCTCCTGCACTGCTCAGCCCCACACCCAGGTCGTGGTGGATTTGCTGCAAGTGGTGACTGACCCCAGCACCCCTACCCTACTGTGTCCAATGCACTACTACTAACCCATGTGCAAGGCTGGTGGTCATCCGGAAAGTCTCAGCACAGGCCCCTTGGACCTCAAAAGGCCCACTCTGGTGATGGTTGAACCACAAATGTTGGACACTATAGTAACAGGCAGGGCCATTCCATCACAGATGTCAGCACACTGGCTTTGGGAAACCTGCTGCCTACACATAAACTGAGCCTGCCCACCCCACCATGGAAAGCTTAGCAGGCCCCTTCACCAGTCCTGACATCACATTTACCTGTGACTGATTTTATAATCTTGGGGCTATTATTTTTTTACAGTTTAATCTCCTCAGCTGATAGCTCCAGAAGGCTTAACAATGTGCTGTTTGCTTAGATCCCACCTGGCTCTCAGGAAGCGGAAGACGGAGACAAGAATAAGTTACTGCGTGATTGCAGGACAATTAGTGCTCACCTGTTGCATGTTCTGCCAGGTGACAATGTGATTTATGAGGACCGCCTGGGAAGAGTTGAGCTTCAGGTAATTCCCCAGGGACAATGTTCCATACCTGAGGAGGGACACATGTCCCTGGGCTGAAGTGACAAATTCAGGAGTTCATGGTCCTGCATAAATTAGTGGTCACCAATCAAGCCCTGACAGCAGGTACAGTGGTCGATCTTTCCAGCTCAGTAGGGAGCTGTCTCTGGTTTTAAATCCTGGCTCCCATCAGCTTCGGGACCTCACTGATGCCTGGTTCCCTCACTTGCATTCAGAAATAAGTGGAAGGTGTGAGTTTTGTGCAGGGTTATAAATGACAACCAACACTCATCCTGCCAGAAGTGAGACTCAGCCAGGTCTTGAATGCCTGTCACCAAATTGGTGCTCAGTAAATGTTTGTTGAATGAATAAATGAGGCAGAATTTGGACAAGCATATATAGTTAGAACTTAGAAGCCACAAGTTTGGGGTTGAAAGAATGGATTGGAGTCTCACATGTTCTCAGAAAAGTTAAATGGTTCAGAGAACATTATCTACATCTTAAGAGTCAGAAGGTTCAAATGTGCTCACATACTTAACTTGCCTGGTCCAGGGCCTGGCACATGGGAAACTGACTGTTCAGTGATGATGATGATCATCACTTCAGGTATGATGGAAGTGATGCCCAAGGCACATTGAGGATGTGAAGGGCTGACATGCAGAGGCCTGAGATTGGTAGGAAGTCAGGCCAAACATTTAGGTAGGTGGGCCTGGTTATAGGAGGAAGTGCAACTTCTATAGCCAAATCTCTGAAAACCACTTACAGTGGACCGTCCCCACCCCTCCTTCAAGTTATGTACTCTCCACAGCCTCCTGAAACAGGACAGGATTTTTGAGAATAGGGCAAGTGAGAAAAAGAGGCACTCACCCCTCCAACCCCCAGGAGGGAGGAAAAGAGCCAGCTTGGCCTTAGGCTTTAAAAGCTGCCTTAAACTGGCAAGTTTCTTTGTTTTAAATTAAGAGGCCCATTCCTGGTCCAGATGCTAGAAAGCAATTTCATGGAGTGCTTAACTTACACAGCTCCAACTAACTGCCCAGCCCAGGAAAACCTGGCCACTATGCTTGGTGGGAAGGGCAGGAAAGGTGATTCCAGCCTCAGGTGGAGTCCAGAGAGCCTGGGTATCACTGAACAGCCTGCTTCCCCCTACCCCAGCCTACCTGAACATCACCCCTGCCTGCTGAGGCTTTGCGAGGCAGGAGGCACAGACCTCTCCCAGTGTCAGAGGCATAGGCCAGGACACTCAGCAGGGAGTCCTGAGGCAACTCTCTGGGCCTTAGTTACCTTCTCTAGTGAACCAAGGGGTTCAGACTAGGAGAGCAATGAGCCTGGAAGGTCCCCAGCTGATTAACACTCAAACCCCAGGGGAAGGGGGAGGAAGCTGATATTTATTGCACTCCTAAAAGCATTGCCCTTCAAATAATTAATCACCCAGGCAGGCATTATTGTCCCCCATTTATAGGAATATCAGGTGCAAAGCCCTTAGCAAGATTTCAGAGAACTGAGGACTCTGCCAAGGTCATTACACAGCAAAGAGGTGCAAGGATTCAGACTTGGGTCCATCTGATTCCAAAGCCAGGTGCCCTTCCCTACAATCAGTTCAGCCGCTTCATGCCTCTACCACTGAGTTGTGCAGCTTTGGACTTTGGTCATTCACTTTCCCTTTTAAACTACCTGAAGCCCTGCTGAACACTTTGGTAAGTCCAAGGAGGGAAGAGCACTGGGACAATGGAAAGGAAATGTGAACAGGAGAGGAATTCACCTGTTTGGCACTTCCAGGCTGGACATATGGTCCCAGTATGACCAGGCCAGGTCCTCGAGAGCTCAGCAGGCTTGGGCTGCCTGTCCAACCCCCTAACTCCCTGATGGCTCTGAGGCCAGTGTCACCCCATGCCAACTCCAGGACTTCCATTGCCTGGCTGAGGCCACTTGTCCATTCAAGGCCTCCTTCAGGAAATCTCCTCTACCCCATGATAATGCCCCCTGCCCCACTAAATCCACTCATCTATCAGTAACGATTAAGCACATGCTCCATGCTGGCCCCTCTGTAGGCCACTGGGGATAGAGAAGAGTAAAACAGGTCCCAGCTGCCTGGGTGCTCTTGGCTGGGTGTGGGGTTGGGGTTTCACGCTAGAGACTCAGATTCCATCAGCTGTGGGTGGGACCTAGGCATCTGTAGTTCTAACAAAACATAAAGGTGACTGAAGGGGCACACCCAAGTGAGAGCCTTTGGTCTTGTGAATAATCTGGCCTCCAGCACTTTCATTCTTGGGCTGCCACAGTCCTGAAAACATGCCTCCTTTCCAGTGGTAGGCTCTTCTGGGCTCCCAAATCAAGCTGTGTACAAATCCTCTTCTACATCTTGCTACCTGTGTACCTTCACAGAATGCCAATGCTCTCTGAAGCTGTTTCCCTATCTTTAACTAGATAATAATGGTGCCTTCCTGTCCTGAGGATTAACTGGAATACCGTGTGCAAAGCAAGCTGCCTGGCACAGATAAATGAATAATAAATGTCTGCCCTTATTACAACATCACTGTACTGATGGACAGAAATACTTCCCTGGGGGTATTCTGAGAACCTCCACTTCTGGAGTGCCTACTTCTGACACCTAGGAGGCCTCTCCATGCCCTCTGTCAGGTCTCCAGCAGGATCTGCCTTCATTTTCTGGGTGGATCCCACCTCTTAGTCCCTGAACAAACATACAGGGATGGGTAAATAGGTTTACAGTTGTGAGTATGAGAAATAGTTTATTCTTTTTTTTTTTTTAAGATTTTACTTATTTATTTTTAGAGATGGGAAGGGAGGGAGAAGGAGAGAGATAGAAACATCAATGTGTGGTTGCCTCTTGAGTGGCCCCCACTGGGGACCTGGCCCGCAACCCAGGCATGTGCCCTGACTGGGAATCGAACTTGCTGCCCTTTGGTTTGCAGCCCGCACTCAATCCACTGAGCTACACCAGTCAGGGCCGAAACAGTTTATTCTTGTATTTTTATTAATTATTGTATTACTTGTACTTTTGTATTATTTATTATTGTATTATTTGTATTGCTACTGTAAACCTACTTTTGCCCACCCCTATATTAGCTTCGCATACACTTCCCTTCATTTTCCCAGAGTGACCAAAGTTTCAACTATGTCTTCGGGCACCCTACCCCAAATTTCAAGGAAATGAATGGGAGAAGTAAGTTTGCCAGGCAAGAGCTTCTAGGGCAGAGGCCGACACTGCTCAGTCCAGCCTCTTCCGACCAAGGAGACCCAGCCCACTGCTCCCAGCCGACCTACGGGAACACTAGCCAGTCAACACCGCGGGTGCGAGTAAGGGGCACCCGGGCTGCATCTAGGGGTCCCGAAGCCGGCTCCCCCTAGTTCCGCGCCAATCGCAGGGCGCACAGGACCCTGCCCGCCCCGGCGGCGCTCGCAGCTGGCGTCTGTGAAGCAGGAAGGACGTGCGGAGTGAGGACCCGAGACCGGACTCTCTGCCGCGGGGCACACGTGGCTGGGTTCCGGTGGCCACGGTCGCCTGCAGACTTGTGGCCTCCGCGCGGTGATAGCGCAGGGGGGCAATGGGGCAGTGCCAGGTCTCGGGGTCCCGGGGTTCCGGAGTCCCAGGGTCTCGGGACAGGGCGCAGCCACAGCCCAGCCACGGTACGGGGAACGGGTCACTCACCTCTCGTTCCCGCCGCTCGAAGAAGCCGCGGAGGATGAAGGTTCGGAGGAGGCTGACGGCCCGCCCCAAGGCTCCGCCCCCGTCCCTCGCGCTCCGCCCGCCAGCCCGGGGGTCCGCCCCTGCAAGGGAGGTGGCCGCCAGCTTCGGTTTATCTGGCTCCACCACCTCCCCCAGGGCAGCAATCCGGGAGCTGCAGGGTCCCGGATCCCCGCCAGGCTCTGCAGCAAGGGAGGCGGAGGCGGGGAGCAAAGACCCTCCGCCCCTAGTCCAATATTTGGAGTCAGTCCCGTATCTTCTGGATCTGCGCGCATCCCCTCTCCCGACTCTACTCGCCTTAAAGTGCGCAGAACTCCTGTTAACCAGGACAAGAAGGGCGTGGAGGCCAGAATGACTTCTGAGACCTGCTCCCTTACTCAAAGGGACACTGCAAGTGCACGTCTATTTCATAACCCACTTTAAATGGCAGGCACAGATGGTAAGAGGCCGACGTGCCAGATTGGATCTGGCTTCCTTCTTTTCTGCGATGGAAGCAGGCAGCAAAAGCCCCTTATCAAGGTTGCTTTCAGGCCTGTGTGGTCCTGTCACATCTCTGTCCCTTGTCCACCCTTAGGGCCGACCTTTGACCCTTCCCAATAGTCCTAAGGTTTCAAGATCCTTGGGCTTCCATGAGCTGCTGGGGACTCTGAAGCTTGACTCTGGGTCTAGACCTCGTGGACTCCAAACCACCACTCTGCCCCTGGGAAAGACGGCCTCCAGCAGGGCTTGCTGCCCTCCTGTTCCTCATGCTGATGGCATCACAGCACAGCAGTGAGGGGAGAGTACCTTTTGGGTAGCTTCCCAGAGGGATATGTGCCTTCATCTGAAGTCCTGTCTCACCCAAGACTTCACACTAGGATTCCTCTCTCTTTATGGGGGAGGACATGGGGGCTCGTGATGGCTAAGTCAGGCACCAAGGTTGCTCCTCTTCTGGGAGGCTAACTAGGGGTTATCTGACCCTGGGCTCTTCCTGAAATATTGCTGGAGGGCATATTCCACTAGCCCCTGTTAAAGAGCTTCAAATTACACCAGGAAGCCAACCTGTGCTGGAGAGATAAGCCCTAACAGGGGCTATCTGAACCCTGAGGCCAGAGGCATGGGGGCTGGGCCTCAAGAATGGCCCCACAACTGGGCCTCAGAGAGCACAGTGGGAATAAAAACACATAATTGGGACATCCCTGTGGTGGGAATGCTGCTGTGAGGAGCCTCTTCTCCACCCCCTACCCCCACCAAGACCCACCCATGAGCATCCTGTGCTTTCTCACCTCCATGGGTTTCTTCCTGTTTAAAATATCCTCCCTTCCCAGCTCTCTGTTCTGCCTGGCCCTCATCCTCTCCTATCTTCTTCAGGGACCCTCCTGACTTACACTGAGCCAGAGCACCACCCTCTCTGAGCTCCTGTGGAAGTTCTCATGGGTCCTTTATTCATTCAACACTCAGGGAGCCCTGCAATGCCACACAATGTTCCAAGTGCTTGGGACACAGGTGCGCATTGCCTGGTCCCTGCCTTTGGATGGTGAGTTGCCCCTAGTGTGGTGCCTTGCACAGAGCAGGTGCTCTCCAAATATCTGCTCTAGCCTGATGGGGATATCTGAGCATCCTTCCTGCAACTACAATGGGTGGCACAGGAAATAGAACTTGGGAAATGGAGGTGCTAAGGTCTTTCAGCATTCTTGAAAGGATCCTTGGATCTATCCAGCATAGACTTGATAGGTATCTTTGTGGGGTTCCCCATGAGCTGGAGAGAGAGATCTGAGAGCTATACTGGCAGAGGTCTTTCTGAGAAAAGGAATCTCAAAGGGTGATCTGGTCATAAATTGTTAACTAGGCAGGTCATGGTGGGTAATGACACCCACAGAAATATTAGCTCCCCAGGGCAGGAAGTGTTTTTCTATCTCATTCACTTTTGTATTCCCAGTACCTACCATATAGTAGGTGCTTGGTAAATAGTTGTTGAATTAATGCACTCCCATTCTCACCTCCTTCCGCCTACTTTTTTTCTCCTCCCTTGCCTGCCTCAGAGTTAGCAGTGTGCTGGTACAGAAGAGGTACTCAGTGCACCCACCAACGCATATTTATACCTGGAGTTGCTGAATATTCTCTTTATAGAGCCTATGGCTGTCAGCCTCTTGAGATTTCCCTTTTTCCTGAAGACAATGCTAACCTTTTGGTTAAGAGGACAGGAGCATCCAGGTTGAGAATCTAGAGTCATCTCCTGCTTGGGTTAGAGAAGGGATGGCTGTTGTTCCCACTCAGCTTCTCAGATTGATGCAACATTTATAGGCTGGGGCAGAACACATCCATTTCACAAAATAAATGCTCTAATTGATTGTCAAAACCAGGTGGTCAGGAGAAGCTGTGTGCCCTGATGTACTCCAATAGCGCTGGCTGGGAGCCAGGTCACGCAGATGCAGTCCTGCCTGACCGACTGGGGCAGCTGTCCCAGGGAAGGGGCCCCTCACCTGTGCTCACCTCCCCTCTCACCCAGACTTGGTGAGACTCCTCCAAATTTGAGCATAGGGAGCTATTCATCTCTGTGAGAGAGGGAGTGAGGCTACAATTTCTCAATGTAAGAACCATCCAAACCTGTAGAGAATTTTTATGAGTTTATTTGAGCCAAACTGATGACAATTGCCAGGAAGAAAAAAAATCTCAATGGACTTGAGAAAACACTCTGGAGAAAGGCAGTTTTGCAGCTTATTTTACACAGTAGAATCAAAGGGAGAGATGTAAGGGGTTACCTGAAATACAGTGGAAGTAGATTAAGGGAACAGGAGAGAGCAAAGGGGGCAGTCTCTGGGATTGGACAAAGGGTCGAACAGAGAGACACATACTTCTTTTACATTGGTGGGTAGAGGATAGTTAACAACATTTATAGCACGGAGCGATGGTATGCAGGGAACAAGATAACAATGAGGAGTTCTGTAGTCCTCAGCTTTGATGGGAGTTTGTATGCTGAGGAGTCTGGAAAAGGAGATTACTCTGACATTTCAAAGGTATATTATCTTCTCCCTGGGTAGATAGCTTAGTTGGTTAGAGCACAGTCCTTATACACCAAGGCTGTGGGTTTGATCCCCAGTCAGGGCATATAGAAGAATCAAGCAGTGAATGCAAAAATAAGTGGCACAACAAATCGATGTCCCTCACCCCCCACCCCCATCCTCTCTCTCTCTAAAAATCGATCAATAAAGGTATGTTATCTTAGTTGGAAAAAGACAATAGGCATGCTCTGACTTTTGTAAAGTCATGTCAAGGCCTAGGACGCGACTATGGCTGTGGTCTCCTTTCAGTGAAGAATTTTTATATAGTTTTAAATTTTTATTGACTTTATTAGGGTGATACTGGTTAATAAAATTATATAGGTTTCAAGTGTACAATTCTATAATTCATCATCTGTATATTGTATTGCGTGTTCACACCCAAAGTCAAATCTCCTTCTGTCACCATTTATCCCCTCTTTGCCGTCTTTTACCTCCCATCCCCTTTCCCTTAGTTAGGAATTTTTATGTTCAAACCATCCTCTCTGGTTACTTTTGGTCTCTGAGTTTGTAAGGCTGCCGTGCAGGCCTCCCCTGAGCTTGTCAGGTTTAGTATGTTGCCCCTTTCCTCACCCACAAATTCATGGGATGGGGATCTTCAGGGTGATTTGGGCAAACAGAGGGGTCACGCTTGCCACCGTGATGACTTAGTGGGTTCAGCCATGTCAGAACCTCCTGGAGCTGAGGCAGTGAGAACAACGGGGATAGTCTGTGAGGGAGCAGCACTGAATGGGAAGGCAAGCCTGCAAAAGTGTGCTTGGGACCTGGGATTTAAGCTTACAGACTCTGTTCTCACATGGTACCTTATTTTGTGACAGGGCGCTAGGATATACCCATCCCTACATCAAATGTCCCTGCACCCCAGACCTTGGTACTCTACTTTGGTATAAAGCTGCCCTTCTTCTGTTCCTCTGCTGAAACTTGAACTCTCCTTAGAGAAAGAGTTCTCTGAGCTCAGAGGGATGAAAATGGTATATCCTCTGGAGATTTAACTGTGGCCAATAGCAGACTGTGGAGAAGGTTCTAAGGGCAGCTGCTAAAAGGGAAGAGTGGATGAAGAACTGGGGGTGGGGTGAGCAGAAGTAACCTTTTTTCCAAGGTTGCTCCCGGGCACACAGTTGATATAGTCCAAGTACGAACATCCAAACCTGTGGAGAATTTTTATAGAAATTCATTTGAGCCAAACAGAGGATGTGCCTGGAAGCAAGTTCTAAACAGACTGAGAAAAGTGCATCCTAGAATGACAGTTTGCAGCTTCTTTTGTCCATTTGGAATTAAGGAGGGAACATAGGAAGTTACAAGAAGGAAGAAAGCCACGTGGGGATTGGTGGACAAGATAGTTAACAAGATTATGTGCTCTTTTGAGGGTGGTTTTGCTTGAGGGGTCTGAAAAGAGGCATTTCAAAGGTGTGTTAACCTGGATGCACAAAACAAGGGACAAGGCTTGCTTAAGGCAAGGATAGCCTTTTACTAGGGAAGTTATATGCCTGGCACAAAACTTACCTACCATGACCTGCCCAGTTAGGAATTTCAGATCACCTTGTGAGGTTACTTTCTGTAGAATCCTTTTTTTTTCTTTTGTCCATGGTACTTAATTAATTTTTCTGTAAGACCAAGTGTCTTGGCATGTGACTAGGCCATAGGTGGCCAGTGGGAACATAGGAGGCTGGCCCAGCGCCACCAGGGAGCATTCAGTGAGCCCAGGAGCACATCCTTCTTGTGTGTCTGTGGGACTATTGCATTGCCTTACAGATGGGGGAGATTGTACAGGCACACAGCTACAGAAGTCTGGGCCTCAGCCCCTTACTCTGAATGTGGTGCACATGATAACCTGGAAGGGTTTTTGTTTTTAAATTTTTTAAAGATTTTATTTATTTATTTTTAGAGAGAAGGGAAGGGAAGGAGAAAGAGGAACAGAATCATCAATGTATGGTTGACTCTCACACGGCCTCAAGTAGAGACCTGGTCTGCAACCCGGGCATGTGCCCTGAATGGGAATCTAAGTGGGACCCTTTGGTTCACAGCCCATGCTTAATCCACTGAGCTACAGCAGCCAGATTTTTTTTTTAATTTAATCTTTATTGTATTTTTTTCCCACTACTATTTAGTCCTCTTACACCCACCTCCCCCTCCAAGAGGGTTTTAAATTGCAGAATCTCAAACCCATCCCAGACCTGAATTAGAACCACATTTTAACAAGACCTGCCAGAGATTGCATGCACATTAAAGTTTAGAAATGCTGGTCTACAGTGCAAACAACATAACGCATAAGTCCTGGAATAGGCAGGCCAAGGCAGATAGCCTATATTGGACCACAGTCATCCTCACTGGGTTGCATTTTAATATCATACACATCCTTTCCTTTCTCAGAAGTCCTTGTGAGCCAAATAGCCTGATTTAATCTGCTTCTGGATTTTTATAAATATGGAGTAAATGGCTGTCCTTCACAATATTCAATGCCTATTATTATACAAAGCTTCAAGAAAAAAATATAGGATTAGTATGCTCCTTTCCAGAAACTGGCCTTATTTCCCCTTTTTACCATGGTTGCTATTATACTCAGACACATATTCATGAGTCTATTAACCTCATCAAATATATTTAAGTCTTACTTTATTTTCCCTCTGTCCATGATTTTTTGTATTTGGTTTAGTATTAGCCTTATTGTTAAAGCTTTTTGTTATAAGCTCTTTTTAAAAAAATTTTATTGTTAAGTACAGTTGTTTGCCTTTTCCCCCCACCTCTCCCTACCACCCCAGCCATCCCCACCTCCCTCCTCTCATTATAAACGATCTTAAGTTGCTTTTAGGAAAAGTCAATAGTTCGAGTAAGATAAATTGGAAACATCTGTGTGCTACAGCAGCATATCCTCTCTGTCCCCTTGGTGGCCATCACACTTTTGTGGCAGGAGCCAGGTCAAGGATCATCCTTTGCTAGATTTTGTTTGAGAAGAGTTTGGAGGGGTTGGGAGAAGGATGTGTCCTTGGACTTCTACCCGGTGTTACTGAGAAAAGAAAACCCAACCTGCTAGGGGTCACTTTGAGACAGGCTAGTAAACCAGGACAAGTGAAATGGGGTAACAGGCTGATAGTTACTGTATTTTGCTATGTATAATGCGCACCCACATTTTTGGCCCCAACTTTCAGGAAAAAAATCTTTCGTTTTAATTTTTCAATTCAATTATTTATTTATTTATATTAAAGACACTTGTTTTTTGTATTATAAAGGAATTTTAGCATTTATTTTTGAGCATATTATGGTACAAAAAATTTTATGTAACAAATAATTACAAAACACAAGAACAGAAAGAAGCTACAAGAAATTTTATGTACTGGTAACAAATTCATGATATTTATGCATCATTGGAGGCCAAGAACTCTTCACTGTCAATATCAGGAGTATCATCTTCAATTTCTACATTACTGGTGTCTTCTGAAGAGTCATTTTCCTCATTCTGGTAAGTTTCACTGTCCTCAGTTCCATCCATGGCATTGTTGATGCCACATTTTTAAAAATTATTTTATTGTTGTTCAATTACAGTTGTCTGCATTTACCCCCCACCACTCCCTTCCACCCCAGCCAAACCCACCTCCCTCCCTTGCTTCCACCCTCCCCCTTGGTTTTGTCCATGTGTCCTTTATAGTAGTTCCTGAAAACCCTTCCCCTCATTGTCCCCTCACCCCTCTCCTCTGGTTATTGTTAGATTGTTCTCAATTTCAATGTCTCCAGTTATATTTTGTTTGCTTTTTTCTTTTGTTGATTCCAGTTAAAGGTAAGATCATATGGTATTTGTCCCTCACCACCTGGCTTATTTCACTTAGCATAATGCTCTCCAGTTCCATCCATGCTGTCTCAAGGGGTAGAGCTCCTTCTTTCTCTCTGCTGCATAGTACTCCATTGTGTAAATGTACCATAGTTTTTTTTTAAAGATTTTATTTATTTATTTTTAGAGAGGGGAAGGGAGGGAGAAGGAGAGAGAGAGAAACATTTTGTGTGGTTGCCTCTCATGTGGTCCCTACTGGGGACCTGGCCTGCAACCCAGGCATGTGCCCTGACTGGGAATCGAAACTGCGATGCTTTGGTTCACAGCCCGCGCTCAATCCACTGAGCTACGCCAGCCAGGGGGTGTACCATAGTTTTTTGATCCACTCATTTACTGATGGGCACTTAGGTTGTTTCCAGCACTTGGCTATTGTAAATTGCACTGCTATGAACATTGGAGTGCATATGGTCAATTAATATTTGACAAAGGGGGCAGCAACATAAAATGGAGCAAAAATAGTCTCTTAAACAAATGGTCTTGGGAAATCTGGACAGCTACATGCAAAAAAATGAAACTCGATCACCAACTTACACCATACACAAAAATAAATTCAAGGTGGATAAAAGACTTAAATATAAGTCATGACATCATGAAAGTGCTAAAGGAAAATATAGGCAGGAAAATCTCAGATATTACACACAGCAACATCTTCACAGATGTGTTCCCTAGGGCAAGAGACATAAAGGAAAGAATAAACAAATGGGACCTCATCAAATTAAAAACCTTCTGCACGGCTGAAGAAAACAGCATTAAAATGAAAAGAGGACCAATGATATGGGAAAACATATTTGTCAATGATTTCTCAGACAAGGGTTTGATCTCCAAAATATATAAAGAACTCACATGACTCCACTCCAGGAAGACAAAAAACCCAATTAAAAAATGGGCAAAAGGCTTGAACAGATGCCACATTTTTTAAATGAGTGCACAACCACTTCCTTCTTGACATCATTCCACAATCTTAAGATCCAATCATAAAGCCGGGTGATGGATGCTTTCTTGACCCTGCCTGTAAGTGCTAAAAATCATTACCAGCTTGACTGCATCCACGATGTCCACTCTTTCTTCATTAGGGCCTTAAAGGACTTGTTTACTGACACATCAAGAGGTTGTAGTTGGCTGGGTAGCCCACCAGGTATCACAGTAAGTTGAGTTTTCAAGTCCTCTGAGATTGCTTTTGCACTTTGTATAACGTGGGCTTTGAAGTGATCCAAAACAAACAAAGCTGGTTTTTTAAATAATCCTTCAGGCCTTCATGTTCAAACTTTGTTAAACCAGATTTTCATTCCTTCTTCATTCATCCATCCTTTTTCATGTATGTGGCCAATAACACCACTTGGAATCGTTTTTTCTTTCTTTTAGCAACACTTTTGTAGGGTAAGTGGAGGCAGTCTGGCTCCCTCACCTGGGTGTTTGGGTAGCTAAGGGAAGCAGTGTTCCCATAGCCTTGGAGGGGCCTGATAACCAGTGTTCTCATAACCTTGAGACTGGGTCTGATAAACTGTTCCCATAACATGAAGTGGGCTCACATGCGCAGAATTATGTTATGTTATGTAATGTTCTGGCATCTTGCCAACTTTGTTCCCCTCTGGTACTTAAACAGGTAGGACTTCCTGCTGGGGGCAATGATGAGAGAGACACGCAAGGGGACAGGTGCCATGATGGGTGGCACACTGGGGAGCAAGGGCCATAACGTGTGACATGCAGGGAGACACCCAGCTCACCGTGTGCGTGGCTCGCCCACCCATGAGTAAAGGCATGCCAGACATCCCAATGGCTCCAGGAATATTATTTTGTCTGTGTGAATACCATGAACCTGCCTGATCTTGAAGCACTGCAACACACTTTTAAAGATGATCATAGGTGGTAGCTTTGTCCCATCTTCACAACAGGCTAGAACAACAGTAAAATGTGTTTTCTCATGACCACTAGTTTTAACAGCCATGGTCTTTGCTCCTTAGACGTGAAGAGTTCTGTTGGATGGCACATCAAATGTGAGTGGGACCTCATCCATGTTGGTGATTCCGGACAGCTCAAAGTTGTACTAAGTCTTTCAAAGATTGATAACATAAGAATGAAATTCCAAAACTTGGTTCTCATAGGCTGCTGAAGTTTTGGGGCAAGTTATGTTCATGTTCTCATACTCAAACCTTCTCTCTTCATAAACTTAAAGCACCATTTAGGTGCCCCTGAGAGGTCATCAATGCTTTTTTCTCATGTAATCCTTTCACCTTCTTCTTGCATCACCTCGGTCAAAACAGAGATCCCAGTCTGACACTGCTCCAGAATCCAGGTCTTCACTCCTGCTCCACCTCCAGCCACTGTGGGGGTTTCCCTCACACTGCCTTCTTGTATCTTCGCATCTGAAGCAGCTTTTCTTCCTGTTGCCTCCACAGTCTGACGGCACTCTCTGAAGAAGGAGGTCCAAAGTGTCTCTCAGCAGCTCTGTTGCCATGCTTTTTAGCACATTTATTAACTTTTAGCTTAAAGCTTGCAGTGTACAAAAACCATTTTGACATTTACCAAGGTATTTTCCAATAATTTCTCCTGCCTAAAGTGTATGAAGAGATATGTCATGCTGTTCACCCTGTGGTAATGAAGTCGGCATCACCTGTCTTACCAAGTGGATGACAGTTGGCATCATCTGTCTTGCTCTGTGGATAACAGTACATTGCTCTTTGTTTCATTTCATTGAACCACTGGCTGAAACTGCTTTTGTTGCAAGTTTAACAAAACCAGTTATTGTATTCCAGGGTATTATTTTGCATACCGATATCATTATTGCTTTCTAGAGTTACACTTTCAACACATAAGCATAAATAAAAGAATTAAAAACATTTATATAGATACAGAATTAGTACTACCCATGTATAATGTGCATCATTATTTTTCCCTCAAAAACTTAGACAAAAAGTGCACATTATACACAGCAAAATATGGGTAAATGGCCAAGCAGTTTATAGCCATCTAGTGATTCACATAATCCTGTCTTCTATAACCAAGGACACTTGGAGTAAATGGTTTACACTTATCCCCTAACAGAGGGTAAATAGCTTAAATCACCCTGCTCAGGGAGATAGGTAACAAAAATCCAATTAGTGCCACTGGTGCCAACCACAGCCAAGGATGGATGAACTCAGGGGGATACCGTATTTTTCAGAATATAAGGCACACTTTCCCTCCAAATTTAGGAGGAAAAGGGGGGGTGCATCTTATAGTCTGAATGTAGCTTACCTGGCTAGTAAATGTAGTTTACATTTACATTGGTGAAATATTATGTTATTTATGTTATTAAATATTTTACCACATTTTTTTGCCTCAAAATTTTTTTCCTATTTTCCTCCTCTAAAACCTAGGTGTGTCTTATGGTCTGGTGCATCTTATCGTCCTAAAAATATGATAAATCTCATTTTGGCACAGCAGCATAAAGCTGATAAATATTCTGTTGAGATCTTCCACTAAGACCCTAAGACTTCCCCTAAACTGCCAGTCTCTAATACCCTGAAAACGAAGGACCCACCTTGCTGTGCTAGCCCTCTCAGGAGCTCAGCAGCGCCTTTCCCTTACCCCTAGGTGCATTACCTTTACCTTTCTCTCTCTCCTAAGCTCCAAGGGCCCTTCTTTTGCTTCTGTAACTTGTTTCCTGAGCCTATGCAGCCCAGCTGGTTCACTTCTACTATCTCTGTAACTTTCTAAGTAAACTTTTTCTTATAATTTGAGATCCTGGCTCTGAATTCTTTCTTTGCTGAACTCAAGAACCACAGTCCAACTTTGCCGGTAATGACTTGGGATGATTACACTGTGTCCCTCCAAGCTTTCTCTCTACACATCAGCGCCCATCTCACCTGATCAGGGGTCCTTTGTGTTAGGGGACTTTCCACAGCCTAGGACAGGACCTTGTTCACCAGGGCCTTCAGCTGCCATCTCTCCATGTGCTGCTGCTCCTTTGGTTGGGAACCCAGGCTGGGTGGCCGGCACTCACTCTGCACAGCGTGGGCTATGAAGAAAGTCATCTGAGGCTGCTCAAGATCAGGAGGGTCACAGCCTGGCCCAGCACAGGTGGGGTCAATGGCCTCAAAGATATGTACAAAACAACTGGTTAGCACGCATCACTCCAGGCCTGGGGATGTGTTTCAGCTTGCTCAATTCTGCCTCCTGGACCTTGGCTCCCAAGGGGAGGTAGAGGGGAACAGAGTTTGCTACCCCAAAATATGCCTCTTTGGGGTTATTGATTATGTTAGGCTGGTTAATTTTAAGAAAAAAGCTACATGGGAGAAGCTCTGAAAATCAAGAAGTTTCCCTTTGTAAAACACATTTACATTTGTGAGGGAAATATCCACTTGTAAGGGTGTCTCCCTCACTGTCCCAGGCTTGCCTCATATCAGTGAAGGCCTGGACTTAAATCTGCAGGACAACCTTTACCTTGCATACTATGCTTTTCCTGGTACCTCCCATATCTGACTCTTCATCCCAATATCATCTTGTTTCTTTAGCTGAAGCCATTTAAGGCAATGGCTTCAGCCACCTTGGCAAGTTGCTCAGTGTTCCTGGGTCTCTTCCATGTATACAGGAGGTATACATGTTATTAAACTTTCATTTGCTTTTCTACTGCTAGTCTGTCTTGTGTTAATTTGATATTAGTCTGGCCAGAAGAACCTTGAAGGGTGGAGGGTCATTTTTCCTCCTCAACAGAGGTAGGGAAGTAACATTTGTTAAAGTTGCACCTTGAGGCCAGCACTGTGCCATGCTTACTTGACCTTCTTTAAGCCCCACCCAACCTATTCTGCCAGGGATCAGTCCCATGTTTCAGAAGAGGAAAGCATCATGCAGTGAGGAAGTGGCAGAGCTAGGATTTGAACCAGGTCCTCCTGACTCCCATATCTTTTTGCTTCCTCTGATTCTCTAGGTGGAGGGCTCCTGTGGGTAGTGGCCAATACCTTTGGTGACATCCTCTTAGTGCCAAGAACTGGAGCCAGCTTGTTATGAGAACAGAGCAGGGGCAGTCCATGTATGTGACCAGGTGAACCAGGGGGGCCCTTTTCCCAAACACTTCTCACAACGCACCCCCACCCCACCTCAGTGAGATATCATCAACTGTCCCCAGTCTCTGGTTTGTCCACCTGATATTTTTATAGCCTGCAAGCAGTTTTGTAGAATGTCAGGTACATCTTCTGGTTCTATGAGTCTGATTCTATCTGCTGTGATGCCTGATTCCACTGACATGCACACAAGTGGACCATCCTCCTCAGAGCCATCTTTAGGCTTTTACTGGTCACTGGCAGCATCTGAGAAGCCAGGTCCCTGCAGGAAAAGTTAAGGGAGATCATGACCTAAGACCTGCTATATATGCCAAGGTCCACACACTGTAGTCAGCCAGGTGAGGGGCCCGCAGGGAGGAGGATGGGTCAGGGTTTGGTCTCTGGCGGCAACTGTAGGACAATGAGACACACTGTCCTGGGTTCAAAGGCAATCTCTCCACTGAACCTTGGCTTACTCAGCTGCAAGATGAGAGTATATACCTCCTCAGGGGGGTGTCAGAATTAAGTGAGAAATTACCAGCAGTCTCTCCATTGAACCTTGGCTTCCTCTTCTGCAAGATGAGAGTATATACCTCCTCAGAGGGGGTGTCAGAAAGTGAGAAATTACCAGCAAAGTGCCAAGTATTTAGTAAGTGTTCATTAAAGAACAATCAGACAATCTGAGAAGAAAAGAAATGGGAGAGGAAGGCAGACCACTGAAAAAGCCAGTTCCACGAAACTACACCTCCAGACAGGCCCTTCCTTCCCCTTTGGAAAAGTCTTTCTGATCCTGGTCCTGACCTAAACAAACTCTCTGAGAAGCCCTCAGGAAGCAAACTCTGCTCTGGCCTCCCCTTGCCCCATGGCAAGGAACTCCAGGTGGGCAATGAATGCCAACCATCCCTCCTACCTCTCCTCCTCTGTCCCAGTGATCAGGTGGCTCTGTGGGCACCCTGGTCTGGGAATAAGGAGGCCTGGCCATGCCCTGACTCAGGAGAGACAATGGAATCTCTTCTTGTTGGACCCCTGCTGCTGCCAGCTCAAGGTGTTTGAAACTCACTACTTTGAGGACTGCTGGGAACAGGGCCTGCCCTGTGCATGGTTTGAGGGGCCCCGGAGGGTGATGATCATGAAGGGGTTGGGGGAGAGGGTAAGTGAAGAGAGACCTGGTTTGCCTTTGGATGAGAAGTGAGGCTTTATCTCCTGGCAGTGAGGACCCAGGAAGATTTTAAGAGGATGAGTGTGCGTGATGATAATAGCTAACATTTGTTGAGGGCTTGCTATATACCAGGCACTGTTCTAAGCATTTTAATGATATTAATTCATTTAATTCTCATGGCACATTTTCCTCCATTTTCAAGTAAGGAAACAGAGACAGGGAGGACAGGACAGGGCCTTGTGGTCACCCAAATCATGCCCTCCAGCCAAGGCTGGAGCCAAGAGTGCACCCTGGGTCCTAGCACTCTCCTGGCATCCCCTCCAGCTTGTGGAATCCATGGGCTGAGAATGATTGTGGAGCCAAGGAAGAACAGGTGAGGGGAGGTGGGGGATTAGCATGGGTTTAAGGCCCAATTTTACCATCAGCACTTAGCTTACTCCTCCCGCTGTCATCATCCCCATTTCACAGATAAGAAAACTGAGGATCAAGCCCCAGCTGTTGTGGCTGAGTGGATTGAGTGCTGGCTTTCAAACCAAAGGGTTGCCAGCGGGATTCCCAGTCAGGGCACATGCTTGGATTGAGGCCAGGTCCTCAGTAGGGGGATCACGAGAGGCAACCACACATTGAAGTTTCTCTCCCTCTCTTTCTCCCTCCCTTCCCCTCTCTCTAAAAACAAATAAATAAAATCTTTAAAAAAGAGAGAGAGAGAAAGAAAACTGAGGATAAGGATTCAAACCTAGGTCCTTGTAGCTTCAAAAGACTTCTTTCCAAGTGTCAGTCAGTACATGACCCAAGGGTCCTACACATCCTCTCCAAGATGTAACATAGTTCAAAAAGGGGTAGAGCCAGGATTGAAACCCCACAGGTCAGTTTCTGTGCACAGCCCTCCCACTCTGTTTCTGTTGCCTGGATGCAGCCTTGGGGGAAGTGGATCAAAACAGAATGGGGATGAGCTGTGTTTTGAAGTCTACTTAGGCATCATAATAAGTCTATAAGTCTTATGTGTTGGGAACCCCTGGTCCGGGCCCAGAGCCTGCACAGTTAATCAGAGTTCAAAGCAACTGCCTGCAGGCCTCTCTGACCTGGGATGAAAAGGCTGCAGAAAGGTCCAGTATCCAAGGTCAAATCTTTTTTTTAAGATTATTTATTTATTTATTTATTTATTTATTTATTTATTTTTAGACAGAGGAGAAGGGAGGGAGAAAGAGAGGGAGAGAGACTTCGTTGTGTGATTGCCTCCCATGTGCCCCCTACTGGGGACCTGGCCCTCAATCCAGGCATGTGCTCTGACTGGGAATCTAACTGTTGACCTTCTTGTTCACCAGCCAGAGCCCAAGGTCAAATCTATTGCCTGTGAAATCCAGCAAAGGAAGTGAATGTAACACTCTTTGGGCATGTACTGACTGACACTTAGAAAGAAGGCTTTTGAAGTTACAAGAACCTAGGTTTGAATCCCAAGCCTCAGTTTTCTTATCTGTGAAATGGGGATGATGACAGCGGGAGGAGTAAGCTAAGTGCTGATGGTAAAATTGGGCCTTAAACCCATGTTAATCCCCCACCTCCCCTCACCTGTTCTTCCTTGGCTCCACAATCATTCTCAGCCCATGGATTCCACAAGCTGGAGGGGATGCCAGGAGAGTGCTAGGACCCAGGGTGCACTCTTGGCTCCAGCCTTGGCTGGAGGGCCTGATTTGGGTGACCACAAGGCTCAATCTTCCCTCCGTTCTCTGCCTCACAATCTTTCTTGGAGTTCTAGAAACCCTCATTCTCCCAGGGTGGGAAGGGGGAATGGGGCCCCTCTTTCCCTCTTTTTGCTCCAGACCCATCTAGCTACTCTGATTCTGGAAGTTGCTCCGTGAGGCTGGGAGCTTCCTGGGCTTGTTCTCCACCCCTGCTGGGTGAATGGACACACCAGCAGGTCTGGGTTCTGGGTGCTGTGCTGCAGCCACTGTGACCTTGACTGAGACCCTTTTCCTCCTTGGGCCTCCATTCCTCCAGAGATAAAGTGAGAGGTTTCAAATGCTCTGAGGAGCCTGAGGTCCCTGCAGACACCTTTGTGGTATGAGGGTCTAGACCAAGGGTGGGAATCTAGGTCCTGCCCACCCCTTATATAAAGCAGGGTGGCTCTTACTTGTCTATAGGGGGATCAGGTTGAACACCTCTGAGTTAGACATCCTAATAGTTCTCTCCACATAATAGTTCTCTAATCTGGTTAAACGAGGGCACTCCGGAGTTGGGGAGGGTTGGAGTTGTCAAATCCTGTCTTCTCCAGGTGATAGGAACTTCTGGTGGCTTCAGTCAAAGGCAACGGGCAGTAGCTCTGGAAGAGGGTTTAGGGGCCCCAGGTGTGTTTGTGGGGTGGGGAGATGCCTGCCCAGGGGAGACCATTTTCTGCTGGGGTTTGGGTAGGGGCTCTGGGTGACCTCTTGACACAAAGCCCAGAGGGCCACATCTCTGCTGGTGCCCTTTCTTGGATGCAGAGATAATTAAATGAAATAATTGGCTACAGGACATAGGAATACAGTGTTCATGCAAATTTATGCAAATAGAATGTAAATGTAGCTGGCCTTAGGCTGGGTGCCCTGGGATGGCAGTTGATTAGGATGAGGTGTCCCTCCCCAACGTTTTTACTTCTGACTTTGCCTTCTGTCTCTGCCTCCAAGGACTTCACAGGGAGAGGCCTGCCACCTTCCCTGTGCATAGTCATTCTCAGTGGGCTGAAGCAGGAGACAAGCCACTATGGATGGCCCACTGTGGTTAAGTCTCACTCTGCAGGAAGGCATCTGGGGCACTGATGGGAAGATTTCAGGCACAGACCCTCTGATTCGTGACAATATTCTCATTTCATTAAAAAGGACAGTGAGACTTGGAGAGGTGTGGTGAATTTTCCCACCACACAGGTAGAGGTGACAGAACTGGAATTCAGTCCAAAGCTGTGTGATTCTGACTCCATGTCCTTTTGCCATTGCTGCTGCCTACTGTGCTGTGCTACCTTATGAGTAAACCATGCCATGCATGTATATGTGGGCATGGAAGCGCCTACAGCCTACAGACCCCTGCAGTGAGACTCAGACCCTCCTAAATGTGCTACTTCCAGGCTACATCTCCATTCCCAGACCTGAGGCCTGGCACTTGGAAAGTATAAATGCATGAAAACACCCTTTTAAGGTGGTACATAAAGTCTATTTCAGCTACTAGGGGTATTTGTTGATCTTCCCTAAGTTGGCCTCGTCTAGGTCAGACCATACTCTGTGCATAGCTGGGGTAGGTTTTTTTTTTTTTTTAATTTCAGGAAATGGATGATCTATTGATCAGTTATGGGAAAGACATTCATCCTAGGGTGGGGAGTTAGGAGGCCTTAGAACTGGGCAAGGGGGTGCCCCCTGGGCTTGACTGCTCAGGTGTGGAGGGGCAAGAGTTCCCACTGGTGGGGGTTGAGCTGTGACTTCCTTCCTCTTCCTTCCTGCCACCACCTGGTCCACTTGATTTGCTCTGGTTCTGGGGAATCAAGGAGGCACAGGCAAGAACTAAGTGGAGTTGTAAGGTCAGGCTGAGGTCTGTGTGAACTGAGAGTGATCGACTTGGGTTAACTCCAAGCTTTGAGGGCTATTTGCTCAGAGTCATAGTTGGCCTGCTCATGCTGTGGGCAGTCAGGGATCCTGTTCCCTCTGCAGAATAAATGGAGGCATTCACGGTCCCCAGTGGAGAGAGCTATGCCCAAACAAGTAGGCATGTGGCTGTCTCATGTAGTCATTTGTAATGTAGTAGCCAGACCAGAAGCTATAAAAAGGGCCTCACTTAAGAGGCTTTGAGAGAGTTTTTTTGGAAATATTCAGAAATAATGGTGGTAGGGGTGGTGCGGGTAAAACTGAGAGGTGATAACTTTCTGGGTAGCTGGTGGTAGGGGTTTGTGTTATGATGATTCCAGCCTCAAAAGCAAAGATACTCTTTTGTGGGGTGACAGGCTGATGGACTCAGAGACCCACACTTCTCAGCCTGGTCTCTGGCCTGGGACTGGGTAGACATTGTGTGGAAGGACCACACCCACAGAGGGTGATGTGGTGGTGACTGAAGGAATGGCTGGAGTTGGCAGGGGCTGGGAAATCTTGTGGCACCGATGGCAGTACAGGGTCTCCAGGCTCAGCAGCCAGTCTACTTCTACCCTCAAGCTTAGAGCATTGGGATTTCTTCCTAAGCAATATTTACTTTGGAATTGGACTGGTTCCCCAAGTGAAAGAAAACACAACTTTTCACTTCCCCAGGCTTATTACACAGGGACAAGGTAAAATTAGGGATGAAATAATATGCTGAATGCCACAGCAGAGGCCCAAGTCCTTTTTTAAAAATATATTTTATTTATTATGCTATTACAGTTGTCCTAATATACCCCCTTCATTCCCTTCCACCCTGAACACCCTCTCCCACCCACATTCCCCGCCTTAATTCATGTCCACGTGTCATAAGTTCTTTAGCTTCTACATTTCCCCTACTATTCTTGCCCTCCCCCTGTCTATTTTCTATCTACCTTCATTGCTACTTATTCTCCATACCTTTTCCCCCTCTCTCCTCCTCCCACTCCCCTGTTGCTAACCCTCCATGTGATCTCTCTTTCTGTGCTTCTGTTCCGGTTCTAGTTGTTTGCTTATTTTGTTTGTTTTTGTTTTAGGTGTGGTTGTTAATAATTGTGAGTTTGCTGTCATTTTACTGCACATGTTTTTTATCTTCTTTTTCTTAGATAAGTCCCTTTAACATTTCATACAATAAGGGCTTGGTGATGATGAACTCCTTGAACTTGACCTTATCTGAGAAGCACTTGATCTGTCCTTCCATTCTAAATGAAAGCTTTGCTGGATAGAGCAATCTAGGATGTAGGTCCTTGTCTTTCATGACTTGGAATACTTCTTTCCAGCCCCTTCTTGCCTGGACAAAGCAAGAAATCAGCTGACAGTCTGATGGGAACTCCTTTGTAGATTACTGTCCCCTTATCTCTTGCTGCTTCTAGGATTCTCTCCTTCATTTTTACCTTGGCTAATGTAATTATGATGTGCCT
>CM052541.1:82800725-82820952 GCA_028533065.1 Trachops cirrhosus
TTGGATGTTGGAATGTTTAAAGATGTCCTGGAGGTTCCTAAGCCTCTCCTCATTTTTTTGAATTCTTATTTGTTCATTCTTTTCTGGTTGTATGTTTTTTTTTTCCTTCTGGTCCACTCCAATGATGTGAGACCCATCTTTCATTCCATCACCATTGGTTCCCTGTGCATCTTTCTTCATTAAACTTACTGTAGCTTGCATTTTTTCGGCTAATTTGTGACCAAAATCAGCCAATTCTGTGAGTATCTTGATAGCCAGTGCTTTGAACTGTGCATCTGATAGGTTGGCTATCTCTTGGTCGCTTAAAAGGATGGGTTCTGGAGCTTTCAATTCTTCTTCTGTTTGAGCCATCTTTTTGCTGTTTTTTGTTTTGTTTTGTTTTGTTTTTTGGTCTTGTTGAGCTCCTGTAGTGAGGGGTGGGGCCTTAGGAGTTCACCAGGGCGGGGCACCCCAGTTGCTGGGTTGTGACGTTGTACGTGGGGGCAGGGTCCGAGGAGGAACAATGGCACTTGCTCTGCTTTCTGCAAGACCCCAGACCCTTCCACTGCCTTCCGCAAACCAACTGGGCCCCTCTGGCGCCAATTCCGGTGTGGGTGGGCCTGTGCACCCTGTGGGACCTTCCTTTTCAGTCAGTGACCCAAGGCTCTATTTCCCTGTGCTGGGACCCTGAGTTGCACAAAGTGCCCTGCTTCACAATGGCTGCCTCGCTGGGTCTGCTGGTCGTCACCCCCTGGCCAGGGCCCACCAGCCACTGCTGCTTGTGCGCCCAGGGTCTGCCTGCTGCAGGCCTGCGTGCCACCCTGGGTGCTCAACTCTCTGCTCCGTGTCCCTCGCCTGGCTGCCCGACTCCGCCCCTCTTACCTGTCTGGATGAAAATGTCTATTTTTAAATCCTTGGGTGTCCGACTTCCATACACTTCAATTTTCTGTCAGTTCTGGTTGTTATTTTGTTTCTATATTGTTGTTGTCCCTATCTTGGTTGTGCGAGGAGGCATAGTGCGTCTACCTATGCCTCCATCTTGGCCAGAAGTCTGAAGGAGCTTCTGGTTAGTTCTAGTCCAACCTTCTTACTTAGAGATGAGAAAATTGAGGTTTATTTATTCATTTATTCAACAACTATGCCCATTTTATTATAGTAAAATGGGAGAGAGGCTAAGTAACTTCTAAAGGTGGCCCATGTCACTACTAAGTTCTAGAGGAGTTTGGTGAGGGATTCCAGAGGACTAAAAGGGCCAGGGATGGAGGTGCACAAGGCCAGCTTCTAGCTCCTCCACTAACTTATGGTACCACCCAGAGGGTGATTCTGTTATTTTGGACACGTTTAGGAACACCTGGAACCTTTGCTAGAGTCTTTGCTCATCCATCCCGACTGTTAATGGGTATTGATCTGCAAAAAATTGCAGACATGCAAAAGATGAAGGTTCTGGTTAGAGAACAGGCACCAGTTTTTGAAGAACGGGAGTCCTGAACAATATGAATACCCCTTCCCTTCTTGGTACTGGTTTTGTCTTACTTCAGGCAAGTCCTTTTTCCTCTCTTTGGGCTTCAGTTTCCCCATGTTTTTAACACAGCTGGAGCCTTCCAGGAAGGCATGCTTGATGACTGACTGTATGAACCATCTGACAGAACAATTAGAGAAAGCAGCCTTGGAGATAACCTTACCTAATTTCTCATTTAAAGAGAGGGGAACTAAGACCCAGAGAGAGGAAGTACAAATTACCTTCCAGATACCCACAAGCAAATGAAGAAGGCATATGTTTAACCAACACAAGGTGATAAGTCTGTCTAGGCTGCTTCGGTCCATGGAAACAGCTAGAAATAGCCTTAAATTCCCCCAGATGTCACAGAGGGGTCTCCAGTGGAGTATTTTCTTCTTCCCTTCTTCCCTATTCCTCTCCCTGTCTTACCTTCTGTGACCATCAGGATTCTGGGTTGCCCCAAGCAGACCTGGGCTCTGATGGTCTGGGGCAGGATATTGGCCCTCACAGAATCTTGGGAGGCCAAAGAGAAATAGGCGGGAACCACAGCCACCAAAAAGACAGTTGAGGGCATGTGCCAGGGCACCATGACTGTTGTTGTGGACACCAGATGCCACCACTGGCCCTGCTGCTTTTGCTGCTGAGGGCAGCAATGCCACCTCGGCCAGCAGGACTTCTGACCTGCCCTGCTCTGAGTGTCCTTGCCTCTAGGCTTAAGTCACTGGTGGGAGCCTCCCAGCATCTAAACCTAGGGCACCTGTAGCGGTCCAGCTGTCCAGACCAAGGGAAACAAGTCAGGGCCTCTTAAGCTTTTAAGGAGGAGTCGGGGCAACCCCTCCCCAAGTCTCACCCAATGGCCCATTTTGGAAACAGGCAGAGGTTGTTGGGATAATAGGTGCATCTACCATGTTCTGCACTTACTTGGCCTCCCATACCCACCCCAAGTGGGGCATCGTCCAGAGCTCAAGGAGCTCACAGTCCATGAGAAGGCAGCTTGAGACTGAGTCCCCAGGAGACTCAGCCTGGGCCCAACACTGGCCTCTTTCATTCCAGGAATGCTGGAGAGGAGACCCAGTGCCACCCAACATCTCCAGGAAGCATCTCAGTGGGCATTCTGTCCTTTGTGCTCTGAGGTTTCCCAAAGAGACCAGGGCCAAAAAAACAAACAAACAAAAAAACCCCAACTTCATCATGGGAGAAGCATGTGGCTGCAAAATGGCCAGGGGCTCATTCCACCCATAAACTATGTATTAAGCAATCAAGGACACAAGACCACAAGGGGACCTCAACAACAGTGCAGTCTTCTCCCTCCTGTCTCCCTCAATAAGCTACATTCAGTAAGTGACAACACAAGCACAGTATCTCCCTTCCCTCTGCTGGATAAGATTGGCACACAGAGTAGCAGATAAGCCACAGATCTGTATCTTGCTTCCCATCTCAGCAAAGTGTACAGAGATCACTCAACATCAGAACATGGGGAGCTGTCACTCTTAGGGATGGCTGCAGAATATGCCGTATTCATTTATCTCCCTTTTAATAGAGAGTTCAGTGGTTTCTATGCTTTGCTTTTATAGTGTTGATGGGTTTTTGTACATACTTATGACTATATTTGCAGGATAAATTCCTAGGAGTGGAGTGCTTGGATTTAAATGGTGTGCCCATTTGAAATATTACTGTATATTCTGAAATTGCTCTTGAGTGGAGGCTGTGTCAGTGTGCACTCCCATGAGCACTGGCTGGGAATGAGAGCATTTGCTCCATGTGCCAGGGCATTGGAAGGAGGGGATGGTAGAAAAGAACAAGTTGGCCAGTGCTAGTTAGACTCACCAAAATGGCATTGCCTTGTGCTTTGCTGGGGCTCTGGTTGTGTTATAAATGTTAATTTTCTGAATGCAAAGTGTCTTGCCAGGAATTTCTCATCCCAAAGGCAGAATTGGTGGAGGGCCTCTGTTAGCCTGTAGGGTGATGGCTGTCAGGGAGAAGGAGTGAGAGAGGGAACGTTCCTCTGGCTACACATTCCCTTGCATTGAAAGCTGATTCACCCTGTGGCATGCTCATTGCTCAGTCAACAGGAAGTGGCTGTGGCCCACATAGATTACTCTGGAGCAAGCAATTCTTCACTTGCCCACTGACCCCATATCTCAGTCCATCCATCCATCCATCCATCCATCCATCCATTTTTCCTTTTATAAAACATTTCTGAGAACCTGCTCTGGGCTAGGCACTGTTCTATGTGCTTGGATAGTGATGATATAAGGAAAACGGGGAGGAGGTATAGAAATGCAAATAACTAACAACACTGATGTCCTATGTGCTGAGGTAGAAGAAGGCTGGTTACAATAGATCTCACCTCTTGCAGACCCCCATAAATGATGAAAAAAACATCACCTCTCCCCTGAAGAGCCAGGGTCTCCTAGGGAGGAAGAATAGTCATGCGAAAACCAATAATAGGGAAATGTACTCCTCACTGAAAGGGATTAGTTCTTGCTGGTGGTGAAAAAATGTCACGTTATTTTCTTTGCTATAAATCAAACTAAACTGGCAGCAAGCCCCCATTTCTCAACATAAATGAGAAATCTGTATCTGTCATGTTTTGGGTGCACTTCACACAGGGAATGTTCAGGGAAAAGCCCTCTGGTCTTCTGCTGTCATCGGTTCCTCTGATAATGGGTGGTCCCTCTTGCTTCCATATTGGACTGAAGCTTGAGGTCTTTACTAAGGTTGGGAGCTTCAGTAAGGTCAGCCTCTACAGGCACCTCCTGTGTAGGGAGTTTGCTGTCTGCTTGGGAAAGTGTTACAAGGAAGGCCCAGAATCCTGCAATATCAGAGAACCCATCCCCAGAATCTCTAAATTTTAATTTCTAGGCCCTGGGAAGACTAATCCCTCCTTTCCTCCCTGGATTTCAATCTTTGCAAACATTGATGTAATTTCCTTCTAGAAAATTCCACTCTATCAGTGTCAGGAACCCAGACTTGAAAACAAAAGCTTTTGTGGTCTTTGTCTCCTTGTGGGCCCGGGCACCTTCTGATTTTCACTGGCTGAGCAGCACAGAATGGTTAGTGGCCCGGGAACCAAAGGCTTGTTACTGTCTCTGCAAAGGGGAGGCAAAAATACCTGAAGTAGTATAGGGGACACTGGTCTGATCCCCTGCTCCCTTTTACCATGTCTGTGTACCCAATCCCTGGTTCCTGAGGGCCTGGTGTCAAATGTCTGCACCTGTGATTTGCTTCAGCTGGCAGCCTTCAGGCTGCTGGAACCACCTTGTTTCACACATGCACAGAGGACCCTGGCCTGTGGAGTGGGTGGCACCCTCCTAGGGCAGCCCTGAGACAATAGCTGACTAGGGCTGGGACAGCCTGACTTGCTCTCCTGAGCCAGGGTAGCTGGATGGTTGTAGGTGCTCTAAGGTCAGATGATGAGAGGTTCCTACCAGTGATTCAGGGCTAAGAGGAAGGGGCACCTAGAAGCAGGGCAGGTCAGAATTCCTGCTGGCTGAGGTGGCATTGTTGCCTCCAGCAGCAGAAGCAGCAGGGGCAGTGGTGGCATTTGGTTATCTATGGTGACAGTCACAGTATCATGACATATGCCCTCAGCACCATCTTCTTAGCTTCTTTCCTTTCTCTGTCCTGCATTCCCACACCATATCCTCTTCTCCTTAACTATTCACATGAATCCTCATCTCAGGGTCTGCTTCTGGGGAACCTGACCTATAACAATCAGTGGGGACAAAACACAAATTATGGCCTATTCCTGATGCTTCCCTAACAAATGCAATAACTGTGGTTTCAAAACTGAGTTTCACAACTGAAGGCACCCCGAAGACCTTCCAGTCTCCTTCGTCTTAGTTGCATCAACCAAATGAGCAGCACAGACGGAGGAGAGGTGGCCTTCCAGGGCACAGGTGAGAATGACATGATTTTTGCTGACCTCAAGTGCAGGGCATTCCTCTTGCAGCTCAGCTGCCCTGTATTAATGAATGCCATCATGCAGGGTACTAGCAAAGCTGGAGTCCAGAGTGAAGGAAGTGAAATCCTACTTAAACCAGCAAGGTCATATGTCCCTGAAGTTGTAGGCTCAGCTGGAGGCTGCAGTTAAAGAGGGACATTAACCCTCTGGATGGAACCTCCAAGGTGACCTAGTCCTCAATGGTGAAGGGGCTAGAAACCAAAGTGTGTGGCCCAGGACAGCTTGCTCTCTCAAGACAAGGTGCCAGGAGTGATCTTTCTAAGAGGAATGAAGAAGTCTGGACAGAGTAAGTGAGGTTTGAGCATTGAAGGATTAAAGGGCAGTCATTTGAGACAGAGGGAGCTTGCCTCAGACTTGCTGTGTGACCTTGGGCAAGTTATTTTACTTCTTTAAGCCTTGCTTTCCTTTTATGTAAGATGAGGGCAATAACAGTACAGTGAGTCCTAACTTGATGTTGTTGATAGGTTCTTGGCACTGCAGCAAAATGACATAATGAACCAGTTTTACCATAGGCTAACTAATATAAACAAGTGAAGTTCCTATATCATCTCATCAACATTATAGCAAAAGGGCATTGAACTCAACAATGTTATTCAAGGATCTGCTGTACTTAATTCCTAGAGTATTGTAAAGATTAAGTAAACTATGCAAGTGGAGAGCTTAGCACAGGGTCCAGCGCATAGTAAATGCAGAGCAAACATTAGCCATTACCATAATATTTGTATGAGAAGGTGCAGAACTGAAGATGTTTGGAATGTCTACTTGACAAACACCTATAGGTATATTGCAAGAAGTAGACCAAATAGAAACACCTATTTCTTTTCCCTTCACCTTAGAACTGGTCTGCCCCTCTTTAGGTGTCCCAGGATGGTATTCACTCTGGAGTGGGTGCTACAGTGAACCATGTGTACCTTCCTTCTGGACGAAGGCCCTTGTGTCCCCAGCTACCTAGGGTATTGCTGCAGTGGTGCAATGGCTGCAAGCCCTATCTGGGAGTGCTATTAGCTGAAGGCAGATTCCTTGTCCAAGTCCATGCCACTGCTGGGAGCAGCCCACATTCTAATTCTAGGGGAAGGGAAGGGGGAAAGGCCAGTCTTCCTTCCTCAGTTCGAGACAAATCCAGATTAGAGCTCCTAATAGGGTCGACTAAAGACTCTGGTGTGACTGCATCTCTGTTTATCTTCACCTCCCCCATGTTGCTTCCGTCATGTCATTCCCTTACTGGTGTCAACCTCCTGCATGCAGACCCAACATTAGACACACCTCTGCATTTTCTCCATGTTTGTTTCCTCTGATAAAACTGGTGAACTTTAGGCAGTCAGGGGCATATGTTCTCCTCACCATTGTCCCCAGCACCTAGCACAGAACAACACAGCATATTAAGGTTAGTCCAGGTGCTGTCAGAGCCAGAGGAGAAAGTTCCCAGATAAGAGGCGTGGCTTCCAAGTGGAGATGGCTTCTGAGCTAAGTTCAGTGCTAGCCCAGGGTGTGCCAACTTGACTGGCCAGCTAAGCTCAGGGGACTCTGCTCAGGTGAGGGACTCCAGGACTGGTACCCATCAAGAGGCTGCAGGTTCCTGAAGAGGGTGGTGATCATGAGCTCCCAGTGCCCTCTAAGGGACACGTGCCCTAAGTTACAGTACGAAGAATGAGAATTCACAGGGAGAGGTGTGTGGGCAGCCATTTCCATCCATACAGAAAGGTGGAAGGAAGCAAAACTGTCCCTGGAATCTCCAGCCTGAGTGGGCAGGGAGATGGGTGTGCATTTATCTCCAACACAGCTTCTGGTGGTGGGAGTGTGGAGAGAATGGGCAAAGCCTTTGCAAACACATATGTGGAACTGAAGAGTGTTTGGGTGTTGGGAACTGCCCTGCCTAGTTTCAGAAACTAACCCTCTCCAAAGGTAAGACTGAGGGAGTGACCTTGGACCGTAAGCCACCAAGGAGACAAAAGCTTATCTCCCTGGCAGAAACGCTGCCTCTGCTCCTCTTTCCATAGCTGGCCCCCAATGCTTGGTCAGTTAGGCAATGACAGGTATGATTCCCCAAGCGGGGAATGACCTAAGACAGGCATGATCACGTGGGAGGCCCCTAAGGAAGGACTTTGGGGGGTGTACAGCAAAAGGAGGTGTTGGACCCTCTCCCCTCGGCTTTGACAAACCCTGAGTCCTCATTCTGTCTGGGAGAAGTCTCCTAATCTCTTGGCTGCCTTATTTCCCTTGCTCTACCTAAGCCTGAAACAATGACTGGGTGGTTCAGCCCTGTGCTGGAAAGGGCGGGTTCCCCAGGCAATCAGGCCTAAGAAAGAATATGTAAAATCCTCTGAAAGCTGCTTTGTTTAGAATGCTCTTAATTAAATGATAAGGGTCCAAGCAAGAAGTGAGTTTGTTCTTCAAAGATTTACAGCTCTTTAGCTATCTGATCCTGACTCAATAGGCCCTCAGAGTTCTTTGTTATCTATTGTTTGATCCTTACTGCCTGACAATGGTTAATGAGCTTTATCTGTAATCCTGTGCAAATGAACCCAATAAAACCCCATTGAGGAACAGGTTCCTGGCCCTTCTCCTTTGAGAGATTGGCCACCTTTCCTCCCCAAGCAGATCATGTTTTGGTAGACTTATTCTCATCCGTGGCGGTGGGGGGGCGGGGGGGGGCCTGTGGGTGGAGCCCCCCCACATTTGGGGAGAGCTCTACACACAGATTGGATAGGCATCAGGGTAGAGGTAAGAGCTGAAACTCAGAAAGCCAGCTGGATAAAGTATTGTAGAGAGAAAGGAGAAGGCTGAAGATCTGACATGGGGCAGGGGAGGTATAGGGGTGAGTACTCATGGCCAAGATGGGAGGTTGAGGGGAAATAAGATAGAGGAAAGCCAAGAAGGTATCGGAAACCAGAAGTGTCAAATGTTGCTTAGATGTCAAGGAGACTGAGGCTAAGGGGATCCATGGGCTTGGTTTGGGGATGCCCTTGGTGGCCTTGGGGGGATTGACTAGGGCAGGGATTTAGAGCAAGGAGTTCAGAATCAGAGCTGGGTTCAGACTGTAGCACTTGCTGCCTGTGTGTCCTTGGGCAAATCACTTAACCTCTCCGGTCTCTGTATCTGGATCTGTAAAATATTTTCTTTATTTATTTTTAGAGAAAGGAGAAGGGAAGGAGAAAGAGAGGGAGAGAAACATCAATGTATGGTTGTCTTTTGCACACCCCAAACTGGGGATGACCTGGCCTGTAATCCAGGCATGTGCTGTGACTGGGACTCAAACCCATGACCCTTTGCTTCACAGTCTGGCACTCAGTCCACTGAGCCACACTGGCCAGGGCATGGATCTATAAAATATGATTGTCACAGGAACTAAAGGAAATGATAGTTGAGAATGTGCTTGGCACAGTGTCTTGCTGTGGGGGGTGCCAGTCACCAGCAGCTGTCATTACTGCTGGGTAGAGCAGCTTCTGTAGAGGGTAGGAGCAGGGAGGTGAGGATACTTAAGAGTGCACCAGGGTGAGAAGGATTTGTAAAGCTGGGGATGAGTTTCACTGCCAAGGCAAGGGGCACAGGAGTGGGCAGACTGAAGATTCAATGGTGGGAAGGGGTAACTAATCTTGGAGATGTGGCAGGTGCATAGGTACAGAGAGGGGAGAGCCTGAAAGCATTCCTGGGTCCCTCCAGGCATGGAGGAGGGGAGGAGGTAGGGCCCCTTGTTGGCAGTGGTGCAAAGTCATTTCCCCTCATCATGAGTCTGATCATGGTCATAAAATGTGGAATGACACTAGATTTGGTCATTAAGTAAATGGGATAAGGGAATAATTGAGAAATGAATCCCTGCCCGGAGGGAGTGCAATTGTTCCCTGTGTTATTGTCCACATCCTGCTCCCTGAGAAATAAGGAGAGCTGGATTAGGCAAGGTGAGAAACTCCACCTTGAAAACAGCCCAAAATAAACCCATACTGGAAGAGCCTTTGTCTCCTGAACAAAAGGAGGAAAAAGACCCCAAGTGTTTCTTGGGAGTGGGAGGGGAGGGAAGGAAGGGCACAGTCACAATGAGTTCCTGAAGGTTAAACTAAACCTAATGCATCCCTGGTCAAGGCAGTGCTCACAACCCACATGGGGTGGCCAAGGGGCTGGGATGGGGGACATTCAGGCTGAGGGAGTGTGGAGGAGGTGGGTTGTGTGAGGAGCACAGTGCTTTTGTCTGCAAGTCAATTCATCAGTCCCTTGGCCCCTGCAATTGTCATCCTTATACTCAACCCTCAGCACACCCACCAAACCAGAGCTCCTCCTTGGTTTCTCCCTGGTGGGCAGAAAGTTGAGGCTATGGTTATCCAAGACACAGCCCTAGGAGGAAGAACTGGTTTTCTGGTGGAGGATGGATATGGAGAGGGCAGATGGGAACCTCCCCTTTCCCATATCCCCCTCCAAAACCTTTACAAAAACCTCAGTGTTTTATTGAAATGCCACTCTGATATGCCTTTGGGCTGCTTCAGACCTGACCTCTGGCCCCAGTCTCACCCTCACTCAGGAACTCACAGCCCAGACTCCCATTCTGCGTCCCTTTCACTTTTGATTTATTAAATGCTCCAAAGCAGAAATGGTGCTCTTTCCTTCTGCTGCGTCTTCCTGTCCGCAAGCACTGTATCAGGCACCCACTGGTCTTCACAACATTTGCTTGGCCTCCCTCTAAAAACAAGTCAGGAGCAGCCCCAGACGGACATTCCCAACTTCAGTCAAAGACATGGCACTGTTTATCTGCTTTTCTATCTCTAGATTAGAAGAGCGTGTCCCAAAGCTCTCAGACGGCTGTAATATCATGCTCACTTCATGTACTTGTTCAAAATACAGATTTCTGGGTCTCACCCCAGAGCCATAGAGCCAGAACCCCAACATCAGAACTGTATTTAAATAACCAGATTCTTAACTTGAAAGGGAAGTCTCTGCTTAGAATGTAGTGTCCCTATGTAAGGACAGATTTGTCTGCATGAAAGTACATGCAAAAAAGTTACAGAATGGTCCTTTGTTTTACAAAACGAAAAAACATTGAGCCCTAGCTGGTGGGACTCAGTGGATTGAGTGCTGACCTGTGAACTGAAAGTTTGCTGGTTTGATTCCCAGTCAGGGTACATGCCTGGGTTGCAGGCCTGGTCCCCAGCTGGAAGCATGCGAGAGGCAACTGATTACTGTATGTCTCTCACACATCAATGTTTCTCTCCTTCCCTTCCCCTCTCTCTAAAACTAAATAAATAAAATCTTTAAAAATACATTGAAATTCTCCAAATAAGGTATACAAGGATTTGTTTTGATAAGCGTTGAGAGCAAAAAAAATTACTAGAAGATAAGAATGAAAGTAGAATGAGCAAGCTAGTAATGGAGAAAGGGTGAATTTTTACCAAAACAGTTTTTTCTCACCCCATCTCTATTTGATATCCATGAAAAAAATCATTGGTCATGTAGCAAAAAATAAATTTTTAAAAAATGTGCTATGCCTTCCACATGCATTAGTGGCTTTCTGTACAATGAAGGAAATGAAAGGACAGCAGAAACTGTAGCAGAGTCATCAGGATGTGGTTGACCCCTCCTGCCTGCTGCTGGAACCCAGCAGCACTGTGTTTGGCCTCCACGGACACCTGTGTAAGTTGTTTCTTTCACTGGCATTGCCTATGGAGTCCCAGCCTGTGCTCACTAAAAGTTTTACTGAGTAACCCACCCCTCTTAACTGAAATAGAGAACAGGCTGACAGTGACCAGTGCAGAGAGGGGAGGGAATTTCAGGGAAAAGGGGAAGTGTTTGCAGGAACAAGTATAGCAGACATGTGGACAATAACAAGGAGTGGGGTGGAGTGGAAACAGGAGGAAGGTGGGGAGGGCTGGGGGTGGGTTGGTATGGGAGTAAAAGGCAGAAAACTGTACTTGAACAATTAAAATAAAATAAAATAAAATAAAATAAATAATTAAAAAAACCTCACCACGGGACCATCCTACCCTGCCCCTTTCACGTTAATGTGGAAATTGTTTTCAGACATGACACTGTCCTTTGGCTTCTCAGGGGCCATGACCAGTGAGACCCCCTCAGGTGTCCTCACAAGAGGTACTCACTCTGCCCCAAGGGAATACCTGAGCAGCACCAGTGGGAGTCTGTCTTCCTAATGTATTCTCTAAGGGATTCAAGACACATCAAGTTGGGGGACCCATGGATGAGATGTTGAAGGTCTCTTGCAGTCTTTTTTGTTTCTGTTGCTTTTCTAGTTGGAGCCCTTACGGGCCTTCCTCCCATTCCTTGCCCACCCTCAGCCCCCTCCCCAGCACTCCTGCTATAGCTGCTCCTTATCATTAACCTTAACTGTTGCTCTAATCGCAATCCTCAATCTGCCACATCCCTGACTCAATTCCTGCCCCTTTGCTCTCAGTTTCCATATTCCTTTTATTCATTTTAAAACATTTATTGATGTACAGGAAAATTCACATTTTTTCTGGTGTATGAATTTTGAGGATTTTGAGAAATAAATATATTTTTGTAATCATTTCTGTAAGCAAGATTTAGAACAGGTCCAATTCCCCCACAATGACCTCTTACCATCCCTTTGTAGTCATTTTCTTCCCTTGCCTCTAGCTCCTGACAACTACTGATTTGTTTCTATTATTTTGGCTTTTCCAGAATGTCATAAGAGTCTATGATATTTTCCAGAATCTCATTAGAATCATATAGTACATAGCCCTTTGATTCTGGTTTCTGTTATTTACCACAGTACATTTGAGATTCCTTGCGTCGTTACATACATATCAATAGTTCATTCCTTTTTATTGTTGAGTGGTATTTCATTGTATGGATATACTGGTTTGCTTATTCATTCACCAGCTGAAGGACATGTTGGTTATTTCCGGCTTGGGGTGATTGTGAATAAAACCACTATAAATACTTGCGTACAGGTTTTTGTGTTCACAGTATGTTTTCTTTTTCTTGGGTAAGTGGGATTGTTGGGTCATGTGATAAATTTAACTTAGTAAGAAACTGCCAAACTCCCTTCCAAAGTGGCTGAACCTTTTTTTGTGTGTGTACACACGTGTTCATACATGGGATGTATACACAACAATGAGAGCATTGTTTTGTTTACATATATATATGCATGTACATACATATGTATACATGAGCAATTATGTGAATTCCAGATCCTCCACACCTTCTTCAGCATTTGTATTTTTTTTAGTCATTCTGTTAGGGGTATAGTCATATTTATTCTTTTTAAAATATATTTTATTGATTATGGTATTACAGTTATCCCTTTTTTTCTCCCCTTTATTCCCCTCTGCCCTGTACCCGACTCCCACCATCATTTCCTCACCTTAGTTCATGTCCATGGGTTGTACATATACATTCTTTGGCTTCTCCATTTCCTATACTATTCTTAACCTCCCCCTGTCTATTTTGTACCTAGCATTTATGCTTCTCATTCCCTGTATCTTTTCCCTCATTCTCCCTCTGCCCCCTCCCCACTGACAACTCTCCCTGTGATCTCTATTTCTGTGAATCTGTTCCTGTTCTAGTTGTTAGCTTAGTTTGTTTTTTTGTTAGGTTCAGTTGTTGATAGTTGTGAGTTTTTTTGTTATTTTACTGTTTGTATTTTTGATTTTCTTTTTCTTAGATAAGTCCCTTTAACATTTCATATAATAAGGGTTTGCTGGTGATGAACTTTAACTTGACCTTACCTGGGAAGCACTTTATCTGCCCTCCCATTCTAAATGATAGCTTTGCTGGATAGAGTAATCTTGGATTAGGTCCTTACCTAGTGATATTTCACTGTGGTCTTAGTTTGCATTTCCCTAAAGACTAATAATGTTAAGCATCATTTTTATCTACTTATATGCCATCCATATATTTTCTTTGATGAAGTGTATAAAATTTTTGCCCATTTTTAATTGGATTGTTTGTTTTCTTGCTATTGAGTTTTAAGAGTTCTTTTGTATTCTGATATAAACAATTTTTCAGAAATGTGTTTTGCAAACTTTTTTTTCACATTCTGTGATTTGTCTTTTCATTCTCTGAACAATGTCTTTCACTGAGCAGAAATTCTACATAGAAATTTTTGCCTAATCCAAGATCAGGGATATTTTTCCCTTATGTTTTCTTCTAGTACTTTTATAGTTTTAGTATGTTTAGTTTTCCTTGGGATTTTCTATGCAATTAGAGCATCTGACAATAAGATATCTTTATTTCAACTTTTCTAATCTCCATGCCTTGTATTTCTTTTTGTCAATCTTATCGTACTAGTTAGGACCTCCAAAACAATGTTAAATAGGAGTGGTAAAAGTGCACATTCTTTCTTTGTCTTGATCTCAGGAGAAAGCATTCAGTCTTTCATTATTAAACACAATGTCAGTTGTATTTTTTTAATTTTTATTCATTATTAAAAAGATTTTTTTATTTATTTACTTTTAGAGAGGGAAAGGAGGGAGAGAGGGAAACATCAATGTGTGGTTGCCTCTTGTGCGCCTCCTACTGGATACCTGGCTCATAACCCAGGCATATGCTCTTGACTGGTAATTGAACCGGCAACTCTTTGGTTCACAGGCTGGCACTCAAACCACTGAGCCATACCAGCCAGGGCCATAGTTTTTAAAAAACATTTTATTTATTTATTTTTAGAGAGAGGAGAATGAAGGGAGAATGAGAGGGAGAGGAACATCAATGTGTGAGAGAAAAATCAATGTTTGCTTCTTGCATGCCCCTGACCGGGGACCTGGCCTGAAACCCAACCATGTGCCCTGACTGGGAATTGAACCTGTGACCTTTTGCTTTGCATGACAATGCTCAACCAACTGAGTCACTCCAGTCAGGACAGTTATATGTTTTTTGTAGGTGGGGGATGTTTCTTTATATTACTAGATTGCTGAGAGTTTTCTTTTTATCACACATGGATGTTACATTTGTTACATGCTTGTCCTTTATCTATTTTGATTATCACATTTTTTTTTTGTTTCTTCAATTTGTGATTACTTTGATTTTTTGAATGTTGAACAAACTTTTAATTCCTGAGATAAACCCTAAATGTTCATGATACAGTATCCATTTTATATTGTGCTGGATTCAATTCGTTAATAATTCATGGAAGATTTTCACATGTGTTCATATTTTCACTCCTGATATTAGTAATTTGTGCCTTCTCTCTTATTTTCTTGGTCAGTTTGGCTAGAGAGTTATCAATTTTATTGATCTGAAAGAACCAGATTTTAATTTCATCGATTCTCTCTATTGTTTTGAATTTTTGTTTTATTGAAACAATTTGGTTGTTTTCTTTTTATTGTTTATTTTGTTACAGTTATCCTAATTTTTTTCCCTTTTTCCCCCTGCACTCAGCCCACCCCTCTCTTCCACAGTTAATCTCCTCTCCATGTTCCATGTCCATGAGTCATTCATACATGTTCCTTGACTAGTCCTTTGCCCTTCCTTCCTCCATTCTACCACTCCACCACCCTCTCCTACAGTTATCAGTCTGTCCCATGTTTCCATGTCTATGGTTCTATTTTTCTGGTTAGTTTATTTTGTTCATTAGATTCCAATTATTAAGTGAGGTCATATGGTATTTGTCTTTTGTCGACTGGCTTATTTCAGTTAGAATAATAGTCTCTGGCTCCAATCATGCTGTTGCAAAAGGTAGCCATTCCTTCTTTCTTTCTGCTGTGTAGCATTCCATTGTATAAATATACCACAGTTTTTTGATCCACTTATTCACTGATGGGCACATGGACTGTGAAACAATTAGATTATATTCTGATGTTTATTATTTCCTTCCTTCTGTTTGTTTTGGGTTTAATTTGTTCTTATTTTTCTAGTTTCTTAAGGTGGAAGTTTTGTTAATTGATTTGAGATCTTTCTTTTTCTAATATAACCATTAATACTATAAATTTCCTTTGAAGTGTTACTTTAGCTGCATTTTACAAATTTTTCATAATATGAAAATATTATGTTTTCATTTAATTAAAAATATTTTCAAATTTCCTTAGTGAGATTTTTTATGACCTATGTATCTCTTTAAAATTTTGTTGTTTAACTTCCAAGTATTTGGGGATTATCCACATATTTTCCTGTTATTGATTTCAAATTTAATTTTATGATGTCTGAGAAAATGTTTTGTGTGATTTCAATTCTTTAACATATTAAAACTTTTCCCCTCCAAGTGGTTTGGAAAATATTATTTGTGGAAAGTGTTCTTTGTGTATGCGAAGAGAATGTGTATTTTGCTATTGTTAGTTCCATTAGGGCAAGCTTGTTAATAGTATTATTTGGTTCTTCTATATCTTTACCAACGTTCTGTTTAATTTTTCTACTAGTAACTGGGAGAAGAGTATAAAGTCTCCAAGTATAACTGTGTATTTCTCTGTTCAGTTCAGCTTTCTGTGGATGTGTTTTGCAAATTTGTTTTTCAGTGCATATATATTTAAGATTATATTGACTCTTTCATCAGTATGTCATGTCATTCTTTATGCATAGTAATATTCCTTGTCCTGAAGATTACTTTGATATTAATATAGTCACTCTAGTTTTCTTTTTTAGATTATATTTTATTATTTATGCTATTACAGTTGTCCCAATTTTTTACCCTTTTCCCTCCTCTAGACACCCCTCCCCACGTCTTCAGGCAATTCCCACACCATTGTCCATGTCCATGGGTCATGCATATATGTTCTTTGGCTGCTCTATTCTTTATGCCTTACCTTATTTTAATGTTTTTAATAAAGAGGGGAAGGAAAGGAGAAAGAGACAGAGAGAAACACTGATGTGAGAGAGATACATCAATTGGTTGCCTTTTGTATGCCCCCAACTCGGGGCCTGGCCTGCAACCCAGGCATGTGCTCTGACTGGGAATTGAATCTGTGATCTTTTTGTTTTCAGGCTGATACTCAATCCACTGAGCCACACCAGCCAGGGCTCTGTGCTGGTCTTTACATCTCCATGAATATTCTGTTGCTTCCAATTTGTACTTCTTAATCCCTTCACCTTTTCTGCCCTCCTCCCTAACCCCTGCCCCACTGGCAACCATCAGATGTTCTCTATATCTATGATTCTATTTCTGATCTGCTTATTTGTTTATTTTGTTTTTTAGATTCAATTTGTGGTAGATATGTGTTTATTGCTATTTTGTTGTTCATATTTTTGATCTTCCTCTTAAAGAAGACCCTTTAACATTTCATTTAGTGCTGGTTTGGTTGTTTGAACTCATTTAGGTTTTTCTTGTCTGGGAAGCTCTTTATCTGTCCTTCAATTCAAAATGATAGCTTTGCTGGGTAGAGTAATCTTGGTTGTAGGTCCTTGCTTTTCACCACTTTGAATAGTTCTTGCCAATTCCTTCTAGACTGAAATGTCAGAGAAATTAGCTGACAGTCTTATGGGAGCTCCCTTGAAGGTAACTAACAGCTTTTCCCTTGCTGCTTTTAAGATTCCCTCTTTGTATTTAACCTTGGCATGTTAATTATGATGTGTCTTGGTGTGGGCCTCTTTGGGTTCATCATGTTTGGGACTCTATGAGCTTCCTGGACTTGTATGTTTATTTCCTTCACCAAGTTGGGGACATTTTCTGTCATTATTTTTTTCAAATAGATTTCCAATTTCTTACTCTCTGTCTTCTCTTTCCAGAACCTGCATAATGTGAATGTTGGCACACTTGAAGTTCTCTAAGATGCTGCTTGCCAGGGTTGTCCAACCTTTTGGCATGTCTGTGGCATGGGAAGAAGAAGAGTTGTCTTGGACCACACATTAAAAACACTGTGATGCATAATCACAAAAAATCTCATAATGTTTTAAGTAAATTTACAGTTTTGTGTTGGGCTGCATTCACAGCCATCCTGGGCTGCATGTGGTCCACAGGCCATAGGTTGGGCACCCTTCCTTAACACTATTCTAATTTTTTTTTATTCTTTTTTCTTCTTGTTGTTTTGATTGCTTGTTTTTTGTTTCCTTATAGTCCAAATCCTTGATTTGATTCTTGGCTTCACCCACTTTACCCTTGTTTCCATATAAATTGTTCTTTCTTTCAATTGGTGTATCCTTACTTTCGGACTGGAGCTTTTTTATGCCATTGAGGTCCTCACTAAGATCCTTGAGTATCCTTATAACCAGTGTTTCGAACTCTGTATCTGATAGATTGCTTATCTCCATTTTGTTTAGCTCTTTTTCTGGAGTTTTGATCTGTTCTTTCATTTGGGCTATGTTTCCTTGTCTCCTCATTTTGGCAGGTACCCTGTGTTTGTTTCTATGTATTAGGCAGAGCTGCTATGACTCCCTTTCTTGGTAGCATGGCCTAATGAAGCAGGCATCCTGTAGGGTCCAGTGGGACAGCTTCCCTTATCCCCAAGCTGTGTACTCAAGATGTGCCCACCATGTGGGCTGTGTACATCGTCCTGTTGTAGTTGAGTCTTGATTACTGTTGCCATGTTCAAGGCCTGCCACTGCCAATTTTCTGTCTGGGGTCACAGAGAATAAACTGCAAAGCAATCTGCTTGTGGCTTCTACTTGTACTGGACTTGGAGGTGTCCAGATGAGGGCAAGTGTTGAACCAAGGCTGGCTGCTGCTAGTGCTGAGCCTGGAGCAACTTAGGAAGAGGTATGGGGTTTGGTGAAGCCAGTTGGATACTGTGTGTTTGAGAAATTTTAGGGAAATCTAAAGCATGTGCAAATATAAGACATTTTTATGGAAAAGCCACTGGAAACAGCTTGGGTGGGCCCTAAAGTTGGGTAGAACAGGGCCTCAGAGAATCACTATGGTGGAGCAGACAGAGTGAGCCAGGTTGATGGAGTCTCACATATGGTGTCTGCCTATCAGCCCTGTGGCTCTGTTCGGGGGAAAGCTCAGAAAAGGAACTGTGGCCTCTGCCTGTGTTTCTGTCTGGGAGAAAGCTGCCCCTCAGCTTTTGGCCTAATGCCAGACAATTCATTTCCTTCCTGTATGTCTCTGATGCCTTTCAATCTGCCCCCATGCTAGAACTCAGAGCCAGTGAGCCTGAGTAAGTCTATTCATGGGCTGTTTAAGAGGAAGTGCCTGGGACTCTAGGAGTTTCTGTTTTCTACAGCCTCTATTCTCACTGATTTTTAAAGCCTGAAGTTATGGAGATTTCTCTTCCTGGCACTGGATCCCTGAGGGGCCTGGGACCTCTCACTCCTGAGTTATTCCTTTCAGTATTTATTGGCCACATGTGGATGTGGGACCATCCCATTTCATGTCTCTGCCTTTCCTGTCAGTCTCATTGAGTTTCTTTTTTAATTTCATAGTTGTAGAACTTTCGTTTAGCTCTATTTCTCACGGTTCTAAATGAGGTTGTTTCATAGTTTACTTGTAATTTTGATGTGGTTGTGCAAGGAAGTGAGCTGTGTTTACCTACACCATCATCTTGACTCTAAATCTTTCAGTTTTCTTTTAATTAGTATTCACATAGCATAACTTTTTCTATTATTTTGCTTTCAATATATTTGTTTTTTATACCTACAGTTTTTTTTCTTGAAGACAGTATATGGTTTGATATTTTTGAAAAAATCCAATCTGATAATCTGTTATTTAATTGGGATTTAGATAATTTATATTTAATGTTATTGTTGATATAGATTTATTTTATTTTCTATGTTTCTCTGTTTCTCCCTCTGCTTTCCATTTTTGTTTTCTTTTGATTATTTGAATATTTTTTAGTACTCCACCTTAATTTATTGACTTTTTACCTATGTCTCTTTGTATTTACCTATTTATTTTTAGTGGTTGATCTAGAAAATATAATATATGTAAAATTCTATTAGTTTCATCTGGGTGCTATAACAAAGTACCACAAACTGGGGGCTAGAAATCTGAGGTAAAGGTGTTGGCAGGGCCATATTCCCTCTGAAGGGGAGTATGGCAGATCCTTCCCTCCTAGCTGCTGATAGTTCTTTGGCTTGTGGTAGCACAATTCCCATCTTCACATGGCATTCTCCCTGTGTTTCTGTCTCTGTCCAAGTTTCCTCATTTTATAAGTACACAGTTATATGGGATTAGGACCTACCCTAATGACCTCAATTTATTTTGATAACCTCTGTAAAGACCCTATCTCAAAATGAGGCCACAATCTCAGGACTTCAGCATATGAATTTGGAGGAGAGACAGCTCAATCCATAACAGTAACTAATTTTTTGTAGTCTACTTATAGTTAATATGTTATTACTTCAAATAAAATGTACAAGTAACTATACAGATCCTTTTATTCCATCCTCCCACTAGCCTTTGTGTTATAGTTTTCATATGTCACATGTCCTACATAAACTACTCCAGATACTATTAAAATTTTTCCTTTGACTAGTCATACATACTTCAAAGAACTTAAAAGCAGAAAACCTTTTTCTATTTATACAGATATTTGCATTTTTGTGGCTCTTCCATTATTTTTATTTTTATTTTACAAGTAAAGGTTTATTTAGAAAGTCACAAAGGTGGAAGAAGTGAGTCAGCTTGGTACATGGACTCAGGAAACAATTTACAGAGGCAAAAGAAGGTCACTTGAAGTTTAGGAGAAATAAAACAAAGGTATATGCCTTGAGGGAAGAAAGGGAATGGAAAAGGAAGAGCATGCTGAAGAGAAGGAGAGAGCCTGCTCTTCCTTCATTCCTGATGTTTCCAGTTTCCAAGTGGTATTATTTCTATTCAGCCTGAAGAAATTCTTTCTTTCTTTCTTTCTTTCTTTTTCTTTCTTTCTTTCTTTCTTTCTTTCTTTCTTTCTTTCTTTCTTTCTTTCTTTCTTTCTTTCTTTCTTTCTTTCTTTCTTTCTTTCTTCCTTCCTTCCTTCCTT
>CM052541.1:82821452-82836630 GCA_028533065.1 Trachops cirrhosus
TGTTGGTGGGAATGCAGCCTTGTAAGACCACTATGGAAAACATTATGGAACTTCCTCAGAAAACTAAAAATGGATCTGCCTTTTGACCCAGCAATTCCACTGCTGGGACTATATCCTAAGAACCCTGAAACATCAATCCAAAAGAACCTATGCACCCCAATGTTCATAGCAGCACAATTTACAATAGCTAAGTGCTGGAAACAACCTAGGTACCCATCAGTAAATGAATGGATCAAAAAAGTATGGTCATTTACACAATGGAATTCTATGTAGCTGAAAGAAAGAAGGAGCTCATACCCTTTGCAACAGCATGGATGGAGCTGGAAAGCATTATGCTAAGTGAAATAAGCCAGGCAGTGAAAGACAAATTCTATATGATCTCGCCTTTAACAGGAACCTAAATAACAAAACAAAGAAACAAGCAAAATACAGCCAAAGTTATTGAAATAGAGGACAGGCTGACAGTGATCAGATGGAAGAGTGGAGGGAATTTCAGGGGAACTTCAGGGGAGAATGGGAAGGGTTTCCAGGAACAAATATAAAGGACATATGGACAAAAACTAGGGGAGTTGGAAATGGGAGGGAGGAGGGGAGGGATGGGTGGCCTCGCTGAAATGGTAGTAAAGGATAGAAACTGTTCTTGAATAATGATTAAAAATCAATTAAAAAAAAGAAAATGTTCCATGTGCATCTGAAAAGAATGTGTAGTTATTTTCTTTGGGATGGAGGGCTCTATATATGTCAGTTAAGTCCATTTCATCTAGAGCATTGTTCAATGCCACAGTATCTTTGTTGATATTTTATTTGGAAGATCTGTCCATTTTTGACAGTGGGGTATTAAAATCCCCCACTATAATTGTGTTGCTGTCAATATCTTTCTTGAAGTCCTCTAAGATTTTTTTATGTATTTCGGTGCTCCTGTGTTGGGTGCATATATATTTACTATGTTTATGTCTTCTTGGTGGATTCTTCCCTTGAGTATTATGAAGTGACCTTCTGGATCTCTCTTTATGGCCCTTTTCTGGAAGTCTATTTTGTCTGATATGAGTATTGCTACCCTGGCTTTTTTTTCCTGTCCATTTGTTTGGAAAATTTGTTTTCAGCTGTTCACTTTCAGCCTGTGTTTGTCTTTGCTCCTGAGGTGTGTCTCTTGTAGGCAGCATATGTGTGGATCCTGCTTTCTTAACCGTTCAGCTACTCGATGTCTTTTAATTGGAGCATTTAATGCATTTATGTTTAAGGTTATTATTGAAAGGTACTTATTCATTGCCATTTTCATACCTCTGTTCCTCTCTCTCTCTGTCTTTTCCTTCCTTTCCCTAAAGCAGTCCCTTTAGCATCTCTTGCAGAGTTGGTTTGGAGGAGATGTATTCTTTTAGACTTTTTTTTTTGTCTGTGAATCTCCTTATTTGGCCTTCTATCTTGATTGAGAAGAGCTTTGCTGGGTAAAGGAGCCTTGGTTGCAGACCCCTGGTTCTGATTACTTGGAATATTACTTGCCATTCTCTTCTGGCTTGGAGCCTTTCCATTGAGAAGTCAGCTGCTAACCTTATCAGGGCTCCCTTGTATGTAACTTCCTGTTTCTCCCTTGGTGCTTTTAAGATTCTCTCCTTGTCTTGAAAGTTTTCCATTTTAATTATGATGTGTCTTTAAGTGGGCCTTTTTGGGTTCTTCTTGATTGGGACTCTCTGTGTTTCTGGATTTGTGTGACTTTTTCTCTCAGCAAATTAGGGAAGGTTTCCATCATTACTTTTTGAAATAGGTTTCCTATCCCTTGCTTTTTTTCTTCTTTTTCTGGTATCCCTATTATGTGGATATTATTACGTTTCATATTGTCTTGGATTTCTCTTAATCCCTCTTCATTCTTTCTGAGCCTCTTTTTCTGTTCTTGCTCTTTCTGGGTGTTTTTTTCCACTTGTCCTCCAGCTCCCTTATCTGATCTTCTGCTTCATCAGTCCTGCTTTTGATTCCTTCTACTGTGTTCTTCAGTTCAGAAATTGTATTCATTTCCTCTTGGCCCTTGTTGATAATTCCTATTTCCTTTTTCATGCTGATATAGTTTGCATTGAGTTCATTGTAGCTTCCCTGTAGTTTCTGGTAACTCATTGAGAGTTCGTGGAACTTCCTGAGAATCATTGCTTTGAACTCAGAATCTGATAGTTGAGTGGCTTCTATTTCATTCAGCATTCTATCTGAGGTTTCCTCCTTTCCCTTCAGGTGGGGATTGTTTCTCTGTCTTCTGATTTTTCGTGAGACTCTTCTTGCCACCCTCAGCTTCTTAAATTGATCTGTTCTGGCTACCTGGGTTTATGGTGTGAAGTTCTGTTGTAGAATACCTGTGAGATTCAGTGGTGTGGTCTCCTTGATCTCTGGAGCTCACTGGTTTTGTGCTGTTGTTTAAATTGGCTCTGTGTTTGTTTTTGGGTTTTTATTGTTGTTGGGTCTTTCTTTGGTGGGTCCTTCCCACCAGCCTGTTAACTGAGGGTTACTCTGTCCGCCACCTCTTGTATTTTGTTTTGCTCATGAGGGCAGGTTGTGTTGAAGTTGTTCGTGCCATGTGTATAGCATTTTGTGGATTCTTTGTTTCTCTTGTTCAGTTGTTTTCTGGCTAATTTCTCCACTATTTAGTTGTATTTCCTGATAGGTCCTGGATTGAGGTTAGTGTGGCTTCTACTCCCTGCTTCACTTTCTTCTGTTGTCTGTGGTGATCCCTTTGTTGTTGGGTTTCTGCTTCCAGTTGGTATGCTGGTATTCACAGCTTCCACCTAGTGTTTTTTGTAATCATTTGGAGGAGAAAGACAAAATGGTTTAAGACAGCAATAGAGTGTTCTGTGATATTTATAGTATCAGCCGGTAGAGAAGAGATAGGAGATCCTTTGGCTATGTATAGTGTTAACCATGATATTCCACCCAATTAGCCACTTTTTAGAAAGTATGGAGAGAAGATAAGACTCTTGTTGGGGAAGTCAGGGTTGTGAGTTGGATCTAGAAGGCAGTGAGGTTATGGGAAGTCAGATTCTGAGGTAGGGTGAGAGGAAAGGATAGTAAATAGGTGTAGTGTGTGAGAGATGGAGTTAACCAGTATATTAATAGAGTTCTGGAAACCGTGAAGTGGGCTAAAATCTGGGAGTGGTATTGTGTAGTATTTACAATTGTATGTAACACCTATTATTTACAATAATATTAGAGCAACAATCATATGACAGAATCTATATGATTTGGATAACAAGAATAGGGAGTATAGGAGGACCTTGATTAGTGTGCTAATGAAACCCACGTGAAGTGAAGGACAGTAAATTAGCAATACACTATGAAAGAGAGAACAGGGGACCCCTGTTAAATGATACAATATAACCAGCCAAGCAAAGATGACTGAAGAGAAAGAAGAGGAATACCAAAATACTATGGAAATAAAAAATGTAAGAATAATGAAAAAATAATAATACAAATATGCAATAACTTGCAGGTTCTCTGTAATAGCAAAGTGAAATTTGTTGTACTATCTCAGCTGTTGAGATGCCCCCTCTTTGGGTCCAACTCTGGTCTTTTTACAGTTCCAGGTTTTTTTGTCTCACTTGTGGGTATTTAAAAAGAAGAGAGAGAGAGACAGAAGCAGAAGAAGGAAGGAAGAAGAGATGAAATTGGAAAGAAAGGAAGAAGGTATAAAACAAGAAAGATGGAGAGAGAGGAAGAAGGAATTGATTTTTTTTTTAAAAGAGCCTCTTGGTGGTTTCAAACTGGCCAAACCGGTGGTTTCTGCTCTTGCTGGCTGCAGCAGACTGAGGGGCTTTTCTCCCTTCCCGATCAGCACTCCGTCAGCGTCTTGCACACTCTCTCCAGAGCAAGCCTTGCCCCTCTCCATGGGGCACTGGGTATGGAATCCAAGCCTTCCACAGAGAGCACTCTCCCCTTGTTGCAGGTGCCCGCGCTAGGCCAGGCTGCCTCCGGCCCCATGGGTTTGGGTGTGCACCCTTCCCAGTGCTATGGGGGTGCACATGGTTTCCTACACCCCCTCGGAAGCACTGCCCAGCTGGGTGGGGAGGAGGCTGGAGTGACTATTGCAGGAGAATTCCCCAAACAATGTCTTGTTTCACTTTTTCTTTTTGAGAAATTCCTCCTACTCCAGCTTGCTGCTCAGTACAGTGGCCTGGTCTCTCGCACAGCCCAATTCTCCAGCCAGACCAGGACTATTGGGGTCAGGGCCCATCATGGCAGGACTCTTGACGCTCCCCAACCAGCATCCACAGACTCTGTGGGTGCTCACAACCCCTGTGTGTTTGCAATTAGTCCTTATTCCCCTCTTTGTGACTTAAAGCAACCAGGTCTCTCCTGGTGCTTCTGAAACCTCATTTGGCCTAGGAGGGAGCAGCCGACTCAGCTCTCTCCCAAGAAATCTGTGGCAGACCCGGCAGGTGCTGGGCCTGGGGCTGTGGCTGCCCTAGTCCCCACGCTGGTCCCTGGGACCTTATTGTTCTGAAGCACTCTCCTTACTGTCTGGTTTCTCAATGCCCGCTACAATTTTTGGTCTTCTATTTTCATATATGCTGGGGTACTGTTGGCTGTTTGCTCTGTTCCTCTGCAGATCGGCTAGGTTTTTCTCCTGTGTGTAGGGGGAAGTGCAATCTGCTCCCTCCTACCTCTCCACCATCTTCCTCTGTTGTGTGTTATATCTTTAAAATTTTTTTATTGATTTAAGAGAGAGACAGAGAGAGAGAGAGACAGACAGAGATAGAAACATTGATTTGTTGTTCCACTTACTTGTGCATTCATTGGTTGTTTCTTGTATGTGCCTTGACCTGCAATCAAACCCACAGACCTGGTATATTGGGATGATGCTCTAACTAACTGAGCTACCCAGCCAGGGACACGTGTACTATATTTTAAAGTGCTTCCAAAAGTATCTACAATTTTGTTTGTACATGTGTTTTGACCATTTATAAAGCAGTTATGATATGCAATTCAAGAAAATTCATTAATTTGACCATTTTAAAAAATATATGCTTTATTGGTTATGCTATTATAGTTGTCTGGATTTTTCCCCATTTGCCCTTCACCCAACACCCTCCACTCCCCCAGGCAATCCCCACACCATTGTTCATATCCATGGGTCATACATATAAGTTCCTTGGCTACTCCATTTCCTATACTGTATTTTACATCTATCTCCATGGCTATTCTGTAACTACATATTTGTACTTTTAAAAAAATATTTTCTTTAAAAATTTTTAAATATTGATTATTGATTATGCTATTACAGTTGTCCCATTACCCCCCTTCACTCCCCTTCACCCTGCATACCACCTCCCACCCACATTCCCCCTCTTCACTTCATGTTCATGTGTCAAACTTATAAGTTCTTTAGTTTCTACATTTCCCATACTATTCTTGCCCTCCCCCTATCTCTTTTCTACCTACCATCTGTGCTACTTATTCTCTATACCTTTTCCCCCTCTCTCCTCCTCCCACTCCCCTGTTGCTAACCCTCCATGTAATCTCCATTTCTGTGATTCTGTTCCTATTCTAATTGTTTCCTTAGTTTTTTTTCTTAAGTTCAGTTTTGATAGTTGTGAGTTTGTTGTCATTTTACTGTTCATAGTTTTGATCATCTTCTTCTTAGATAAGTCCCTTTAACATTTCATATAATAAGGGCTTGGTAATGATGAACTCCTTTAACTTGACCTTATCTGAGAAGCACTTTATCTGCCCTTCCATTCTAAATGAAAGCTTTGCTGGATAGAGCAATCTGGGATGTGGGTCCTTGCCTTTATGACTTGGAATACTTCTTTCCAGCCCCTTCTTGCCTGTAAGGTCTCTTTTGAGAAATCAGCTGACAGTCTGATGAGAACTCCTTTGTAGGTAACTGTCTCCTTATCTCTTGCTGCTCCTAGGATTCTCTGCTTCATTTTAATCTTGGCTAATGTAATTATGATGTGCCTTGGTGTGTTCTTTCTTGGGTCCAACTTCTTTGGGACTCTCTGAGCTTCCTGGATTTCCTAGAAGTCTATTTCCTTCACCAGATTGGGGAAGTTCTCCTTTATTATTTGTTGTAATAAGTTTTCCAATTGTTGCTCTTCCTCTTCTCTTTCTGATACCCCTATAATTTGGATGTTGGAACATTTAAAGATGTCCTGGAGGTTCCTAAGCCTCTCATTTTTTTTGAATTCTTGTTCTTCATTCTTTTCTGTTTGGTTGTTTCTTTCTTCCTTCTGGTCCACACCATTGATTTGAGTCCCAGTTTTCTTCCCATCACTATTGGTTCCCTGTGCATTTTCCCTGATTTCACTTATTGTAGCCTTCATTTGTTCATCTAATTTGCGACCAAATTCAACCAATTCTGTGAGCTTCCTGATCACCAGTGCTTTGAACTGTGCATCTGATAGGTTGGCTCTTTGTTGCTTAGTTATATCTGCTGTGGAGCTTTGATCTGTTCTTACGTTTGGACCAATTTTTTTTTGTCTTGTAGCACCTGTTACATATGAGGGGCGGAGCCTTAGTGTTCACCAGGGCAGGGCAACCCATGTCGCTGCCTTGTGATGCTGTAAGTGGGAGCAAGGTCTGAAAGGGAACAATGGCACCTGCTGTGCTCTCTGTCAGATCTCAGTCCCCTCTGCTGCTTCCCTCAAGCACACTGGGCCCTTCTGGCACTTATTCCCATGTGGGTGGGCCTGTGTACATTCCAGAACCCTGTGGGTCTCTCCAATTAACTCTCCTGTGAGGCTGGGAGTCTCCCCCTGCACCTCAATCCCCACAGGTGTTTTCTATCAGTGTTTTGAGGCCTTATTTCCCAGTGCTGGGACCCTGGGCTGCATGGTCTTTCTCACTGCCCAGTTTTGCCTGGTTTATCTGCGCACGAACGTGGGACCACCTGGTCAGCCAGCCACCTTGTGTGCAGTGCCTTGCTTCACAATTGCCACCCTGCTGGGTGTGCCTGTTGCCACCTGCGCCCGGGGTCTGCCAGCTGCTGCCTGTGCACCCAGGGTCTGCCCGCTTCCATCTTGTATGCCCGGTGCCACCGCTTTTTGTGCTGCGACCCCTCTCCGCCTGGCTGGCTGACTGACTCTGCCCCACCTACCGTTCTGGATGAATGTGTCTATTTTAACTCCTTGGTCGTTGGACTTCCATAGAGTTCAATTTTCTGTCAGTTCTTGTTGTTATTTTGTTTCTAAATTGCTTTTGTCCTTATTCTGGTTGTGTGAGGAGGCACAGTGTACCTACCTATGCCTCCATCTTGGCTGGAAGCTCTCTTCCTTCTTTTCTGTTTGGTTGTTTCTTTCTTTGTTCTGGTCCACTCCATTGATTTGAGTCCCAGTTTCCTTCCCATTGCTATTGGTTCCCTCTACATTTTCCTTTATTTCGCTTAGTGTAGCCTTCATTTGTCCATCTAATTTGCGACCTAATTCAACCAATTCTGTGAGCATCCTGATCACCAGTGCTTTGAACTGTGCATCTGATGGGCTGGCTATCTCTTTGTCATTTAGTTGTATTGTTTCTGAAGCTTTGATCTATTCTTTCTTTTGGGCCATTTTTTTTTTGTCTTGATGTGCCTGTTGCATAGTGAGGGGTGGAGCCTTAGGTGTTCACCTGGGTGGGGCAACCCATTCACTGGATTGTGATGCAGTATGTGGGGGAGGGGTCCGAGAGGGAACAATGGCACTTGCTCCACTCTCTGCTGGATTTCAGTCACTTCTCCCGCTTCCCCCAAGCAAACTGGACCCTTCTGGTGCTGGTTTCTGGGTGGGTGGGTTTGTGTATGTACTAGGACCCTGTGGGTCTCCAACAAACTCTCCTGTGAGGCTGGGAGCCTCTCCTGGCACCTCAATCCACAGGTGTTTTCAATTGGTGTTTTGAGGCTTTATTTCCCTGCGCTGAGGCCCTGGGTTGTGCGGTCTGTCTCGCTCCCCAGTTTCACCTGATTTATCTGTGCATGAATGTGGGACTGCCTAGTCTGCCAGCCACCTTGTGTGCCAAGCCCCTCCACAATCTGCCTCCTCACTGGTTCTGCTGGCTGCTGTGTGCGCGCCTGGGGTTTGCCAGCTGCCGCTTTGCTGAGTCCTCTCCACCCGGCTGCCTGACTCTGCCCCTCCTACCGGTCTGGATGAATGTTTCTTCTTTAACTTCTTGGTTTTTGGACTTCCATACAGTTCAATTTTCTGTCAGTAGTGGTTGCTTTTTGGTTCTAAATTTTTTGTTGTCCTTATTTTGGTTGTGCAAGGAGGCACAGTGTGTCTACCTATGCCTCCATCTTGGCCGGAGGTCTCCCTATTTGTACTTCTTAATCCTTTCACCTCTTCACCCATTCTTCCCACAATCCCCTCCCATGTGACAACCATCAAAGCCCTCTCCATATCTATGATTTTGTCTCTGTTCTTCTTGTTTGGATAGTTTGTTTTTTAGATTCAATTGTTGATAGGTATGTATTTTTGCCATTTCATTCTTCATAGTTTTGGTCTTCTTTTTCTGAAAGAAGTCCCTTTAACATTTCACATAATAATGGGTTGGTGATGATGAACTTTCTTAGATTTTTCTTGTCTGGGCAGCTCTTTATCTGCCCTTCAATTCTGAATGGTATCTTTGCTGGGTAGAGCAATCTTGGCCATAAGCCTCTGCTTTTCATGATTTTTGAATATATCTTGCCAATCCCTTCTAGCTTACAAAGTGTGTTTTGAGAAATAAGCTGACAGTCTAATGGGAATTCCCCTGTTGGTAACTAACTGCTTTTCTCTTGCTGCTTTTGAGATTCTCTCTGTTTCTTTAATCTTGGGTGACTTAATGATGATGTGCGTTGGTATGTTCCTTTTTGGGTCTAATTTCTTTGGCACTCTCTGTGCTTCCTAGACTGTTTCTTTCACCAAATCAGAGAAGTTTTCTTTCATTATTTTTTCAAATAGATTTCCAATTTCTTGCTCTTTCTCTTCTCCTTCTGGCACCCCTATAATGCCAAGGTTGGAACACTTGAAGTTGTTCCAGAAGCTCCTTACACTATACTTGTTGTTTTTTAGATTCTTTTTTCTTCTTGTTCTGATTGGTTGTTTTTTGTGTCCTTATGTTCCATATCATTGATTTGCTTCTTGGCTTCATCCACTCTACTGTTGTTTCCCTGTAAATTGTTCTTTATTCTTGATTAGTGTATCCTTTGTTTCTGACTGGATCTTTTTTATTCTGTTGAGGTCCTCACTAAGTTTCTTGAGCATCCTTATAACAAGTGTTTTGAACTCTGCATCTGAGAGATTGCTTATCTCCATTTTGTTTAGCTCTTTTTCTGGAGTTTTGATCTGTCCTTTCATTTGGGTCATGTTTCTTTGTCTCCTTCTTTTGGCAGCCTCCCTGTGTTTGTGTCTATGTATTAGGTAGAGGTGCTTTGACTCCATGTCTTGGTAGTGTGGCCTAATGTTGTGGGCGTCTAGTTGGGTCCAGTGTCACAACCTCCCCTATCATCCAAGCTGGGTATTTGAGTTGTGTCCTTTGTGGGAGCTGAGTACACCCTCCTCTTGTAGTTGACCTTTGGTTGCTATTGGGTGATCAATGGGAGGGATTTACCCTGGCCAGTCAACTGTAAGGATTGACTGTGACCACTGACCACAAACCTCTGACCTCTGTGGAGTATCAGCTGCACAGGGGCAGGGTGTTGGTGTTCTGATGTGGTCTGTAGCTGTCCACTGGATGTGCTGGCCCTGGGGTTTCCCAAGGTGGTGCAGACCAAGGTCAGCCCCCCACGTATGTTTTTCCCAGGGCCACCCTGCTTGAGCCATAAAGCAATTGGAGATGGCTGCTACTTGTGCTGGGCTTGGAGATTCCCAAGTGAAGTGAAGCTATGAGTCTAAGCTGGTTGCTCCTAGTGCCAGACCTGAACCTCAATGAGGACAGCTGTTGCTCTTTTGAGAGGAATTAGGAAGTTGTGCAGCATGAGCCAAGACCAGCCACTCATATGGAATAGCAACTTCTGTAGGCCCATAAGTTGGGTGAGGCGGAGTGTCTGGGGGTCTCCAAGGCAGTCAAACAGTGTTAACCAGGTGATGAAGTCTCAGATATGGCACCAGGCTGCTGGCTCTGTTGCTCTGTAGGGAGAGGGTTTAGAAAAGAGACAATAATCTTTGCTCGCCTTGATGCCAGACACTTCTGTTTCTCCCGGTATACCACTGGTGCCTTATAAGGTGCTTTCACATTGCTGGAGCTCAGAGGGAGTGAGTCTGAGTGGGTGAGTCCATGTGTGTGTCCTTTAAGAGGGACTGCTTGGGGCTCCAGTTCTTCCACTGACTCATCCCTATTGGTTTTTGCAGCCAGAAGTTGTAGGGACTTATGTTCCTGGAACTGGAACTCTGTGCTGGGGGCACCGTGTGTAGGTCTGGGACTCCTTGGTCCTAAGATATTCCTGCTGAATTTTTGTCCACCAATTGTGGGTGTGGGACCAGCTTGTCCCGCATCTGTGCTCCTCCTGCTAGTCAGGATGGAGATGGATGTGGTTTCTTTAATTACATAGTTGTCATACTTTCATTCAACTCGATTTCTGACAGTTTTGAGTGATGGCTGCTCTCTATTTAATTTTGATGTGGTTGTGTGAAGAGGTGAGCCATGTCTGCCTATGCTACCATCTTGACCAGAAGTGACAACCATTTTTAAAAGTCAAAAATGAGGAAGTCCTTAGTAAACTTTCAAATTCAAACATTAAAATGTATGCAAAAGTATAAGGAAAACCAACTATTTCTAGCACCCTCATATATTAGAGAAATTTCCTATTTTACTCTCTGTTTTTCATGTAACTTATAGGCTAAAGACTGGTTGAACTTCATAAAGTAAGAACTGTTAAGTAAAAATTGTCAAGTGAAAGGAAGGCCTTACATTTTAAAAAGATTATGAAACTTATACCACCAACCTTTAAAGGTTTTAAACCTGTTCAGAAATCCACCTCAGTATCTGAAGCTTCCCTCTGTGTCATCTTCTAATTAGCTTCTTATTGGTTATGCACCATCACTTGAGATAATAAAATTTCTTATACTGTGTGAAGAAATACAAATGACCAATAATCATAAAAAGGTGACCAATTGCATTAGTAATCAGGGAAATCTAAAGGAAAAAAGTTGTGAGAGAATACCATTTGCAATCATCATATTTGTTAAGAGCAAAACTGGACAATACAAACTGTTGCTGAGAAAAGGTATGAAGAAATGGGTACTTTGTATATTGACACAAGAAACAAATTGTATGGGCAAATGTGAACCTGAAAATTAACAGTACACATGTTTAGGCATTAGATCATGGAATCTAGAGTTGTAGGTGTAGGCTTTAATGAAATGTTTCAATTGCTTTGGTTGTCATGTAGCTTGTAGTCAAAGATTAAGAAAGTATATTAGCCACTTATAGATTAAAGATTAAGAAAATATGTTTGTCATGCCCTGAAGGCCTTCCTGTAACATGAATTCCAGGAAAGTATGTTTCAAAGTACACATTGCTTAAAAGTCAAGCATACATACGATCGAATATGACTTAGAACCCCCCGCCCCAAAAGAATGAAATCTTTCCATCTGCAACAACATGGATAGACCTAGAAGGTATTGTGCCAAGTGAAATAAGTGAGATAGAGAAAGACAAATACCATGTACAAATACCTTGTATGTGGAATCTAAAAAACAAAATAAATGAAAAAGAATAAAACAGACTCATAGGTACAGAGAACATTTTGATGATTGCCAGATGGAAGAGGGGTTAAATAGATGAATGAAAAGGGTGAAGGTATTAAGAAGTACAAATTGGTGTTTACAGAATAGTCATGGGGATGTAATGTACTGCATAGGGAATATAGTCAATAATATTGTAATAATTATTGTTCTATGTATATATTAACTATTATAATAATTAATAACTATGTATGGTGTCAGATGGATACTAGTTTTATCAGAGTAACCACTTTGCAGGTTATATAAATGCCTAATCACTGGGTTGTACACCTAAAACTAATGTAATATTGTATGTCAACTGTAATTGAAAAATGAAAAAAATATTAAACAAAGCAAAACAAACAAAAGAGTACACTTTGCTTGACATAATAGGAAAATGCAGCTAGTTATGCATAAGTCAGTGACAGCTTAAAAATAAAAATGATTAGGAGATGTTCAGTTTCTGCCTTTTGCTTTAAAGATCATGTCACTGACACACAATCATAGATACTTTTCAGAACCTTGGTTCCTCACCCTGGTTAGATGACCCAACCACAGTTAGGAAAGCTCCAGACAAGATGACGTCAGGAAGTAGATTAATCAGACTAAGGAGCATCTCTGAAGCTTACACAAGAACTAACCAATCATCTTCATTTGTGACTCCTAATCTTTCACCTTTAATCTTGCCTTGAAAATCACTTTATTAAAAATCATCAGGGGAGTTTGGCATTTAAGTAATAGCTTTCTGTTTTCCTGGCTTGATGCCTTGTCGACAAACACTTTAACAAACTCAGTGTTCAGTGTTTGGCTCTGCTGCCCATCAGGTGGGTGGGTCCTCTTCATTTTAGTAGCAAATACATAGAACAACTTGACTTTTACAACTAAAAATGTTTATATCCCTTGACTTAGCATTCTATTTCTAGAAATATACCATACAGAAATATTTGCACCCATGTGCAAGAAGCAGCTTCGGGCATGTTTATGCAACATCATCTTTGACCACAGAAAATTGAAATAAATGTTTGTTAGGAAGGAAATGGATGTATAAGGCATATACACAGATAACATGTATTCAGTGGATTTAGAAGTTAAAAGCAAAAGACGGCCAGGCCTTGCGTGGACGCCCCAACTGAGAGAGAGTGTTTTTTGGTGCAAGGCCCAGGGTCCACAGCCGTGGGCATGGAAGAGGCACGGGCATTTTGCGGGATCCCCAGTGCCCAGGCCGTGAATTCCGGGAAATTGCAGGCCCCTCAGAATCCACAGAGTGCACACTAGTGAACCCGGAATAAGGCACAAGCACTCCCCAGTGAACTTTCGGAGGGAGTGCTGAAGAGCACCAGGAGCCCGAGCCTGCACCTTGGTGAGAGGCGCCAGACCAGCTTTGGAGAGATCACTGCCCAGCCAAATGGGTCTGGGGACCACTGGGTCTTGCACTGGCACCCCAGCCTGGAGAGAAGGATTTTTGGTAAAGGCCTGCTGCCTACAACTGTGAGCACAGAAAAAGCGTGGGCATTCTGCAGGATCCCCGGTGCCCAGGCCGTGAATTTGGGAGAAGTGCGAGCCCCTCAGAATCAACAGAGTACACGCCCATGAACCTGGAAGGGGCGGCGCACGCTCAGCAGTGGGCTCTGGAGGGAGTGCTTGGGAGCATGCAGATCTGGTGCCCAGGGCCCATCCAGGGGCATTGGGCCCATGTGGCTGGACCTGGGGACACTGCACCAGAGGCTGACTGAGCTCTGAACAGGAAGGGCAAAAAGCCACAACATTGGCCTCTAAGTCTGCTGCAGCCAGCAAAACCAGGAAAACTGGTTTGGCCAGTTTGAAACCAACAAAAGGTTTTCTTTTTTTGCTTGATTTTTTTTTATAAAGTAACTTTTTATTTTTTAATTCTTATTATTGTTATATCATTCAATTCCTTATGCTTCTATCTCTTTCTAGTGTTGATCCTTCTCCCTTTCTTTCCAAATTTACCTCTTCCAGCTTCTGCTTTTTTCCTTTTTTTTTGAACCTGCAAGTAATAGCATATCTGTACTATTATTTCATTATTTTTACACTTTTTATTGCAGTAGTATTTTAGTATTCCTCTTCTTTCTGTTTAGTCTTCTTTGCTTGGCTAGTTATAATGTATCATTTAATAGGTTTCCCCTGTTATCTCATTCAGCGTGTATAGCTAATTAACTGTCCTTCATTTGTGTTCCATTAATACACTTCTCAAGGCTCCATACTTCCTATTCTTGTTATCTAGATCTCGTAGATTCTGTCATATGATTGTTGCTCTAAGATTACTGTCAATAATAGCTATTCCATACAATTGTAAATACTATGCAACGTCCTTCCCAGACCGTAGCCCACTTCTCAGTTTCCTGAATTCTATTACTATAATGGTTAACTTTATTATCTCACACACTACACCTATTTACTACTCTTTACTCTCACGCTACCTCCGAATCTGCCCTCCCACAACCTCACTGTTTTCAAGATCCAACTCACAATCCATTCCTTCCCAGCAAGAGTCTTATCTTCTTTCCATCCTTTCTAATAAGTGGCTAGTGGGGTGGAAAATCACAGTTAACATTATACACAGCCAAAGGATCTCCAATCTCTTCTCTACTAGCTGCTACTGTAAATGTCATAGAATACTCTCTTGCTGTCTTAAGCCATTTTGCATTACCCCTCCAACTGATCACAAAAAACAGTAGGTGGAAGCTGTGCACACCTGGATACGAGAAAGAGACTATACCACTGAATCTCACAGATACTCTACCACAGAACTTCACACCATAAACCCAAGGAGCCAGAACAGATCAATTTAAGAAGCTGAGGCTAGCAAGAAGAATCTCACGAACAATGAGAAGACAAAGAAACAATCCCCACCTGAAGGGAAAGGAGGAAGCCTCAGAAAGAATGCTAAATGACATAGAAGCAACTCAACTATCAGATTCTGAGTTCAAAGCAATGATTCTCAGGAAGTTCCACGAACTCTCAATGAGTTACCAGAAACTACAGGGAAGCTACAATGAACTCAATGCAAACTATATCAACATGAGAAAGGAAATAGAAACTATCAACAAGGGCCAAGAGGAAATGAAGAATACAATTTCTGGACTGAAGAAAACAGTAGAAGGAATCAAAAGCAGGATTGATGAAGCAAAACATCGGATCAGCCAGCTGGAGGACAAAGTAGAAAAAAACACCCAGAAAGAGCAAGAAAAGAAAAAGAGGCTCAGAAAGAATGAAGAGGGATTAAGAGAAATCCAAGACAATATGAGATGTAATAATATCCACATAATAGGGATAACACAAGGAGAAGAAGAAGAGCAAGGAATAGAAAACCTATTTGAAAAAGTAATGACGGAAAACTTCCCTAATTTGATGAGAGAAAAAGTCACACAAATCCAGGAAACACAGAGAGTCCCAATTAAGAGGAAACCAAAGAAGCCCACTTCGAGACACATCATAATTAAAATGGCAAAATTTAAAGACAAAGAGAGAATCTTAAAGGCAGCAAGGGAGAAACAGGAAGTAAC
>CM052541.1:82837130-82867358 GCA_028533065.1 Trachops cirrhosus
TGGAGAAAAGGGAACCCTAGTGCACTGTTGGTGGGATTCCAGCCTTGTAAGACCACTGTGGAAAACAGTATGGAACTTCCTCAGAAAACTAAAAATGGATCTGCCTTTTGACCCAGCAATTCCACTGCTAAGACTATATCCTAAGAACCCTGAAACACCAATCCAAAAGAACCTATGCACCCCAATGTTCATAGCAGCACAATTTACAATAGCTAAGTGCTGGAAACAACCTAGGTGCCCATCAGTAAATGAATGGATCAAAACCTATGGTACATTTACACAATGGAATTCTATGCAGCAGAAAGAAAGAAGGAGCTCCTACCCTTTGCAACAGCATGGATGGAGCTGGGAAGCATTATGCTAAGTGAAATAAGCCAGGCCGTGAAAGACAAATACCATATGATCTCACCTTTAACAGGAACCTAAACAACAAAACAAAGAAACAAGTAAAATATAACAAAAGACACTGAAATAGAAGACAGGTAGTCAGTGACCAGAGGGGAGAGGGGAGGGAATTTCAGGGGGGAAGGGAAGGTTTTACAGGAACAAATGTAGAGGACACATGGACAAAACTAGGGTAGTTGGAAAGGGGAGAGAGGAGGGGAGGAATGGGTGGGTGCTCTGGAATGGGAATGAAGGATAGAAACTGTACTGAATAAACTAAAATAAAAAATTAAAAAAAAGAAGTTAAAAGGAATGAACTGGAGCAGTGGCTCTCAAACTTTTTGGTCTTACATCCCCTTTACATCTTCAAAATTATTGATGTTCTTGGAAAGCTTTTGTATATGTGGGTTATATTAATTAAAAAGTAATAAAAGCATTACATGTTATATGATATTTATGTTAATGTGAATAATACTGTAATTAAAAAAAAACTGTATTTTCCAAAACAAAACCATTTAGTAGTGTCTACATAAGAACATCCAAAAGTGTGGAGAATTTTTATAAAAATTTATGTGAGCCAAACAGAGGACATGTCTGGAAGTAAGATCTCAGCAGACTGAGAGCCCTGCCTGGGGTGGCTCAGTTGATTTGAACATTGTCTCATATACCAAAAAGTTGTGGGTTTGATCCCCAGTCAGGGAACATAACTAGGTTGCAGGTTCCATCCTGATTCTAGAGGCAACTCATGCTTATCTCTCCCTTTCTTTCTAAAAATCAATAAACATATCCTCAGGTGAGGAGTACCAAAAAAAAAAAAAAAGGAAAAAGGATGGGGTTCTGGCCAAGATGGAGGTGAAGGTAGAAATGCTTCACTTCCTTGCACAACCAATAAAAGGATAACAACCAATCTAAAAACAATAAGCAACCAGAAATGCCAGAAAAATCAAATGGCATAGAATTCTGACAACCAAAGAATTAAAGAAACATTTCACTCAGACAGGTAGGAAGGGCAGAAATGGGCATCTGAGCAGAGAGGACACCTGGCAAGGCAGCAGACTGTGCAGGTGAGGTGGGGCTGGCTTCCTCACCCACTGTAAACTAGTTCAGGGGTTGCCCTTGTGGGAGAAACTCCCAGTCTTACAGGAGAATTCCTTGGAAAGTGGAGCTAGAGTGGAGCAAGCCAGTGGCATTGTTACCTCTCTGACCTCTGCCCTACAGACAATAACAAAATGTGCAACAAGGAGGGTTGCCCCACCCTGCTGAATACCTACGACCCCGCCCCTTTACAACATAACAGGTGTGCTGAGACAAAGAAATATGGCCCAAATGAAAGAACAGAGCAAAACTCCAGAAGACGAAGCGATAAAGAGATAGACAACCTATATGATGCAGAGTTCAAAACACTGGTAATCAGGATGCTCACAGAAATGATTGAGTTTGGTTGCAAAATGAAGGATGCCCAAAGTGAAATAAAGCAAAATATACAGGGAACCAACAGTGAAGGGAAGGAAACCAGACTCAAATCAATGATTTTGAACAGAAGGAAGAAATAAACATACGATCAAAACAGAATGAAGAAACAAGAATTTAGAAAAATGAGGAGAGGCTTAGGAAACTCTGGGACAACTTTAAACGCTTTAACATCAGAATCAAGAAGTTGAAAATTTATTTGAACAAATAATGAAGGAAAACTTCCTCAATCTGGTGAAGGAAATAGACTTCCAGGAAGTCCAGGAAGCTCAAAGAGTCCCAAAGAAGTTGGACCCAAGGAAGAACACACCAAGGCACATCATAATTACATTAGCCAAGATTCAAATGAAGGAGAGAATCCTAGAAGCAGCAACCAATAAGGAGACAGTCACCTACAAAGGAGTTCCCATCAGACTGTCAGCTGATTTCTCAAAAGAAACCTTCCAGGCAAGAAGGGGCTGGAAAGAAGTATTCCAAGTCATGAAGGACAAGGACCTACATCCCAGATTGCTCTATCCAGCAAAGCTTTCATTTAGAATGGAAGGGCAGATAAAGTGCTTCTCAGATAAGGTCAAGTTAAAGGAGTTCATCATTACCAAGCCCTTATATGAAATGTTAAAGGGACTAATTTAAGAAATAGAAGAAGATTAAAAACTTTGAAAAGTAAAATGACAACAAACTATCAACAATTGAACCTAAAAAAATAAAAACAAAAACTAAGCAAGCAACCAGAACAGGAACAGAATCAGAGAAATGGACATCACATGGAAGGTTTTCAGTGGGGAGGAGGAGGGGAAAAATGGGGGAGGAAAGGTACAGGGAATAAGAAGCATACATGATAGGCATAAAATAGATGGGGACAGGTTAAGAGTGGTATAAGGAACAGAGAATTCAAAGAACTTTTATGTACAACCCATGGACATGAACTAAGCGGGGAATGCTGGAGGGTTGGGGGTACAGGGCAGAGCTGGGTCAAAGGGGAGAAATGGAAAACTAATAGCATAATCAGTAAGATATACTTTAAAAAAGGAAAAAGAAAAGTATAAACAGACTGAGAAAAATATGTCCTACATTGACAGTTTGCAGTTTTTTTTTTTTAATGTATTTGGAATTAAATGAAGGTGGGAAAAAGCTAAGAGGGGATTGGATAACATGATAGTTAACAAGATCTGTACTCTCTTGAGGGTGATCATGCCTTCAAGGTGTCTGATCTGTCCAGATAGGAATTTATGAGCAGACCACTCTGAGGTTGCTTGACCTTTTTCATCCACAGTGAGAACAATGGTATCATTTTACATTTTTTTCAAACCTCTGTAACTCCTGGTTTATTAGAAGATACCTAGATTCTCATATTTGCTTCTACATTCAGACAGACTATTGCACGTATAATATAGTTTCTTGAAAACTACATTGTAGACTTGTGAGAGAGTAAGAATGAAAAGACAAGTAACCTCTTAGTGAGATGATGAAGCCGAAAAAGTCAGTGTTTGTGCTGCCTGTCACTACCAGAACCAATAAGTAGAGACAGGGGTTGGATCTTTATGGGCACTTTATTGAGATGCCAGTGATCTGAGAATATGGTGTGTTACGTACCCTCAAAAACCATCTCAACTTCACCTCTCAAGCTGACCTTTTTATAAGGAGAAGAAAGGATGGATAAGAAGGTTGGAAAAAGCTTAGTTGGATAAGAGTTGCAGTCTAGGGCAACTTTTCCTAGTACTTCTTTATCTGTTGATCAAGAACTCAGATACCATCTTCATTGCTTGCAGACCCCCTGGGGCACAAAGGTTAAATTGCTTGTCATCCTCCTGGAGTCCATGTGGTCCGCCTTCCAGTTCATGGAATAACAGTTCTCCCCACGCATTCATCACTTAAGCTATCAACTAAGGCTAACAACTTTAAAACTAGGGTTCCCTTATCAATTATGGAAATAGTTTTGACTTTGTGGACCCTCAGAAATTGTCTCTGGGACTAGGGCTTCCGTCCATGTTTTGAGAACCACTAAAGAAGGATCAATATAGATTTATTTTATTTTACTTTTATTGTTTTTATTTTTATTTTTTTTTAGAGAGAGGAGAAGGGAAGGAAGAGAAACACTGATATTCGAGAGATCATTGATAGGTTGCCTCTCACATGCCTCCAACTGGGGACCTGACCACAGGAATGTGTCCAGACTGGGAATCAAACTGGTGATCTTTTGGTTTGCAGGCTGGCATTCAATCCACTGAGCCACACCAGCCAGGGCGATATACAGTTATTTTTAAACAATATTTGTAATTTAGTGTTTCAGCTTGGGTTCCACCAAAAGCCTGAGATAAGGGATTGCATTCAGGAGATTTATCTTGGGAAGTAACTTCTGAGATTAGGAGTTCAGGGACTGAGAAGCAGGGAAAGCCATTCTAGTGTGTTATTGAGCCAATGACTGCAGTGGCAACTGGGGTGCATTTTAATTGGGGACCCTTGAGGGACTATGTAGAGCAGTGATTTTCAACCTTTTTCATCACATGGCACACAGAAGCTAATTACTAAAATCTGCAGCACATCAAAGTATATATTTTTTGCCTACCTGACAAAAATTAGGTATAATTTTGACTCTTTTATCCTGAATGTCTATTGTTGCTTTGGACATTGTCATTTTTTATTTGACAATCTAAGGGAAAAGAGGTAAGTGCCCCTGACTAAATAATCTGTTATGGCATGTTTTAAAAATTCTTGTGGCACATCAGTGTGCCTCTTGCGGCACAATGGTTGAAAATCGCTGATTTAGAGTATGCGATAGAATTGTGTGCCTGAGCCTTGGAAGTGTGAAATAGTGATTCACTGGCTTCCATCTTCCAGCGGTCAAGGACTACTCCAGGGAGGGTTAATTCCTTGGCATTTCTGGGTTTACTGGTGTACCAGAATACCTGGGGCAGAAAGGAAGATATAGAAGGTACAGCTGAAGTAAAGCTGTCAGGCTACAGCTGGGAGAAGCTGGTTGCCACAGCAACTGTTGTGCAAAAGGCAAACCAAGAGAGTATAAGACAGGGGCCTAAAAGATGCCACATCATGTGGGAAAACCAAGTTACAGAATAATGCATACAGTAAGATACCATTTGTGCAAACAACAAAAGTACTAAAATGAGAGTATATATATTTTTAAGATATACATATGTATGTGTGTGTATATAGGAATGTATATATATATATAACTCCTTTGTAATAGGTCTATACATATATACACATATGTATACATGTATGTGTGCATATAGATTGTGCACAAACAATTTTAAAGATCTGGATTGGGGATGGGGGTCATCTAAAAGAATGTTAGCTTTTTCTGTGATTTATTAATATTTCTCAATTCCCCAAGCTTTAAAAACAGACAATTACAAACTTAAAGAGATTCACTGAAGTTAATTCATGGATTTTGTCTGCTTGCCCCCTCTCTTCAGGCGGGATGGGGTTGGGTTTAGAGCCAAGACAAGTAAAGGGCTCCAAGAGAATAGCTTGTGGAGTGTGGGGTGCCCACAAGAAGGAGGAAATGTCTTACATCTCTGAGCAGAAAGCTTGCCCCAGGGCACCAGAGTGACTGGCCAGTGAGGAAATTTTGGGAAGAGCAAACTGTTGGTCCTTTTTCTTGAAGCTGTTTACAATATCTTTCTTTGGCCAGAATCCTAGGGGAGATTTCAGGGGAACATCTTAACAGAATATTCATTGGCTTTTCAGGTGTGTCTTTTAATATGTTGATTCATCAAAATGTGTGTATAGAGGGATCAGGGGTTATTTTCAGGTTAGTGTCATTTTTAAAGAACGTCACTGAGGAGGGACCTGGACCAAGGCTGGTCTGTCCCAGATGGTCTGGAATATGTGAACCAATTGCTCCTAGGGGTCCTTAGTTAGAGAAGATAAAAACCTTGTGATTCATTAGCTGGCTGTAACTTGCTCAGACTGTTTGGCCTTATTTAATTATATTGTCTCAGTTTCCCTTTCCCACTTGTGAAGGAGTTTCCCTAGCTTCTTACTATCCTGTCACTGGTAAGTCTGAGCTGGGGGCTGGGGAGAAGCTTATGTTAGACTGAATCTTGATGTAGACAAGGCTGTGCTTTCTATGCTTGAAAATACTACTGTGATTATGAGAGCTCAGCGTGTCTGTAAAAGCTGTGCAACTGCCCATGTTAGCTGTCCTCCAGGGTGAGGAAAGGAGCACTGACAGAGCAGAGCTGAATAACTGCAAAGGGAGGAAAAAGAAAGCCATTTGTTGTCTATGCCCATTGAGTTCTGCCCACTTGGTAAATCAGCTATTCCTAATTGTATTGAAAAATATGTATGTGTAGGAAAAGCTATAAGGAAATATGTCCAAATGTTACCTGTATTTAGCAGACTGCTGATTCCCTGTTCACCTCCAATCACCTCTGCATTTCCTATAAAGCCCCAATTTTGTCCAGGTACCCAGCCAGCTCTGCGAAGTCCCATGGTCAGGAGAGCCAGGTGGTCTAAGTCAGTAGTTCTCAAAGGAGGTGGTACCATTCCTTAAGTGCATTCTGGAGATTGGTGGGGGCTTTTTTTTTGGGAAAGCCCCTACTATAGATATTGAATGAGGGGGTTCTAGGAATGCTAACTATCCTTGTGTGTGAGGCAGTTCTTCTTGGTCCTTCTTGAGAGAATGACCCCATATGACACTCGAATTTCTGATGTCCTTTTGAGACATTCATGCAAGTGAAAAACCCATTTCTAAGCCTAAAACTTTATTCCATTTGGCATATAAACTCTAAGTATCTTTTTGCATGTTTTTAAATTCGCCCTGACTTTTCTAGGAAAGTAACTCCTGCATAAATCAAGGGATAATTGCACTATGCTTTGTTTGAAACTTTATCAAGAGTTGTTCACCATTTTGGAAAATTGTTGTGTCAGTGGCAAGGGCCTTGTGCTAGATGAGTCATCTCTGGCATCTGCCTGTATTTCTGGCTACCAAGGCCTTGGCATTTCCATGTAGATGCCAGCATCTCAGTGATTCATTACATCCTATTGAGTATGCTGCCTGTGCATTTGCCTATTAAAAGATAGATTAATTTATTATAAATTACCTTTACTTTCTCCCTGTATTACAGCTAAAGCATCACTCTGATTCTCTTTTGAAATGTATATTTATAGGTAAATCATGTTATCTATGAATTTGGTTTCTAAATTGAAGGAGAGTTGTTATAAAAATAATTGTTTTTAAGAGGGCTGGCTGGTGATGGGTTGAGCAGTAGTGCTTGGTCTAAGACATTCAAGGTCTCCCTTTCCTTTGCCAGTAACAGATTTGGGTGTGAATACGGGACGTAATCTAGACAGTGAGATATGTCTGCTAGAGGACTTTGGGGGAAGGTTTTCTTAGTCCTCAAAAGAGACCCAAAGAAGGCATGGCTTTCCTTCTACTTCTAGGCCTTGTCCTGTTTTATTGCTTACCTGTTTCTTGTAGCCATGAGGTTAGGAAGTCTGAGAACAAAGTCCACATGCTGAGGGGGCAACACGGAAGGACCTGGTCTTTGGTCACATTGGTGAGCCGCTAAATAACCAACCCTAGAGCCACCCTCATTTGCACCTAATCTACCTGTAAATCAGTTGATATTAGCTGACACTGACTGAATGTCATTGCCATCTTTTTTCTTATTAATAAAATTTGCCTCTCGGAAAAAAGAAAACAAAGATAGAATTTTTCCAAAGGAAAGAAGTAATAACACACATGATAAAAAATAAAGCACTGTATAAAAGTGTTTGTCAGCCTCTTTCTATCAGTCTTCCTACTCCCTCCATCAGTCAGCCAATCTCTTTCCTAGAGACAACAAATGTTACCAGTTTTTAATGAATTCTTCAAGAAATATTATATGCACATATAAGTATATATACACATATATATACACACACTTCATTTTCAAATTATTTGGGAAATTCAGATGTAGCTCACACCTTGGCAGGCAGGGCCACCTGTTTGAACTTTCCCCAGGGCTTGTATGTGCTCATAAGTTGTGTGGGTAGGTCACCTGCCACACCAGTGCTCCCCCAGCACTTCTTCTAGTGGCCTCTGGAGGGTGAATGGTCCTGCTCAGTTTCCTCCCAGAACATCAGATCAGCCTCTTCTAGTGCAGAGAGTTGGGCAGGACAGTGAGTCCTCTGCAGAGGAGCAGGACATGAGAAGGAAAGACAACAGTCAGGTGTGACAAGGGCCAGGAGGCATCCGGGTGGTGATGGCTAGAGACCAGACTTACAAGGTGACAAATGCCAGAGTCAGGTTGTATGACTGAGTGGTAGGCCAGTTCCCAGAGAGATGAATGCTGCACCTGATCATGAAGGGGCAATAAGGAGGAGGACCTAGAGCACAGGTGGCAAACACAAGGCCTGAAGGCTGAATCCGGCCCTCTACCTTGTTTTATCCAGTGTGGACCTTGTTTCTACCCAGTGGCAGTGCCGAGCTCTTGCTTAACTGTGAAGGAATAGTTACATTTATACAGTCCTAAAATTACATTCGGCCCTTTGAAGACAACTGTGAGGCTGATGTGGCCCCCAGTGAAAATGAGTTTGATACCCCTGAAGTCCTAAAGGCTAGCAGAAAGGGGTCCTCCAGGGGGGCACAGGCCACAAAGCAAGGTCAAGCTTGGGGGTCAAGGGTGAACAGCCCCTCTGGTGGACCTCCCAGAAGGTACATCAGCAGCCTAGAGCATGGGTGTAGGTGGCATCTGTGTGGGGAGCAGGATGAAAGCTAATGGTAGCCCAGAGAGATGGTGAGATGGGCAGCCCCATAACAGAGGCCAGGGTAGGAATTTGGAAGAAGAGTGGAGATCCTGCCATTTAGCTTTTGGGGCCCAGTAATTCAGTGTACTTAGAAAATCACTGTTCACATGCAAGTATATTGTGGGATGTTGGAGGGACTGTGGGTGTGAAGGTGGGGCTGCAAGGAGAGGAAGGTGGGGCTGCCTGTGAGAAATGCTGAATGGTCTGTGTCCTAGTGCATGACTCTCCATTATGCTCGGTCATGAGGTGAATAAAGAGGAGGTACTAAATATTTGGGTGTCTGGAGAGGTACGTGGAGACCATCACTGATCTTTGTGTGTGCTGGTTATGAGAGAGGGCTGGGGACCCAGAACATCTTGTCAGACCACACAGAAGAGGATGCTCCTAAACATTACTAGGACTTGGTTACAAGCACTCAGGAGCCCCTCTGACCAAAGATGGGAGTATTTGAATATGATTAATGCTAATAACTACAATGAATTGAAAACTACCAGACAGACTTAAATCCACAAGATAGGGCAAAAATAAACAAACAAAACTCCCAAGAAACCCAAACCTGATTTAGGCTAAAAGCAAGTATATTACTTGTAAAACTGGTAATTAAAGAGAAAGAACAAAACATCTTGTCTCTCCCATATAAATGTTACCACTGAGTAACCAAATGCTATAGTAGATGAGAGGAACTAGCTCTTCATAAAAGGCAATGAAGATGGAACAATAGATTTGGAATATCTGTATTGTAACCTCTAGTTAATGAGGAGTTTAAGCACTGAGCACCAACCACTGCTATCATCACAAAAACAGAGGCAATCAGATATAATGTGCTGTCTGTCCCATGGAAGAATATTATGAAATAATCTTGCCAAACATCTAACCTCCACCAGAACAAGGTCCAACTACTAATTTATAGCAATACAGAGAACAGAGAAATGAGTAATTTACACCATGGGGTTGTAGTCAACAAAATTCAGATGGTAGGAAATTTAAGAGGAAAATCATTGCAGTTTTTTTAGTAATTAAATCACAAGTGGGGAGAGAGTGAGCGAGTATTGAGAGCTGTGGGAACCCATAGACTAAATGAAGCTTAAAAATACAGATCTAGCAGTAATGCATTGATCTTAGTTTTATTTTGTTTCAAACACACAAACTGTAATAATATGGTGTATTTGAGACAACTGCAATTTGAACAGTGACTAAATATTTCATGGTTCTAAGTAATCATTGTTAACTTTTTTAAGGCAAGATAATGGTATTGTGGCTATGGGTTTTTAAAAGTTATCTTTTAGTAAATTCTCCTAAAATATTCATGAATGAAATAATATAATGTCTGGGATTTACTTCAAAATGACAGAGGAGGGGTAGAGTGGGTGGTAGTACGTACGAGACAAGATGGGCCATGCGCTGATCATTGCTGGCACAGGGTGAAGGGTACAGGAGGTTTTGGTACATTATTCTATTTTTGTATATATTTATTTTTTTCATAAAAAAGTTTAAAAAATTAAAAAGTGAGGGCTCAGGATGAAAATGGCAGGGTTCACATCCTGGTTCTGCCACACCAATCACATGCTTTGGGCATGCTCCTTAACCTTTCCCAACCTCAGGTTTTTCAGCTACAAAGCGGGGACAACAATAGTGTCCATCTCACAGTGTTATTAATGAAGATTAAGCAAGGTAATATTTGTAAAGTATGTAGAATTGCCTAAAACATAGTAAGCACTTGATGAATGTTAGTTGTATTGCTATTGTTATTTTGTTACTCCCCCTCTCTGATAGTCTTCAGCAGAGACTTATCTGAATAAGATAAGTTGTACTGAGGAAGGCGCCGACCCCACCAAGAGGCCCTGTGGTCATGTCAGCAGGAATCACCTGGGGGTGGAGGAGAAAAACTGACTCCAGCTCCTGGACACCAGATCCAGCTGGTTCTCCTTGGCAGCTGCCTCTGCTCTCCACAGGCAGAGACAGACCCTTTCTTGTACCACAGTGGGTTTCCTGCACATGCTCTAGTTGCATCATCTGACTGCATCCTTTACCTATTAGTGTTTTCAGCTAATCTGGAGATCCTTGGGGTAGAGACCAGCTGATCTCTCTGGTCTCATGCCTACTACCCCGTGAAAGTGCTTTGTTGCAGCTGTGCTTAAATCCTCAGGAGAGCACAGGAGGCGAATCTACAGACTGAAGGTTTTAGGGATGCTGTGGGAAAGAATTGGAGAGCACTTCTCTCAGAACAGCACGACCCACAAGCAGTCCCTGTGGCTGGAGGGGAGTTGGCATGTATGTGTCCATGAACAAAGGGGAACATATACATACTGAGAGACCGCTCAGTAGGGAGAGATCGCTGGTTCTGGGAGATAGCACTGGGGGTGAGCCAAGGGCAAGGTGTAGGCTCAGACTCTTAGGTACATGAGCACTGAGAACCTGACAGGACTTCAGTTCTCTCTTAGCTGAGGAGGCTAAGAGAGTCATGCAGGAGGCTATTTGAGTTGCCTGGGCCAGGGTGGGGCACCTCCAGTCCCAACTAGCTCCTTGATGGGAAGGCAGGAGAGCCTTCAGGGTCATTGGTGGCAGCTAACCATGTCTTCTTCCCCCACATGGGCCTTGAAGGTCCATGGGCCTTGAGGGCCTTGAAGCTTACACTTAACTTGAGGGGCACCATTTTAAGCAGAGTGACAGGGTCAGATTTCCATTTCAGAAAGTCACTCTGGAAGACAGGAGAAGAGAGTCAGATAATTAGGGTGTGGAGTCTGAGAGTTTGGCCAGGGAGGGACAACTGTGTGGAAGACCACAAAGGCCCAGGGGATGTCAACATCCAGCAATCATTTGGGACAACTGCACGGAGCGCTCCCTCTCCCTGATTCATCCCACTGTGGCTTCGGCAGGCAGCACTAGACAGCTCCAGGCTGGTGGGACTCAATCTCTTGCCCCAGCTATGGTTCTTGTCAACAAAAGCTGAGGGCAAAGGGCCACTAACAGCTCCATACTCTACACAGAGGAAACCATTAGGAGAGACAGACCCCTCCCAGGACATACAAACAGAAAGCCTCATCAAACTACTACATAAGCAGAGAGGGAGCTAGAGAAAGGGCAGGTAGTGAGTGGTTGGCCTGGGGCAAGCAGGACAGCTATCCCTCCTCTGCAGCAGGGCCAGAGGCCACTAGCCTCTGAAGCCAGGGAGGGGCTGAGGAGAAGGCCTCTCAGCCATGGGGGTGCCTGCAAGAGAGCAGGCTGCTGTCCTTTTTTTAAGAGACAGGAGTGGGGATGGAGGGGATGCGCTAGCTGAACCTGCAAGTTTGGCCTGGCAGGGTGCTGCAGAAAGGAGCATTACTGTTGCCCACCCTGCAGTGCAGAAGTAGGGGTTGGCAGAGGAAGGAACTAGATGGGGATCACCCATGAGAGCCACACAGCCCTCAGAAAACTTCAGCAGACAATCCATCCATGCCCCAGAGAGTGGCATGCACCCCTCTGGACATTAGCCATATGGATAGTCTCTCCAGAGAGACAGTGACAGCTGGGAGAGGCCAGAGCAACACCTGTCGGTAAGTGATTATCACACTTAGCCCCCTCCCAGCCCACCCCCCACTGTCCCCAGAGGGAGAAAGTATCTTAGCAAAGGGAAGGCAGGGGAATGAAATGCAGACCCAAGTCTCCTTTCTGCAGGGACCAGAAGCCTGGCCCAGGCTGGCCATGCACAGAGGAAATACGTCAGTTGGATATGAGACTGTGGTTATAAATGGGGCTGGACCTGCCTGAGATATCCTTAAGAGACACAAAAAGGGGTTTTGACAGAGCCCAATGAAGACAGGGACTGAGAAAATGAAGCCATTTTATACCACTACCCAGTGCAGTTGAGTCTGTTGTAAACTTGTTCCAGGATATCATTGCCCTCATTTCATAGGCAAGGACAAGGCACAATGAGGTGGAGAAAGTGCCCTGAGTTCACACAGCTAGTAAGGGAGGTGGGAGGCAGTCTCTGAGAGGGCCCCAGTGCCCCTCGCCTCCTGAATTCACCCACAGGTCTGTCTCTTCCCACAGCCAATCGGAACCTCCCGTGGGGCCCCCTGAGCATGGCAGAAGTGGTGGTGGTAGCTTCCCAGGCCAGGTCACAAAAGGCCTTGCCATCACTGTGCCATGAGGTCTCTCAAAGAGCCTGTGGTGAGGAAGTGAGGCCCCCAGCCATAGCAGGCACCAAGTTGCCAGCCATGAAGGTGAGTGAGGTGCCATGGAAGTAAATCCCTAGTCCTCATTAAGCTCAGTGACGAGTACAGCCCCAATAACATCTGACTACAGCCTCTAAGAGACTCTAAGTCAGAACTGCCTCGCCAAGCCACTCCAGAATTTCTGACCCACAGGACCTGTGGGAGACAATCCATGAGTATGGTTGTTTCGAGGCACTTAGTTTTGGGGCAATGTGTGACACAGTGTTAGAACACTAATATAGTGGCAGAGCTGGGATTTGAACCCAGGTAGTCCAATTCTAGAGTCTAAGCTCTTAACCACTTCACCAGTGGGGTGCATGCTCCATGGGGGTGTGTGAGAAAACTCCTGGAGGTATAGGAAAACTACGAGACTTTTTATTTCTGTATATTTTTTTAACTGAAATTAGAAAAGACATATACGGTGGTCTTTCTCGACCTGTAGTACAGATTGACCAGGCATCCTGGGTGGTCATGGGACATGCACATTGCTCCCCCAGCTGTCCTCAGGGAAGGGGCTCCCCAGTCTGGAGGAGGCTGGATCCCTGGCTGATTCCCTTCCCAGTCTGCTGGGATATGTGTGGCCTACACATGCACAGGCAGGCACATTCACCAAGCAAACTTCCCAAAGCAGACACAGCTCAGAAAGATGCCTGCCAAATCACCTAGGGCTGACCAGGATACTGAGAAAGTGAATGAAAAGAAAGGGCAGAGCAGACACCTGCTCCTAGGGGGAGCTCTTTATCAAGCACAAGGAGAAGAAGAAGTAACTCACTAATCAGATCTGACAGTATCAAATGCATACCTTGCTCTCACTAACAGTGCTTTTTAATATCTTTTAGTGAGAACATGAAAAGGCTCTTATTGGGTACCATTAACACGTAAATTACAACATTATCTTGCAAATCTTTATTTTATTGCTATATCTTCCTATTTAATATGTAATTTTGCATGTGCTTTATAATACATACAATGATTAATGCCCTATATTAAAAAAAATAAACAAATACGCAAATATGCACTTGAAGGTGCTGAGAAGCGTGCATAATCAGGAAAGGCTGGGGCTCCTGGCACCACTCTGCCCACCTGGAGAAAGGCCACAGGGCCACCACCATCCCAGAGAGAAGTACTTTAGAAAGGAGATGGCAGTGAGCACTTGGGATGCTGCAGAGCAAAGCTTCCCACCAGGTGCCCCAGTGGTGCTAGTAGAGCCTGATGGGTGAGATGTTGGTCCTCTCTGACCGTGAAGGGTGGGCTAGGGCACCCACAGTCCCCTGGTCACCTCCAGTGCAGAGCAGCCTCATCCCGTGATCCCAGTGTGCTATGAAATGTGAGGTGGGTACACTGCCCAGAAACCTGAGGGTCTAGACATGTGCATAGGTTTAGGGACCTTGGTGGGAGCAACTTCCATGGTGTCAAGGGGCAGGAGCCACATGGCAGGCTGAAAGCAGGAAGTGAAGTCAAGGAGCCCCTCCCTAGCACTGTTTTGTATTCTGCTCCCCACCCCACACAGACCACACCATAGCCCTTCTCTGTGGCTCTGTCATTTTCATGGCCAGCACTCATGCTCCTGTGCCATGTTCCCTCCACATGGCATCAGTTATGGACTTAACCTCTCTCAAATGGCTGGACACTTAGATGGGTCTGATTTTTCATAATTATGTACATGGTTGCAAGGACCTGCTTTAACAAATAAGGCTTCTAAGAATTTTAAAATATTTTTTGGTGAATTATTTGTGGCCCTTCTTACTACATCCCCAAGCCCCTTGATTTGCTTTGCCTCTTTTTAAAAAAAGATTTTATTTATTTATTTTTAGAGAGAGGGGAAGAGAGGAAGGGAAACATCAGTGTGAGAAACATCAGCTGGCTGTCCACCTGGGGACCTGGCCTGCAACCCAGGCATGAACCCTGGCCGGGAATCGAACCAGTGACCTTTTGGTTCACAGTCAGTGCCCAACCCACTGAGCCACACCAGCTAGGGTTCTTTGCCTCTTTTCTTGAACCTTCCTCCCTTCCTCCCCTCTCCTCTTCTCCTAGCTTATCCTGTCTCCTGCCCCACCTTCCACCATGGTACAGTGAAAAGAGCACTGGGTATGGAGTTGGAAGAGCTGAGCCTAAGGTAGTATTTGCCACTTCCTAATTGTGTAGCCCTGGGTGCAGTCTTCCTAAAGCCTGTTTTATTTCTGTCTTTGAAAACAAGAAAAATACAGGTGGAGCACAGAGGATATTTAAAGCAGTGAAAAACTATAATGGTGGATACAATCATTACCCATTTGTCCAAAACCATAGAATATAGAACACCAAAAGTGAACCCTCAAGTAAGCTACGGACTTTGGGTGATACCAAAGTGTCAGTGTAGGGTCATCAAGTGTGACAAATGTACCACTCTGTGGGGCTAATGATAATGGGTGGGCTACACACATGCGATGGTAGGAGGCAAATAGGAAATCTCTGTATCTTCCTTTCCATTTTGCTGTGAACCTAAAATAGCTCTAAAAATAAAGTCTTTATAAAATATGTAAGAAATAAATACAAGCCCTAAATATCTCTGTAAATTTAATAAAATTTTAGAAATAAGCCAATAATTCATCAATAGGACACTATATAAATTGAGTAGTAAATATAAACAAAACATCTATAAATCATTGCATATGTTGAAGTACTGTGCATTTACCAAAAACAGTGAGTTTGTTCTGCGTTCACCTAGAAAGATGCGCATGTATGGTGCTTGTAACTGTGAGTTAGCACAGAAGTTGCCAAACCATGTATGAAACATAATCCCCCCTTTTAATAACTATTGTTCCAAATATTAATGCATTGCAAAAAGAATACACAATAAATTATTTATGACATAATCTCATGCAAGACTGAGAGTAAGGGAGGAAATATCTGGGGTGATTTTTACTTCATACTCTTATCTAAATGTTTTTAAACAAACATGTATTAATTTTGTAATATAAAGTTTTGAAAAAAACCCCATCTGTTTGTCCTTTTCCCAGAGTGCTGAAAATCTAGTGACATACTACACATGAAAGCCCTTGGTATTAAACAAATGTGTGCACAGTTATTAATTCTACTCCTACATTACTCTTGGCCTTCTTTGCTCCCCAGCCCCCCTCCCCAAGACTTCTTCTCTCTTCCTTTCTCTCTGGTACCTTCCCCTTCAGTTCCTGTTATCCTTTTCAGTCTTTCTCTTCTTGTAGATAGTATGTGACAGAGATGACAGGTTGGAGGAGGAGGATGAGTCTTAGATTCATTCCAGTTCTTTGTTCCCCACTCACCCCTCTTCAAGTTCTGCTCCGAGAAGAACAGAACTGGAAGACATGAATGCCAATTCCCTGTGGCTGCCCTCCCCAGCCTCCCATCACTCAGGGCTACATCGGCAGGTCTTGGAATGCTCCCAGCCTGCAGTGTGTGTGCTCCAGAGCACTCTGCTCACTGAGACACCAGTGACCAGAGTCTCCAGGTCCCTACAGCTACCACAAAGAGCCTTTTCCCTAGAGCAGGGCAGAAGCAGAGCCCAGCACTGCCAATGGGGCCAAAGCCCTCAGGATTTGCTGTGTGGTGCTGAGCTCAGAGCTGACAGATAGAGTCATATGAGCAAACTAATTATATTTTTCTTTTTTTTTTTATCCTTGGCATTTGTGAGTCTATGTGAGCTTAATTTACGTATTAATTACACCTCAGAGCTAAAAGAGGGGGCTGGAGTGCCTTCGACAGCCTTTGCATTTTATTAGGAAACATTGCGCACACATTTGGCTTTGTGGAAACAGCTACTGAAGCTTCCTTCTGGGGAGCTTGGGGTCCTTGGGGGGCCTTGCTGGAGAGAGGCAGTGCAGGTGGGTGGCCCAGGTGGTGTCCATGTCCATGAGTTCTTTTTCCTTTTTGCCTAATCCCTCCACCCGCTAAGCTCCTCCACCTTAGCTGTCATCCTACTCTCCATCTATGAGTCTGTCTCTATTTTGCCTGTTCATTTTGTTCATTAGATTGCATATATGAGTAAAATCATATGATATTTGTCTTTTCTCTGCCTGGTTTATTTCACTTAGCATAATGTCCTCTAGATCCATCCATGCTGTCATGGGTAAAATGTTCTTCTTTTTTATGCTGAGTAGAATTCCATTATGCTGAGTGTAAATGTCCCATAGTTGTTTTATCCACTGATGTACTGATGAACACTTAGGCTACCTCTCTATCTTAGTGATTGTAAATAATGCTGCAATGGACATAGGGGTGCTTATGTTCTTTTCAATTAGTGTTTCAGGTTTCTTTGAATATATTCCTAAAAGTGGGACCGCTGAGTAAAAAGGCAGATCCATTTTTAATATTTTGAGGTATCTCCATACTGCTTTCCACAGTGGCTGCACCAGTCTGCATTTCTACCAACAGTGAACAAGGGTTCCCATCTCTTTGATATTTGAAGTGCCTTATGAAGAGGAAGGGGAGGGTTTGGGGCACACCCACTTGAACATGAGTTCTCTGAGGGCAGGAATTCTTGTCTGCTTTGTTCACTGTATTCCAAGAACCTAGAAAAATACCAGGCATTGAGCTGGTGGTCATTAAATAAGCACCTGTGCAGTGGTGTTGGGAAAGGTAACTACAGCTGCTCCCAAACCATCTTTCGGACAAAACAGACAAATAGAAGACAGATGAGACTCAGAGAGGCCCTGGCACCTGCCCAAAGTCATATAGCTAATTAAGGGCCAGGCTGGGTCAGGCTGGGTCAGGCATAATTCTAATGGGAGCTCAATTTTCATCCTCTAATTTGCTATCTTAGCTAAGGCTACAATGAGGGTAAAAGACTGGGTGACTTATAAACAACAGAATGTATTTTTCACAGTTCTAGAGGCTGGGAATTCCAAGGTCAAGATGCTGGCAGATCCAGTGTCTAGTGAAAGCTCTTCCAAGTTGCAGATAGCTGACTTCTTGTTGTATCTTCACATGAGAGCAGAGAGAGGAAGCAGACTCTCCAGGGACTCTTCTTGGAAGGTGCACTAATCCCATTCATTAGGGCTCCATTCTCATGACCTCATGTAAATCCCAACCACCTCCCAAAGACCCACTTCCTCATATCACATTGCAGGGTAGAGTTCCAATACATGAAGTTTAGGGGGAACACATTCAGACCATAACACCTGCCTCTGTTACTCAGACCCTGGCCATCACATTTATGGCTGCCTCCAACCAGCTGCGTTAATAACAAGAAATCTACTTTGCTGGATGACGTGGGTGATGCTCAGAATTTTTTTGACCCCCAAGATGACTTGATACATGGAAATTCCTATTAGTGGGATTCCATCACTTCAGTGAAATTTTTGGTTCTTGCATTTATCAGGGGAAGGCTGTGGGAAATCTGGGGGGAGGAATGACTGCCTGCCAGGTGCTTACCAGGCTGAGGGCTGATGAGTGGCTTGGCTTCATGGAATTGCATCCTGCAAGCTCACCCTGGGGAGGGGCTTGGAGTCTTTAGGATTCCTTCCTGCTTACTCCAACCAGCATGCCGGCTGTTGGCTGCCATGCCAGCTGGTCTGTGCAGGAAGCATGTGGGGTATAAGAGGGGGTGGTAAGGGTGGGAGTCTCCTCTGGAATCAAGCTAGAGTCCCTTCACAGAGAGGCCTTGTCATGTTCACCCAGTCACCAGCTCTCCCTCATCCACCCAACCAGCAGCTCTCAGGGAGGTAAAATTGTGCTTCTGTGATCATCCTGGAATTGGGTGCCTGATGAGTTACCTCCTTGGGGCAGGGAGAAGGTGCTGGCTCTTGGCCTCCCCACAAGGGCCTGGATGTAGCTGGTCCTGACACTTTTCCCCCAAGAAACCCCCAGCTTGCAGATACTTGCTGTCTCTGGTTTCCTCCCTGGACCCTCAAGCTCTGATGCCAGCCTTCTCAAGACAGGATGGATGGAGCCTGCATGATCTTTCTGCAGAGAGTGCTGACTGCCAGAGTGGTGGCCAGTGTGTCTGACAGATAGTGCTCTGGATCCAGGCTGTCCAAACACATTTGTCTCGTACTGTCGAATCGAGCCAGCCCAGGAGAGAAGTTTAACTCTTCCTGACAGAATCAGTTCAGCCTTGTCCTCTGAGTAGAGCCTAGGGTGGGCAGGGGGCTGGCTAGGGTTGGCTGGTCTTTCTGACAGTTGCCACTAGCATCCTGTGGCTGGAGGATGACACACTGGGAGCCCTGTTAGGCCCAGCAGACAGGCTCCTGCCCAGTGGACAGAGCTAAAGCCACGAGAGGGACAGAGAGGTCTCTGCTTTGGTAGCTTTTCCCAACCCCAAGGCAAAAGTGGGGAGGAAAGCAAGGAGTGGGGCCTTGTTTATTTTCTTCCCCTGTCATCCCTGTTTCTGTTCTGAGGCCCAACTCATGACAAGCCCATGTTTGGAATCAGAAATATATAGCCTGGGTTTGAATCCCAGAGATATAGGTGAGAGAAGAGGGATTGTCTGGGCCCCTTTTAGAGCACACTCTGAAATCCCCACTGAAAGTCTGAACTGCCCACCTTAAATAGACCTGCTCATGGGCAGAATGCTGTTCCTTCTGCATCTGAATAACACCCTAGGGTGTCCTGCTGCCAATGCCTGAAAACCCACCACTCAGAGCCCACTCCTTTGTTTAAGCTTTGTGTCTCTAGCTTCTTTAAAAAATTGAAAATTCACAATACTTGTGAGAGCTCATCTTTTCTTGGAAGGACAGAGGGAGGGACCCCACACTGTGGATGTCCCTTGGAGGTGGGGAAGGGAGTGGAGGTCTGGGGTGGGAGAAAGGAAGGGGGTCATGCTGTTCAGGAAAGGGAGGCAGGTTTGTGTCCAGCATCATGAGCCTGTCTCCATGTCTAGACTGTGGAAAGGGTGATAAGGGGCCATGGAAGCCTCACTGCTGGGTCTTTCTGGATGTCAGAGAACAGGGTCAGGCTGCTGAGGTGCAAATAGAGTCCATTTGGGTCAGAGCCAGCTGTTTCTTTTGCCTCCAACCCCACTTTGGCACAGGGGCCAAACAACAGACTAGGGAGCTGAGTCAGGGCTGCAGTTTTACTGGGGTTGTTCAGAGAGGCTGAAACACTTCTGGGGGCTTAGAGGCAGGTGGAAGCCAGTGACCCACCACCCCTTAGGGGGCCAGAAGATAGCCGCAATAAAAATTCCTTACCTAAAGTGTTATATCATAATGCTTTCCTCACCACTACCCATGTAACAGCAAGCCATGAATGGACATGTGTCATCATATGTAGTGGGGGAGCAGAGCCTGGAACAAGAGTGTCAGTGAGAGGAATTTATTTGGGAGGTGAGGCTAGGGAGGTGAGTGAGGAAGTGAATCAGGCTAGGAGGAAAGGCAAGCAAATGTGTCTTGCACGTGTTCCTCTTAAAGGAGGGTTTACAAGCCAGCTGCCACCAGCCACTGGTTATGGGTTGCTCCAAGAAGTCTTGAATTCCTGGGCTTTTCTGGCCTCCTGGGTAAAGGAGCAGAGTGTAGAGTGGGTCCTTGCCACCAGTCAGCCCTTTCTGTACCTCAAATGCAGAGATGCAGATGCTGGCAGTTGGAAGGGTGGCTTGCATGCACTGAAATGGTGTGGGCCAGGATGTCTGTTGTAGTGCTATAGTCCCATTGCCCAGATGAGGAAATAGAGGCTCACAGAGCTCTCTCATCTAAGGTCCAGCAGGTGATAGCTGTGCTGGTACCTGACTCTGAAGCCTGTGCTCTTTGTACTCTAATTCTGGCACATTTCACTCTCTGTCTAATAGTTGGCCAAGGGCAGTGTGTCTGTATTAACTCCAACAGCCAGCCAGTGGCATGATGTTGGTACCCAGTATGTGGCAAATAGAAATATCATTTTTGGCCTCTAAAATCAGATTGCAGACAGATAGGCCTTGTTAGGGCCATTGATATGGACCTGGAGAAAAGATGAGAATCAAATTCTCTTTTAAATGCACCAGGGAGCTCACTTTTAAAGGGCTAGGGCTGCAACTTCTGTTATGAAATGAAGGGTACGTTCTATTTGTGTTATTGACTGAACTGTGCCCTCCTCAAAATTCATGTATTGATGTCCTAAACCTTGGGATGTAACCATATTTGGAGACAGGCTTGTAAAGAGGTGATTAAGGTTAAGTGAGGTCATATGGGTGGACTGTAGTCCAATAGGACTGTCCTTATAGGAAGAGATTAGGACACAGACAAAAGAAAGGCCAGGTGAAGACAACAGAGAGAAGATGGCCAAGGAGACCTGTAGCCCCCCCGGAGCTGTGAAAGAATACATTTCTGCTGTGTAAGCCACCCGGTCTGTGGTAGTTGGTACAGCAGCCCTAGCTGTCCAATACAATGTTTCACCTACCTAGAGTTTGTGTAATGTTTGAGCTTGAAGATAACTTAAAAATAACCCCTCCCACCCTCTTATTTTACAGAGGAGGCCTTAGACCCACGGTGGGGCCTAATGTACTTAGATGCATATAGAAGTAGAATTAGGGGCAGAGAAAAAACTAATTTTCTCATAACCTGGGTGTGCTTAGAGCAAGGCAGTCACATCTCACCTCCCCCTTCCCCCGCAACCCTGGTATGTAAGCATCCAGGCTTGAAGGTTTAAAGACCCTTAGGGATCCCCCATCTGCCATAGGTCAGGGTGGCTGGGACCTCAGGGTGTCAGGAGTCCTGGCTCTTCACCCCCAGAAAAAAATAAAGGTACCTACGACATCACCTTTAGGCTGGCACTGCCAGACCCCAATCGGTGCTCCTGTTTCCCACCCTGAGGAGGAGGCCTGGGGCCAGGCTCAGTTTTCCAGACTGTGAAATGGGGAAATGCAGCAACAAGAAGTTGATGAAGGTATCACTCCTATGGACCTGGAGGATCTTGGGTTGCGGGGGAGCTGATGGTAAGGCATCATCACGGAGAGACTGGGTGACTCTCCTCCAGGCCTAGTTTTATCGAGTGTCAAATGGACATCATGGAGTCTAGGATCACGGTGCGAGGGTAATGGGCTGTGATGGCCACTGAAAACTTGCTTCAGACATTCAAACCCTTGTGGAACCCAGCAAAAAGAGTGTTAGAGGCTCCATGTAGAGCTTTGTTTAACTATACCATTAACTGCAGGGTGATCCTGGGGAGGCTACTTAGCCTCTCTGAGCTTCAGGTTCCTTATCTGTGAAATACAGCTAATTATAAATTTCTGGAGGGGTTATTATGAAGATTACATAAGAAAACAGGCAACATGGCTGTCGTCCCCAAAGGACTATATACACAATTTGCACCCTGCTTTCCTGCTCCCCTTTGTACCTTCAAACCCTCTTATAATTTTGTGGGACGATGGGGAATTTCTACTCTTGGATCCCTGTAGGTGGAAATGCTATTGGGGTGGGGGCTTCCTTATCCTAAGGAATGGGCCAGTGCTGACGTGGGTGGTGGTTCCCTGCCCAGTTCCCTCCTGGTCCCGGAACCCTCTGTTACTGGTGGGCTGGGTTTCTTTGTCTCTGAGGCCACTTTATGAGTCACATAAACTGAGACACAGAAGGCGTCCTTTAGAACAAACTTTTTCCTTATCTGTAAGGGATCTGACTCTCCAGTTTCCACATTAATGAGGGCCCAGGTTGACCCAGGATTTGGTAAAGGCTGGTCCCCACTTTCAGCATTGCCAACAGGCTCCCTCATGCTTCTTCCCATTCCTACTTTATTCTACCACCAGAAGTAATTCCCTTCCTCTCTCTGCCTTCCCATATTTTACCAGACTTTGAGGTTCCAGATCCCCTCTCCTTAAGGCACGCTAGCTTTTGCATGTGATTTTCTTAGGTCCAGAATGCCCTTCTTTTCTTTATTCTCTGGTTTACAAAATGCATATCACATGTCCTCTTTTCTCTGAGAACCAGCCCCTTCTATCCCCAGACAGAACCAACCCCCCACCCTACGCCCCACCCCTCCATCCCTGTTGCTGTGGTCTAACCATAATGAACCTGGGCAAGAGACTAAACAGTAATAACAGCCCGCTGCCACCAGGGAGCGCCCACACAGAAAGAGGCTAGGGGCCCACACGAAAGGTCTTGTACCAGTTTGAATTCCAAGCAGGAAGTGACTAGCTACTGGGACAGCAGTTGGAATATCTGCAGATACTGTCCTCAGGCAGAGACCGGGATTGTCGCCCCGCCAGCATCTGTAGCAGTTCACAGAGAAACTGATATGGATCAGGACTTCCCACTTCCCTTCCCTGAAGATGGGCCGAAGCAGAAATATGCCCAGTCAGGAGCTCATCCAGGCTTCTCAGCAGAGACAGCAAGTCAGTGATGCTTAGAAAAATCTTCTTCAGCCCGGCGTGGTGTAGCTCAGTGGATTGAGCGCGGGCTGCGAACCAAAGGGTCTCCGGTTTGATTCCCAGTCAGGGCACATGCCTGGGTTGAGGGCCAGGTCCCCAGTGAGGGCCACGTGGAAGATGGCCACAGACTGATGTTTCTCTCTCTCTTTCTTCCTCCCTTCCCCTCTCTCTAAAAATAAATAAATAAAATTAAAAAAAATTCTTCATAAAGTCTTCAGCAAGGGCTCTTATGGAATAAAGTCTACCTGACAGAATCAAGATTATGATCTGGAGTGGGCAAAACCAGCCCAGTAGATCCCTCCCCAAACTCCATCCTGAAGAAGCTCTTGTCTCTCTGGGTGATGGCTGCAACTGCTATGTACTTTTCAGGGGCTCTTGTTCCCTACTTGTCTGTCATCCTCACCAGGTGGGGGCCCCTCAAGATCATGTCTTGTTCACTCTCATGTCCTAGGTGGGCCCAAGTTCATGTCCTGTAAATGCCTCATTGAGTCCTGCCCCCTCCAGAGTTCACCAAATTCTGTGGGCACATATTCTGTACATGTTTTGTAGCCCTATGCTTCTGTATCTTTCCTTTTAAAAAATATTTATTTATTTTTTTGAGAGAAAGAGATAGAAACATTGATTTGTTGTTCCACTTATTTATGCATTCATTGGTTGATTCTTTATGTTCCCTGGCTGGGAATTGAACCTACAACCTTGGCATATTGGGATGATGCTCCAACCACCTGAGCTACCCAGGCAGGGCCACATGCTTCTGTTTCTTTTCTTCTTAGCCAGAGGACTGCATCTTTGCACCATGGGTGCATTGGAAGGGCCTAAATGTCCCACATAAGAGAGGTGAGGGGGAGCACCCTGGGCAAGGCTCTGAATGAGAAGTAGAGTAGGACTTATTGAGCTCTGGTGGAATTAATGGATGTGTCCACTCTTACTGCCTCTCAACTGAGTCCCCACATGGAGTTCTCTAGACCTCCCTTGTCCTTTTCTTGGGTGGTATGATGTTTGGTCTTATGTTACCTTGACTAGACTGTAGACCCCCATTGTTCAATCAAACACTAATTTAGGTGTTGATATGAAGGTATTTTGTAGATGTGATTAAGGTTTATAATTAGTTAACTTTAAATAGAGGCGACTACCTTGACAATCTCGGTGGGCCCGATTCAATCAGTTAAAAGACCTTACATTAGTTCTGAATTTACATTTCTTTAATTGAAATACATACTAATGACAAAAGTATATATACACAAAAAGACCTTAAGAGCCAGAGTTGAGGCTTCCATGAAAAGAAGGAATTCCACCCGTGGTCAGACAGCAGCTTCTACCTGCACCAGAGAGTTCCAGCCCGCCTTTCCTGAATCCTGCCCTGCAGATTTTGGACTTGCATAGTCAGCCCACACAGTACTGTGAGCCAATTCCTTGCAACAGATCCCTTAATATGTGTCTCCTACTAGTTCTGTTTCTCTAGTGGAATTCTACCTATGCCAGGTGAGCTAGGAAATCTCCCTGTGCTAGGAAGGGGAGGATGAATTCAGGTGACAGAGTGGTTTTGATATCACTGTGTGCCAATACTTGTATCACATTGAACCTTCTGAGTCACAGGTACTATTATCATCCCCGTTTTCTAGATAAAGCAATGAGGTACAGATGAGTTAAGTTATATGGTCAAGGTCTTACAACATTCTGCAGGCCAGGATCAGAAACTCCTGGCTCCAGAGCTCAAGCTCCTAATCATTTTGTGCCAGCAATCCCTTTTGCAGCCTGGTGAAACCACGGATCTCTCCTGAAAAGATTTTTTAAAAGCATAAAATAAAACGCACAGGGTTACAATGGAAATAATGTTTTAAATAATTATCAGGATGTTTTAAAAATATTTTATTTATTCATTCTTAGAGAGAGGGGAAGGGAGGGAGAAAGAGAGGGAGAGAAACATTAAGGTGTGAGAGAAACATCGCTCGGTTGCCTCTAGCATGTGCTCCAACAGGGACAGGCCCGCGACTCAGGCATATACCCTGACAGGGAATTGAAACTGTGACCTTTCGCTTTGTAGGCCAATGCCCAACCAAAAGTGAGCCATACTGGTCAGGGCTATCAAAATGTTTTAAAGCTCAAATTTATCATATGGTAATACACATGCTTTTCTATTAATGTGTTTCATTAACTATACTAGCGAGCATCTGCATATCACATGACTGCATGTCATATCTATAATTACTATACTATGTTATGAAAATGCCTGTGATTCTTCTTGGTGACAAAGTCACAAGTATTGTTAACACTATATGTCGTTTCTTGCTTACCTTCCTAATGCAAGGAAATGCTAAATTTCAATTAGAGTGATAACACAGATGAGTTTCTCCCCTCATCAAGGTTCTGAGATCCCCTGAATAAGCCCCCATTTAAGGACAGACATCACCACCCCAGCCCTTGTGGTACTTGCTTTGCAGGGCTGACAATTGAATAAGTTCACGGACATGACCGAAGCCCTGGCACACAGTGGGCACACAGCAGACATGTCTTTTCCTCTCTCCACTCCAGGACTCAAGCAAGCAGGAGGAGTGAGGGTCCCAGAGGAAGACACAGGCAGCTGGAGTGGCTTCTGAGCCAGGCTCAGCCCTGACAACCCCTGAGGGCCTGGGCCCACTTGCATTCCCCACACATCCCTGCCATGGGGACGCCTGGCCTGGTGGCCCTTCACTGTTCTCTTATAGACAGAGGCCATGACTGCTTGTGTTTCCCACAGATTCTTCCCGTGTTTGTGTCAACATGGGCCACACTCAGCCATCTGGCTTACCCTCCTGAGCGGAGAGTAGGTTTGTCAACTGGTGGCTGAGAAGGAACAGGCAGAGCGTCTCCAGGTGGAGAGCCAGGAAGCAGCCGAAGAAAGGTAAGCTAGCCCAAGTTCCCTCCCACCTCCCAGATACCTGAGAGGGGATCCTCATGAACAGCAGCCTGAGAGGCCCTCTGCACCCCACATTACCTCCCCCAACTTTGAAACAACCAGGCCAGCCCTGATGAAAGTAAATCTCCCAGCATGATAGCCTGATTTCAGCCTTAGTTTCACTCCCACCACTATCCCCTGTGCCCTTCATGCCACTTCTCTCACTGATAAGAAGGCAGGGGAGAGGGGACTAACTGCTCTGAGTGATTATTATGTGCCAAGCACCTTGGACATGTGATGTCATCTACTCCTGTCCAGCACTCAGTGAAGTGATGGCTATGATGTCAGTTTGACAGTGAGAAAACTCAGGCTCAGAGATGTGTCACCCAGCAGTAAGAGGCCAGAATCTGAACCCAGCTCTGGTGCCAAGATCCATTCTCTTTCCACTCACATGTTGCCAGCTGCCAGGCTGCACAGAGCATCTCTGATCATTCAGAAGGCTGCGATCATACTAATTTAGGCTACAGTGTTTGTGACTCAACGGGTTACTGTCTGCTAGGGTATTTGAAAGGTAGCTGTGCTCAACTCTCAGAGAATCGTTTAAGATCTTGCTCCCCTGCATATGTTGTCAGTTTGGCTCAAATGAATAATTTTTTTTTTTTTTAAAAAAGGACAGGAAAGGTGTGTGAAGCTTGGGTTGGGTGAGGCAGAGCTGGGCAGGTGGGGTGGCAGAGACTACCATGACCAGCTACACTTGAACCACTATTTGGACTGAGCTGCTCCTACCAGTCCCCACTTTGAGCCTCAGGTCTTTGTGAGTGAATTATGATAGCCTCCAGGGAGGCCTGCATCCTCTGGAAGGGGCCACTGAATCCACAGCCTATAGCTATGATTCAATTTTTGCTTTCACTGAAAAGAGAGGCAGAAAGAGCAGGAGAGGTGCCTCTACTCTGTGACTTGGGGATTGGAGTGGCTGGGGGACAGGAGCCATGGTCCAGGAGAGAACATCTGTTCCTTCAATGCTTCCTAGGGCCCATCCAGTGTAATTCTTATTCCACCCCCACCCCACCTCTGAGTAAACAGGGCTCAAGTGACTGTACCCATCTGACAGAGGAGGGAACTGAGGCCTGGAGGTGGGGAGTGACTGTAGACTCTTGCTAGGGCCTGGGCTTGCAGGAGGGAGCACAGTGAGTGGTGGTGGCTTCCTTTGGTGACATTAATTCCTTTCCCTCATTTTTGAGAAGCATGAGCTTTGAAAAGGTTTCCTCCTTTCCAGAACCCTGCATGGAGTTGACAGGCCAGGGCAGTCAGGTTAGGTGTGCTTAGGGGGCAACTCTCAGGGAATTTGAAATTGGGAATGTTATTATAACCAACCTCTCACTTCCTCTTGCAAATCCTTGGATCCTGCTTTCCTTTTTTCTCTTTCCTTTTCCCAAAAAATCTCAAGATATGTGTGTGTGTGTGTGTGTGTGTGTGTGTGAAGTGGGGTTGAAGGAATGGGCAGGGTTGACGTTTACCTGTAATCCTCCCTCAGATTTAAGAAGTAATAAGTATTGATAACTTGTTAAGATGAGGAATAGGTTCAGGGAAGTGGTGCAACTTGCTCAAGGTCATACATCTTATAACTGGAGGAGGCATGAGCCATTCACGCTTTTCGCTTCTTTGTGCTAGTGACTGGTGGAGGGTGTCACATGCCACCTTCCCAGGCAACATGCAAGCATGCACAATTAACTAATTCATTATGCCCATGATGAGCACTCTGCATGTCCCAGGCCTTGTGTATGCACTTGGGCTCTAGAGATAGTTTGTAGTTCTTGTTCTTAAAGAGCTTGTAGCACAATGGGGGAGACAGAGACACATAAAGTAATCATTCCAATTTACCGTAACAAATTCAGCCATCAAAGACCACTCCAAGCCAAAATGCTGTTCTAAGTTTTTAGAGAGGACTAACTTTCGCTTGAGAAATTCACAGAAGGCTTCTCCTAGGAGGAAACTTTTGAGCTGGCTTTTGAAGACTAAAAGGAATTCATTAGGAGTTTGAAACAGTGAGAAGGATGTTCCAGGTGGGTAAAATGAAACAATTTGTGCAAAAGTTGTGGCATTTCCGTGGAAGCCTTCCAAAGACAGTGCCTTAACACAGCACTTACCAGACTGGGTTTCAGGAATATTAGTACCCCTGGTGATAATAATGTTAGGCAACAGTGTTCCAGGGCTTACTGTATGCCAGGCACCCTTTTAAGGGCTCTCCACATTCAATTCATTTAACAACAACCCTATGAGGTAGTTACTATTATTATCCCTATTTCAGAGATGAGGAGATAGTGGCACAGAAAGATTAAGGAAGTTGCTCAAGGCAGCACAGGTAGTCAATGGCAGAGGCAGGGCTGAAAACTGAGTCAGAATGTTCTAGAATCCATGCTCTGTGTACTCCATGTACTACATAAAAGCTGGCCAACTATGTCAGGGAAAAATAGCATGATGATTGTTGGCATAGTAAAGGTTCTGAAAAGTGCATCAGTGAAACAAATACACACTGCAAATATTTTGATCCAGAATTTCCCAAACCAATTATACTTAAGAATATTTTTTTTCTTTCAAATATGAGCTCATGGAAAACTCTTTGACAATTGCTGTTTTGTTCCTAAGAGTCACTGTAATGGAGGCCAGACCTTTGGTTGAGGTGGGCACGGGAGAGCTTTTCTGGATCCTGATGACTGCTGGTCAGGCCCACTGGGTGGCCACCATCTCCCAAAGCTATAACCCTCCCTCAGTGAATCTGTCAGGACCATGTGTTCCTCCCGTCTTTACAACACAAGAAAATTAAACACATTTCAATGGAGAGGAGGCACGTTTGGTGTTGTCAAGGCTGCTCTTTTAGCCTTGTGCTTGATTTCTGTCTCCTGACTGGGAGGGAAGTGAGTGGTTGCCTCATTAAAGCTGTGTTTCATGGTGTGTGTGTGTGTGTGTGTGTGTGTGTGTGTGAGACAGAGTGGGTACACAGAGTGAGTAGCCAAGAGGAAGGAAAGCTGGGAGCCAGAGAGAACAGTTCTTCTCAGCTATCCAAACTCTGGCCTAGTCAGGGGGCATGTCTCTTGTATAGGGGTGAGGCCAGGAGAGGAAGGGCATACATGGACTGTTCAGTGTTTCCACACAGAACTATAGCCTCACATCAAAGCTGGGAACATGAGAACTTCCAGCCAAGATGGAGGCATAGGTAGACACACTGTGCCTCCTTGCACAACCAAGATAGGGACAACAACAATTTAGAAACAGAATAACAACCAGAACTGACAGAAAATTGAACTGTATGGAAGTTGGACAACCAAGGAGTTAAAATAGACACATTCATCCCGACTGGTAGGAGGGGCAGAGAGGGACAGCCAGGCGCGGGTCGAGGAGTAGAGAGCAGAGAGCATTGGGACTGGACCATAAGGCAACCAGGGCACGCAAGGCAGCCGGGTCACACAAGACCGCAGCGGGCAGACCCTGGGCGTGCAAGTGGTGGCTGGCAGTACCCCGCCGAGGGGTGGCAACCAGTAGACCCAGCAAGGCTGCAATTGAGAAGCAAGGTACTGAGCTCAACCCAGGATCCCAGTGCTGGGAAATAGAGCCTTGGGGCACTGATTGAAAACACCTGTGGGGGTTGAGACACAGAGAGAGACTCATAGCCTCACAGGAGAGGGTGTTGGAAAGTCCCATGGGGTGCACAAGCCCACCCACATGAGAATTGGCACCAGAGGGGCCCAGTTTGCTCGGGGGAAGTGGTGGAACGGACTGAGGTCCCACAGAGAGCAGAGCAAATGCCATTGTTCCTTCTTGGACCCCACCCTCACATACATGGTCACAACCCAGTGACTGGGGTGTCCCGCTCTGGTGAACACCTAAGGCTCCACCCCACATACGTAACAGGTGTGACCAGACCAAAAAAACAAAAAAGAGAGAGAGAGAGATGGCTCAAACAGAAGAACAATTGAAAGCCCCATAATCCATCCTTTTAAGCAACCAAGAGATAGCCAACCTATCAGATGCACAGTTCAAAGCACTGGTGATCAGGATGCTCACAGAATTGGTTGATTTGGGTTGCAAAGTAGATGAAAAAATGCAGGCTACAATAAGTGAAATGAAGAAAAATGCACATGGAACCAATGGTGATGGAATGAAAGATGGGTCTCACATCAATGGAGTGGACAAGAAGGAAGAAAAAAACATACAACCAGAAAACAATGAAGAAATAAGAATTCAAAAAAATGAGGAGACCCATAGGAACCTCC
>CM052541.1:82867858-82887634 GCA_028533065.1 Trachops cirrhosus
AAGAATAGTGTGGGAAATGTAGAAGCCAAAGAACTTATGACACATGGACATGAACTAAAGGGGGGGGATGTGGGTGGGAGTGGGTGTGCAGGGTGGAGGGGAATGAAGGGGGGATAATAGCACAACTGTAATAGCATAATCAATAAAATATATTAAAAAGAAGCTGGTAACATAAGTTAATTCTTGGATTACTGAAACAGGATCCCTTCCTGCCAAGGGAAGTCACTCAGCCACAATCATTAGCACCACAGACAGCAACAGGCCCTTCAGGTGCAGCACTCTGTGGAAGGGACAGAAAAGTCTGGACATCTTTCTCTCAAGGAGACACAGATGGGATTGAGTTTTGATAGGATCACAGAGTATTTTTGCATTGCATAGATGGTGTCTTAGCTAAATTTGCTGCCTTCTTCCATCTAAATCTTCCCCCCACCCCTAGATATCCCATTAAATGGACACTGAGTCCCTGAGAAAAGAAACGCTTGCCAGGGACCCACAAGATGGTCACAAGGGGAGAGTGACTGGTAGTAGAAGATATAGCAATGTTCTCCAGGAAGGCACAGAGATGGCTGAGGTCCCAGGAGCACTGTGGCACTGTATTATTTTTTTCCCTGCCTTGTCAGTGTCTTCAGGGCCAGGAAGTGTATTCATTACTCAGCCTGGAGTAGCTGCTCCATTAATGTTGGAGAGGTGGGAGGAAGGCTCTGCTCCATGGTCAAGTTCTCCATCTACATGAGCAAAAGGCTGCATCTCCCTCTAGGGGAAATCCTTATGGTCTCTGATGAACTTTTGAATCAAAAGCCTGTTTCCCTTTTTGGTCAATAGGTATGTTTCCAGACATGGAAACTTGCTTTATTAACAGCACAAAATAAGCACAGGCCTGAAAAGCAAAACAAAACAAGAAACCACACCCCTTTGGTGGTGTCAGGGGCTGTTGGTGGCTTGCTGTGCTGCCCAGGGTAGACAAATGCTCAGCAGTGGGCTTTTCTGTCTAATTTACTCCACCCCACACTGGCATGTTGAGGATCCAGTCCCAGGGCCAGTTCTGTGGGATCAGCGTCTTTGAAGAACATACAGCCTCATACAGGGAAAAAGTCACTCAGAGAACTAAGATACTACAAGGGTTATTTGGGATTGTCACTGGTCACATGTGTCAACCCAGCCCTGGGGCATAAGTGACTCTAGTGAGGCAAAATCCATGTGGGTGAATATTATCAGGAAGGCAAAAAGGGAGGATGGAAAGATAATCTGTGTAACCGTACTCATTCAGCAAGTACAGAGTGCTTATTTTAGCTGGATACCCCATATCTTATACATAGTAGGCACTCAATATTTGCTCCGTGGATGAATAATGAAGCCACACCACCCTACCTGCTGAAGGACTGAGAGAAGTAGAGTGCGCAGTGTGGCTTGAATGTCTGGCACATTGTGGGGATAAGGCTGGTGAGGTAGGGACCCCAGCTTAAATCATTATCACCTGGAGGTTCTGAGGGAGCTGTCTTTGGCAGTTGGGGGCATTGCAGGTGACTTGGGCCCTGGAGAAAGTAGACCAAAGCCAGCTCCTTGGAAAAGCAGTAACTAGGGCTGCAGCCACAGTCTCTGAGGGGGCCAGGCAAGGGCTTGCCCAGCTGGCTGACACTCTTGACTCAATTATATTGCTGCTGCTTCTGGGCTAATGGGCCTGGTGGGTGCTTCCTCATTGGCCTCTGAGTAGCACTGTCTGAATATCTTCAGGGGCTGGAGTATTATTCCCGCCCCCTCAGCTGTGAGCTTTAAGGAGCTAGAGCTGGAAACAGAAAAGTGCCCTCAGGTCACAGTGGCCCAGCCTCTCAGAACAGTGGAAGCTGCATATTTAGCCTTGTTCCTGCCTGAACAAAGACCTCCTGGGGAAGCTGTAGTGCCCATATTGCATAGAATGCTGAGCCCAGAGCCCAGCACAGAGCAGAAAATGTTATTTCCTTTATTTTTATTTCAAAGTAATTGCTCAATATGCAAAGTGAAAGTCTAGGGGCTAGGGGCTGGGTACACAAAGAGAGGCACAGGGCAAGGCCTAGTATAATAGCTCCAGAATGTTCAAAAAATGATGCATAAAGAAAATGGACCTGGAGGTCAGAGTAATCATTGTTTCTGGGGAGTTGGGGCTTGATGGCTCATGCTACTTACAATCTTGCCAGCCCTGTACAGACCCCTCTGCTCTGTAGAGACCAGCCTCTTCACTGTGTTCCAAACACCCTTTGGTGGATGGCTCCACCTTTGTTATCTATCCAGATCTCTTACTGGTTCAACTGTCACCTATCCTTTAGGATTATGCTATGTCTCTTTATCCTGGAACAGACTTCCTCAAGTATTATGGCCACAATGACTTGCTTTTACCAGTCTCTTTCTGTTTACTCCTTGTCTACACCGCCTAAATAGATATCTTACATTGCTGCTTGGTGCTTTCTATCTGTTAGTCTCATCCTCTCAAATAGACTGTATGCGCTTTAACAAGAACATCATCTTGAATCCTCCTCTCTCAGCACAGCATTCTGTATAGGGTATATGCTCAATAAAATTCTTACTGAGAGAATGAATGAGCAAATACATGAATAAGGAAAGAGGGAAGGAATAAAGAAAGGAAAGAAGGCAAGCCATTCTGGGTTTTACCAGGCTAAAGGGAACTTGCATAGCTGGCAAGGTTGGTGTTCGTTCTTTACCCTCCGTACTTATTCTTCCATTATAGTGTCTTTTAAAATTTTTCACTTCTTTCAAGCAATATAAAATACTCAAGAATTAGAAATGTTTATTGAACACTTACTATGTCCTTGTGATAGTTTCTGCTCTCCAGAGGCTTACAGTCCAGTTGGGAGATAAGCATAATGCATACATGAAGACTTCAGCTGGAATGGCCAAGTGGCTTGAACTCCAGGCTCTGACAGACACCTGTCTGGGGTCCCATCATGCCTTGGAGCAACTACTCAAAAAATTACATACATTTGTACATATAGATTTATCTGAGTTTCCTCATCTGTAAAGTAAGGTTTCATATCTTATAGCACATTAATAGAATATACATCTAAAATTCTTGGCATAGTGCCTAGCACATGGTTAATGCTCAATAAATATTACCTATTATTACTCCTAAAAACATCAAAAATTTATTGAACTTTTGTTATGAGTCAGACTTTGCATTATTCCAGCTCTCTCTTGATTGTTGATCTCCCCCGCCACACTGTATCATTTCCTTAGCAAACAAACACGCTCACATTTCTCCCATCTCTGACCTTAACTTCGTGACCCTACAGCATTCGGCTGTCGCCCATTTCTGTTACTTTCCTCTCAAGCTTCTCAAGAGTTGACTACACACAATGTTTCTATTTCTTCTCTCACATTTACTCTTCAGTCCACTGCAGTCCAGGTTTCCCCCCAACTACTCAATTGGAAAGGATCTTCATACAGTTTCTGTATTAGTCAGGCTAGGCCAACTGCTATAACAAATAACCACCAAATTTCAGTAGCTTAACACAATTTAGATTGATTTTTCACTTAGGTCATTGTTCCATGTGGGGTGGCATGAGCCTGAGGGAAGAGAAAGCTCTGCTCCACAGTCATTCAGAGAACCAGGCACCATTGATCAAGTGGCTCTGCATCTCAAGGAACCTCAAAGCCTCTGTGTTTAGCTATCAAATCAAGTAAAATAGAGCTTAGAAGATTGCATGGAAGATTTTAGGGGCCAGGACTGAAGATGGCTTACGTCACTCCCATGTTCTATTGGCCAGAGTTCAGTCTCATGTCCTCACCATTCTGAAGGAGAAGCTGGGAAATATAGTTTGGCTTTGCCCAAGAGAAAAAGGAAATGGTTTTGCGAGCATACAGCATTATCCCTGCCACAGACCTGAGCTACTTCTATGTTGCCATACCCACTGGATACCTTTTTGTCCTCATCTTACTCCATCTCTTAGCACATTACTAAATAAATGGTCATATCTTCCTTCTTGAGATGCTCTCCTCTGTAAACCACTCTGCTAGGTTTCTTCCTTAGTCTGGCTGCTGCTTCTCAGTCTCTGGTGAAGATTTCCCTTTCTCCTCTACTCAGCTTCGTGATGACTGGGGTGGAGGGGTTGTTCTTCATGAGACTGGGTTCTCCTTCTCCCACTACCAATCCCTCATTCTTCATTCTCAAGGCTATGAATTTGACCTCATCTCTGAGTCTACTGGCCATGTAGTGATTTCATTAGATATTTTACTGGCATCTCATATGTAACATTTACTAAAGTGAGCTCGCAAATCCTTTCACCTCCCACCTTCCATCTCCTGCAATACATTATTCTTCCTCAAAAATCCCCTTTCTCATATTCATTCACCCAGTTGCTTAAGCCATGTTGAAGGAGTTAACCCTGATTTCTCCTCCTCCTCTCTCAATTTCTTCTCAAATCCGTTAGCAAGAGCACTGTATTCCACGTTCAAAATACATCTAGACTTCACCCACTTCTCTTCCACTAACTCACACCAAACCACCATTACCTCTTGATTGGATAATGCAATAGCTTTCAGACTAGTTTCTTCATTTCCACTCCCTCCCCTACACCATTCACCACAGCAACCAGGGTAATCTTTGAAAAATGTGCATCATGTCACTCCCCTGCTTAAAACTCCTTAAGAGTCTCTCGATTGTGTTCAGGATAAAAGCCACATCTTTTAATGTGGACCCCAAGGCCTTGTATGATGTGGCCTTTTATGTCATGCTGCCCTTCCCCTTGTGGATGGAGCCAAGAGATTGGCCATGTATTCAAGATGATATCTCTAAAGAGCTTACAGTCTAGTGGGGGGCACAAGTCTAAGTCAAAGAAAGTGTGTCAATAAACAGCTGTGCCAGATAGTGGCAGCTCAGATGCAAACCCAAGAACGTAAGTAGAAAGAGAAGGAAGTCAAGGAGGGCTTGCTGGACAGCCAAAATGGAGGGGAACCATCCCTGTATTGTTCACCACTATGCACTCAGCATGCAGCACAATAGAATTCAATAAATATTTATTGAACAAATGAATGACACATGCATGCATGAATGATTTCTGCCCTATGGGAGTTCAAAGCCTGTTGTGGGAGACTAACAAGTAAAAAACATTTCATCATGATACATAATGGCAGGGATATGTATGTTCAAGGTACTCTTTATCCTCAGGAATTGTCAACACTTCTTGGGGAGGGTTCAGGGAAGACTTTGGACAAGAAGGTGACACTTAGCTGGGACTTGAAGGATAAATAAGGATGAGTCTAGAAGGAAAAGTAGAGACAAACATTCCAAGTTGAAGACACTGTAGTGCAGATGAATGAGGAGGGTACCTGTTGCTGGCTATTAGAGCAGCAAACAAAACAGCCTGTGATCAAGTGTCAAACCATATGTCATAGACCATGAGGGCTTTGGTGGGTATAAAGTTGGAGGTGACTTGTTGTCAATGGATGTTGGTGGACGAAATGCAGGCTGGATTACTAAGGGCAGTTTTGGGCAGATTTGAGTCATTACTGGGCCTTGAAATGCAAAACTACAATCAAAATGGAAGACAATATGCTAATAAAGATTATAATAGTAATGAGAAGATAGCCACTGATGCTGTGAATCACTCATGGGGAGCACAAGCCAGGTGGATGAGAAGCTGTGTCAAATAATCCAGCAGGCCACTCTGTCTGGCTCTGTCATGGTGGGAGGAAGGAAGGGAGGGAGAGAGGGAGAAAGGGCAGGTCTCAAGACTTATGTGGTCTGGGATGGGAGGCTGCCTGCTCTGTCTTCTCTAGCTGTGGCTTTCCCTGCCCCTGGTGGAGGGCTGAACTTGGAAGAAAGCTCCCTCTCTGTAGGGCTGTGGGTGCTCCTAGGAATGCTGATCCTCAGGACAGGTGGCTTTGCCTGAGGTCTGCGAGGATGAAAAGCTGGATCTCATACATTTGTTCCTCCTTGCTTCTTCCCTGACAGATCCTGCAGGGCCAAGAACACTGGGATTTGGGGATGATGGTCTGCAGGGCTGGGAAACTCAAACAGAGTAAGTATCTACCTGAAAATGTTTGTCCAGGTGGAGCTGATGACCAGAAACAGTCGGGTCAGTCTTGAGAGAGGGCAGGAAGCCTGAGCATGGCAGCCTGAGGGGAATGTGGGAAGGTCAGTGTGGTTCCCTTTCTCGACTTTAGAGAAAGATAGGGTGTGTGGGTGATCTCTGGGTCGCTCTCTTTCATAAATCATAAACTCACATCCCCAACCCTGCTTACTGACCACATATCTCATCTTAGTGGTAAGCATGATGGTAGAGGTCTAAAGTATCAATGTTAATAATAATAACTAACCTTTTCTGAGCCAGCTATTGTGCTAAGGCCTTTATATTAATTCACTCATTTAATCTCTAAATAATTCTGAGGTAGGTACTTTTGTCATTCTTATTCAACACACATGGAGACTGAGGCTCAGAGAAGTGAAGCAATTTGTCCAAGGTCACACAGACAAAAAGTTGCAGAGCCAAGCTTGGAACCAGGTGGTGTGTCTCCTGGAGTCACTGTGGCTCACTAGTTCTAGGTGTGGCCCTAGACAAGGGAAAAGAGTGTCCCCAGAACCCAACAATCCAATGAAGACTGTGGCCAGGAGCTAGTTGTCAATGCTGCACTCACTGCCAGCCCCTGGACTGGGTGTGAGGAGGATTCTGGCTTGGTCTTATGGGTGGAGAACACTGGCAAGCAACCTACATTTTCAAAGCCTTTTGTTTTCTCATCTGTGTAGTGGGGGAATTGCTAATGCATAGGACTGTTGGGAGGAGTAAGTGAAGGAACACATGCAAAGCACCTGATGCAGTTTAGCAAGTTCCCAGTAAAAAGAGTTCCTTGTCCCACTTCTCTCCTAGGTAAAGTCCGCTTCAAGCTCAGTTTAGTTATCTTTTCTACAAATATGTACTGTGGATGTACCAGGATCCATATCTTCTGTTAATCTTTGGGGAATGCACTGATGAAGGGAGAGACTGGAGCAACGTGGGGTGGGGAGATAGCTCAGAGTCACCACAGAGCAACAAAATTGATTTTAAAGGAACCCATGAGAATACAATACCTGATAAATGAATGTTCTCTTCAAAGCAATAGCCTCAAAAGGGCACAAGATTGTTTCAGAGATGCTGATATTCTGCCAGACACTGATGTCAGCCTGTGGGTGGACCTTTCTCCCAGGCTTGGCCAGGTGTATTCTCCACATCAGGGAGGGCTGGGGCAGGAGACAACCGGTCCAAAGTCACATAGCTGCTGAGGGCAAGAAGACAGAACTTTTGATTTCTGAGCTGGAGGTCTTCCCAATACACAGGAGTATTCACATCCTTCCTTTATTCTTTCAAGAGGCACTGGAGATAACTAATTCTCTAAATCTGGTGTCACCACTTAGTTGAGACTTCAGCTCAGAATGGCTTTGAAGTTTTTTGTTTTTGTTTTCTTTTTAACTAAACTCACCTCAGTAGGAGGGAGCTTCAGATATCCACAGGCACCTGCCTGAGGATCTGACTGGTAGTGGCCAGCTGCAAGTGGGAGCAGAGTGCACCAAGGTTACCACCAAGTGCTGGGTGTTCAGCATTTGCATCTCTAAATGAACTTTATACAGCAGAGAAGGGCCAGACATTTTCTGGGTGTAAGAAGGGGGCTGAGGGCTTTTCAAAGAGCCATTAAAATTAGAGGGGAGGGAATTTCAGGGGAGAAGGGAAGGGTTTACAGGAACAAATATAGAGGGCACATGGACAAAACTACGGGGCTTGGAAATGGAAGGGAGGTTGGGAGGGAAGGGTGGGTGGGCTGGAATGGGAGTAAAAGATTGAAACTGTACTGAATAATCTAAAATAAAAATTAAAAAAAAGAGATATTAAAGGCTCTTTAAGAAGAAAAAAGTTTTAAAAAATGAATAATAAAATGGCAATAAATACAAAAAAAAACAAAGCCATTAAAAGAGTTGATGGGGTAATTTTCTGGATCTTCTATAGCAGCTTGGATTCCTCAGTTTACTTAGAAGGGTGATTTATTCTGAAGAAGTAGCTCGGGAGGGCATTCAGAAAGTCCTTTGCACAGGGCCTCATGGACTGAGATTCTCCTTGGTGGGCCAAGGTCTGGTCCTGTAAGGAGGTAGGGGAATGGATTGGTGACTCTCCAAGACCTTGCTGGCATCAAGTTTCTGGGTGCCTTCGTGGTCATGTGGAGGTGCCTGTGTGCGTCCATAAATGCGCCTGTGAGCATTCATGTGTGGTTGGTGGGCGGCGCGTGAGAGTGGCCTGCGATGGGTGTGTCTAAAGCGCTGGGCTCCCGGCTGTGCCCACTGCGCCCACTTGTGGCTCCCAGGCACCGGCAGAAAGAAATGCGCCTATCCCATCTCTTTCAGGGACGCCGCCCTAAAGGAGGAGTAAGGAAGCCTGGTGACTTGAGGGCGCTGTCTCCGGTCTCCCGAGTGATGGCAGCGTGCGTTGCCTCGCCGCCTCCGCATCTCAGCCCTGGACTACTTACGTCAGGGTAGCTGGGTCCCCACTCTGCGCCGCAGCCAGTGAACAGCGGGAGAGCAGAGTAGAACTCATCGCAGAAACCCGGCGCACTCGCGGCACAACGAGCCCCACGGAGCCCCGAGCCCCGCCACACCTCGCAGAGCCAAGAGTCAGAGTCACCGAACCCACCCCGGACGCAGCATCCTCACCCTGTTGCCCTGCTGCTTGCGATCGGACCGTAGGGCACAGGGCTTGTCCTGTGCGCCCCGCCATGCGCTCTGAGCTTCGCGGCTCGCCGGGACAGCCCTAGCACAGTGAGCACCTGCGCCTGGGCTGGGGCACCTCTAGCTGAAGTAGTTGAGCGTCCGGTGTAGGGGATCACCACGTTGGAGGTGCAGCCAGGACCCGCGGAGTCGGCCCCCGAGCACGGGGAGCTGGGCCACCCGCGCTGCCCCACCATCACCTCCCCGGGCGGCAAGGAGGAGCTGGTGGCTGTCGCTTCTCGGCAGTGGCAGCGTCGGCGGCGTGCCTGCCTGGCGGCCGTCGGCGTGCTCCTGGCCATGGCACTGGGGCTGCTCATCGCGGTGCCACTGCTGCTGCAGGCGACAACCCCCGGAGCAGCGCACTATGAGATGATGGGCACCTGCCGCATGATCTGCGATCCATACAGCGCTGCACCGGGTGGGGGCCCTGCAGGCGCCAAGGCGTCGCCACCTGGACCCAGCACTGCCGCCCTAGAAGTCATGCAAGACCTGAGCGCCAACCCTCCACCCCCTTTCATCCAGGGACCCAAGGGTGACCCCGGGCGACCTGGCAAGCCCGGGCCGCGGGGGCCTCCTGGAGAGCCGGGCCCGCCTGGTCCCAGGGGTCCTCCAGGGGAGAAGGGCGACTCGGGGCGGCCCGGGCTGCCAGGGCTGCAGCTTACAGCTGGAGCGTCAGGAGGTGACGGGGTGGTGGGTGGCGGAACCCGGGGCGGCGATGATTCTGAGGGCGAATTGACCGGCGCTCTCAGCGCCGCCTTCGGTGGTCCAAAGATCGCCTTCTACGTGGGTCTCAAGAGCCCCCATGAAGGCTACGAGGTGCTCAAGTTCGATGATGTGGTTACCAATCTCGGTAATCACTACGACCCCACTACCGGCAAGTTCAGCTGCCAGGTACGCGGCATCTACTTCTTCACCTACCACATCCTAATGCGCGGCGGTGATGGCACCAGCATGTGGGCGGACCTTTGCAAGAACGGGCAGGTCAGTGACCCTCCCTCCCATCCCCACCCCTGTCGGCTCTGCAAGTCCCAGCAGACCCTTGTCCTCAGCCGGTGCCCCAACTGCTTGGGAGCCAACGTCCTCTCTTCTCCCTTGCAAGCACTTGAGCGAGCCCGAGGAGGTAGCGCGCCGCAAGATCCCTCTTCCCAATGTACCCTGGTCGCATTTATCCGAATGTAGCGCGGGAGGTTTTGCCGAGAGCGCCCAGAGGCCCGCTACTCAAACTGCTCTCCCTGGTTACTTGCATGGTTTGCCTGCAGTTTTGGGGGCTCCTAAAGAAGAAACCTTTCTTCTTTAGCTCCTCCTGTGAGCCCAGCTCACCCCTTTGCCCTGCAGTCTCCATGCTTCCCTGCTAGGTCAGTGTTCATGAAGCGTGATCTCTTTCCCGGACTTGCCGGCAGAGAAGAGGGGACCGAGAAGGAGTTAGCTAAGTTGGAGAGAGAAAGTAGATTGGGGCCTGGGTGGGAGCCTGGACCCCGGAGCCAAGTGCAGAAGGCAGCCAGGGGGCGTGCCAGGTGGGGGCCGGGTAAGGGCCTAGGCAGAAGTGCCCCAACCCAACAGCTCGCGTGGTTTGCCCCCAGGTCCGGGCCAGCGCTATCGCGCAGGACGCTGACCAGAACTATGACTACGCCAGTAACAGCGTGGTGCTTCACCTTGATGCCGGGGACGAAGTGTATGTGAAGCTGGATGGCGGGAAGGCGCATGGAGGAAATAACAACAAGTACAGCACGTTCTCTGGCTTTCTTCTGTACCCGGACTAGAGTCGCAGGGAGCGCGAGGTGAGGTGGCTTCAGGCCGCCCCATACTCATGGGGGCGCGCTGTTCCCTAGCAAGGACCACTCTCGCTTCATGACAGTTCTGATATCGTTGGAAAAGACACATTCCTGCTGTCCTCCCTGCCCCGCTCCTGTCCTCAGTGTGTCTGCAACTCACTGCGCTCTGGGCAGTGCTCCTGGTCCCTGTCCCCAGCCTGGGGAGATGAACCTGACCTGAACTCCAGAAGTGGTGGACAGTAGCAGGATGGCAGCAGCACAGTTTGCAAACCTGATTGGACTGGGCAGGCTGGGTGGAATAACTGCCCTCTTTCAATCCCTCCTTCTTGGAGTGCCCTGAGACTGAGGCCTTCCACTCCTGGCCAGCGAGGTAGGAGAAAATGAGCATGACCTCCCTGGGGTGTCCTTTGAGACTCTGAATACTTATGCAAATGTCCCTGTCCATCAGTCAAAACCCCACTGCTGAAGAATCCCAGCAAAGGGAAAATTCACTTCTTCACCGTACTCCTGACTCAGACTAACTGCGATGCATTAAATTATGTTTCTAGACTACATACAGGCTCCGATGTTTTTGTCAGGATGGTCCCAAGGCCAGACCTCCAGATGTCCCGCTTGGCATAAAGACCTTAACTGAGTCCTGAATAGCCTCATCTATGTCTGCTTGTCAGCCATTGCCTTGTCCCTGCCACCTGAGGTGGGAGAAAAGATGTGGGGTGATGGAATAGCAGCGTCCAACCCTTCCTGAGTATTTCTCCCCTGAACTGGAGAGGCCCAGAGGAGGTGGGGGAGAGAAGATTAGATGCATACAGGAGAGGAGTGGCTGAATCTCCAAGTTCCCAGCCTTTGGGGGGGGTGGGGCAAAGTCAAAGGGCAGGGGTTTGTGGAGAAGGAAGGGGTAGAGGATGCAGAGTGGGAGGCAGGAATGAGCCACTTGTCAGCAGGTCATCTCTGAGATGTTTGTCCCTTAAAGAAAGTGCAGAAGTCCCATCAGAAACAAACCTACCCAGGCACAAAGTATACTCAGTACCTGTCCATTTGCTCACACCACCAGCTAGGGCCACAGCTCTCAAAAGAGCTGGTAAACGGAGGCAATCTGAGAATCACGCAACTCGGTGAATTCACCCAGGACTGTGTGGGAAGAGATGGATACAATCCCTTTGTCAGGGACACCCTTTTCTGGGGTCTTCCCTTCCCAAGTGCACAGTGCTGTGGGCACCTGCTCTGAGCCCAAAGGTGTTTGGTCTCCTCTGTCAGCATTCCACCCACACAAGGGAGGAAAACACTGCACCTGGTTTTGATTTACTTTTTTTGTTTTTAGATCATTACATTCCAATAAATAATAAATTATCTATAAAATAACCAATTAACTACCTGTTAGTACTAACTGAGTTCATTTTGACCAGTTGTTTGAAGAAATGTGTGCACACAGGGGTAACCCCACAGTGTGTACCTGTGTAAAGCTGGAGGCATACACACATACACCCCCATATGGATATACTGTTGTTGTCATCACTAATCCATGTTACACATGCACACACATTTATGCATTCATAGGTACATGTGTGTGACAATGTTACTGGTTGGATGTCAGCCCCCAAAACATGTTGTGATTGACTTTAGTTCTTGGAGGATATGAAAGCTGTAATTCCCATTTAAAAGACAATTATATCCCTTGTTTCACATCCTGTCACTGTTGCTATTCTTCTTTATGCTCTTGTTTTATTTGAATAATGTTTCATCGTCATTCACTTGAGTATTAGCAATGATTGCAGTTGTTTTGAGTCCAGGGATAAGGAGCTTAAAAATAGCAAGGTGGAAAACACACACACACACCCACATAAACACATATATATGTATCTGATATATATGTATACACACACACTCACAAAAACCACCATTTCCCCAGTTCTAGACCAAACCTGAACCCCAATTCCTCAGCCACACACCACCCCTGCTGATTGTGGAGCCCAAACCCAGCTGAGCCCAGGAACTGGGGAGGGCAGAGTTGGGCCCCACTGACAGTTGCATACGTATCAATTTCTGATGTCTTGTTGATTGTATCATCCAGAAATGTGATTAAAACCAAATGTCTGAGACCCACATGAAGTCTAATTGCTATGGATCTGGAATCCTCAGCGGACTCCTAATTCTTTTTGACTTATTCTTTTTCTTCCTCCGATGAGATGGAGCTTACACACAAAGCCCTTGGTTTAAATTTCAAAAATTAAAATTGACATGCAGTAGTGGCTTTCCTGGGAGCAGGAGGAATTTCTAAGGAGGTGCCAGCACCCAGCTTTATCCTCTGCATTAAGAAGCAGTTTGTACTTCTAACAAAATCCCCATTGCTCCCCTTTGGCGGAAGGGCAGTAGAAAAGCCTTGCCTGGGTCTGGCTGTTCATAATACTTAGACAGATTTGAATCTGAGATTCCTCCATCTGTATTCCCTGGTGCAAACAGGCTTCTTGCAATTCTAATGTTGGGCTGCCGGGAGGTGCTGCCAGAGGTGTCAGCTGCTAAGAGGATGATAGATTGATGAGGCAGCCAGCAGGAGGCAGGGCCAGCTCAGGAGCAACCTCTTTCTGTATTCATACTCTCTGTGTCCCAGATAAGACCCTGGTGGTTCACTAAGGTTCATGATCCCATGATCTTTCTGCAGGACTCCCTGGGAAGGAAGCAGGGAGGGAGGGGAAGACTAGGTTTCCCACCCCTTCCAACTCTGTTTGCCATCATACTTGGGGTGCATGTGAAATGCAAGAAACCCTTTATCCCAAACATTTATTCTTGCTTCTAGTTGAGTAGAGAGTTATCATTCATCATATTTATAAAGAATTGTTTAAATTTCCTAAATACTTTCAGGTCCATTTCTAACTGTGTTCTTAGGTTGGGATTATCATGCTGGCATCTCTCAGGAAGTAGGAGAGTATTATTCTGTCCATGTGGAAAGTGGGGAAACAAGGGCTCAGAGAGGTCCAGTGACTGGCCCGTGTTTACAAAACTTGTAAGAGACTGAGCTGGGACTTGAACCCAGACCTCCAGGCCAAGCCTCTGCCTGACTGCACAGATGTGCATATCCACCTTCCAGAGTTCCCAAGCCTTTGAGAGGAGAGCAGATGGGTCAGGCTCACTGCCCATCCCTTCTTCTATGCAGGGAGTTGCAAGACCCTCTGCAGTGTTAGGTGAAAAGAACCAGCTCTGATTCTTTGGCCCTGGACTCTCTCAGAGACCACCCACTTCTGAGAAATTTGGCTGAATATCCTGGCCTGGGGGTCAGAGTTGATGGTCCAGCAGGACCCTTAGGTCACAAACTCCAAATGCTTCATCTGGATCTGTCTCCAACAGCAACCCCCTATTCTTAGGGCCCACTGACCCTTTCTCCTGTAACAGCTCTCCCTTCCCCTTTTGGGGTGAGGAGGGGATATCTTGCAGGTACAGAGAGTTTAGCTGAAATGAGCGTGGTGGTCCCTAATTGGCAAGGGGGCTCTTTCTTCATTCCCAGGGTCTGTTTCTACGTGATTCATTTTTTTCAGGACTGCCTGAGTGCATGAGATACTCACCTGGCCCTGGAAATTCAGATAGATGTTATGGCTTCTGCTAAATTTTCCTCTAATCTGTGTGAGCAGATTGTTCTCTTGGGCACCAAAGACAAAACATCAAGCATCTTTCTGCATTAAGCCATGACCCCATCATGGAGGGACCACATTTTGTATTGTGAAGACCAGTTGCTCCAAACTTCACCGATTCTACTGAGCAAACGCTTTGAAGCACTCACATCCAATATGTGTTTCTGATTGATGAATAACTTATGTATCCTGTCTATCTGTACCTTTAAAAATTCTTTTTTGTATTTATATTCAACAGAGGACTTGTACATTCAAGTCAGTATCTATATTGCAGCTGGCTAACCAAGTGTGGAGAAGGTCTCCTCTTATGGAAACAAAAAGAAACAAGAGTTAATCCATGTGTTTCCCTTCAACTTGCCATTTTTCCAGAATCTTAGATGATAAAATTTGTTCTTTCAGGAGTCATAGGTAAGGCTGTGCACTTTAACTCCTGGAGTACACAGTTTCAATCCATATTTTAAGTATTAGTAATGCTTGACTTTCTCTTTTTTAGATTTAAAATAAATAAAGTTAAGGTTTCAATATTTCATTCTTACACCTGATTTTGAAGCTCTGATGCTGGCAGTGGAACCCTCATAGAATCAGGATGGGCTCGAGGGCAGGACAGGGCCCCTTTGAGTACTGGGGAGGATGAACCTGGCAGGTGAAAGTGGGGGATTTTGGAGGAATGTTTTGGTCTCGTGTTACTGTCATATTCTAATGAATGAGAACACTTCCCAAAGGAGCGTGCATCATAGCAGCAGTTGCAGAAAGTTATATGAGCAGGAGTTTAAAAGAATACATTTTATTATAATAATTTAAAAAATAATCAAAAGTAAAAAGAAGAGAGTAGTGAACCCCCATATACCTGCCACTTACTGCATCACAGTCAATCAGGCAGAACTACAGTTTGTGTTTATTCAGACTTTATGATGTGCCAGGAATTGGTGTGAGGGCACAGCTGCTTCCTCACGACACCCCTGAGAAGTAAGTATTGCTTTTAATCCTACCTTACAGATGAGGAAACTGAGGCTCAGAGAGGTGAAATGACTTGCTCAAGGTAAGGACTAAGGTTTGTCTGACCCCAAAGCCCAGAGCCCAGAATCTTTTGGGAATATGGCCAGGACAGGGAAGTGAGTCCTTACAAATGAATCACAGTATGGGCTCATGCGTACGACAAGCCTCCACTCTGAGTCAAGCCCTATGAAGGTGAATCCAGGGCCAAAGCTGTTCTGTAGAGGCCTCCTAAGTGTCCGCTCCCCTGGGTACTGTAGTTGGGTTTTCTCTAGGACTTCCTCTCCCTCTTCTTGTTGTTCCCTCTACTTAGTCCTCTCCTCTAGGTCTGCTCCTACCCCTCAGCTGGCTCATCACTTCTAGTAGCCCCCAGCCCTCACCCTGGTGCCCAACAGTTTCCTCTTCTGTTCTCTGAAGGTCCATGAAACCCTCACCTTTCCTCCCATGGTGCCTGTCACACTGCTGTAATCACAGGCTTGGTTGTCTGTTCCTATGGATTGCAGGGTTCACAAGGGCAGACCCAGCATCTGTGTGGGTCACCACTGAATGCCCCACCCCTGAAATTAGAATGGTGCCTGGTACACTGTAAATGCTCAATAAATATTTATGAAAAGGATGGGTGGGGAATACTGGGGATCTAAACAGGATAGATCTTAGAAAGTTTTCCACCTGGGTGTCTGACTTGATAGTGGGATCAGGGGAGCTCTAAGCAAGATGAATACTGCTCTTAACCGATGGGCCACCACCCCTTCTACCCTGGTCCTGAATTTGTAAGGTTTAGGTGAGTGGGAAGACGGTGTGCAAAAAAGTATATATTTCAACCGTTAAGGCCCTTGTCACACCTCCCACATGGACAGAACCTTTTGGTTGACATGAGCTTATGACCACTGCCACCCTGGGCTGATGCAGGGCTGCTTTGGGCCACTCCCCAGGTCATCCAGGATGTCGCTTAGTCTTCTGGGCTGCTTGGCAGCAGCCTCACTTCCAATGGCATCTCTCAGTTGGCACTTTTGCTGTTGAGATTCTTCTATTTTCCTCAAATAAATAACATCTTTTGAAAAACTGTTGATGTGATATGCATTTACAAAAATGTAAACAAGTTATATAGAAATACAAGAGAGAAAGTAAAAATTCCCTCCCTCCTTATGCAATCTCTTTCCCCAGAAATAATAAACATAACACTCTAAACACTGTTCTGTACCAACTGTTTCCTGGAATGATCCTCTTGAACGAGTTTCTTTTGACCAAGGTGTACACCATTGTATCAGTGACCATGAACTTCAGTGGGTTAAGTGACCTGGGAGCTGTTCCTGATGCTCCTGCTCTAGCAGAGGTACAGCCTCTGTAAACAGCATTGCTCTTCCACTTAGATATAGGCCCTCCATTTCTGCCCTCATGTGGGAAAACCCCACCTTACTTTCAAAGCAATATAAATGGTGTCTTTATCCAATTTACAGGTTACTCAAGTGCTTCCCTTCCTTTGGTATTCATTGTCTACCTCTTGGTGTATTATCTACATCAGCAGTCCCTGAATTGGGACTGCGTGAATTAAAGAAAGAGATCAACCCAGCCAGACCAGTTTTGCTTCTGGTGGCACAGGGAGTAGGAAGGGACTCCTGGCTGTGTTTGTGTGTGTGTGTAAGGGGGGCATTCTGTGCTGCAGTTAGGTTGGGCCTTGCTGCTGCCTGTGTTTTGCTTCCAGCTTTTCAAACCCTGTGAAAAATGCACTATATCTAAGGGAGGGTGAAGGTTCATGGAGGCAGGGCCACTGGAATTTGGGGCCTGATGGTGCCGGGGGATTTCCTAGAGAAAATACCATTCTTGATTTTGACTCTTGGGCAACCGACTGGCAGAGTTGTACTTTTTAATGGTGTGTGTCTGCTTCTCCACAAGGGTTTTTGTGGGACTTAGTAAATGAATCCTCTTTCCTCAGGTGGAGGCAGCATTTCACAGGGTCACAGTTTCCTGAGTGCGAAGGAGGCAGGAATCTGACTTCCATTGATTACTCTGTTGTCCTCAGGCCTGAGGTTTGGAAAATGGCCCCCTTCTCCTTTCTCTTCCTCCATTACAGTCCTGGCTGTGGGGCTGAGTGTTGTTGCCTCTCCCCAGGCATTGCCCCTGGGAATGGGGAGAAAGATAGGGAAAGGCAGGATCGTCTGCTCTGACACCCAGGGACTCCTGGCCAGCTGCAGAGATTGACACAGGCACAGGGAAGCCAGACTACTCTGGGTATCTGGCCCTGCAGCTAGACTGAGTGGTGAGCAGCAGCTGAGTGCACCAAAATAGCCCAGCCCACTAAAAGCAACCAAGTTACAATGCACAGTGGAAAGAGGGGAAAAAAAGGAGAAAAAGAAAGGTGGTTTTAACCTTTTTCCATTTTTTATTAAGCTGAGCTTTTTATTTGTGTTATCTTGCTTAATTTCATCAATGAAGGAAATTGAGGCTCAGCTAGTTAAATAGCTCAAAAGTTATGGCAATCTGTGAAGGCTGAAACTAAGGCACAGAGAGGGCTAGTGATTTGCCCAAGATCATACAGCAAAAAAGTTTCCCCAGTCTGAGGCCCAGGTCTGTCTGATTTGAAGGTTCTGTCTTTTGTAATCCAATGCCCTGTTTCTCATACTGGACTGCTGGGTATTTGAGGCTTGTCCCATAACCTCTCTAAGCTATGATTTCTTCTTCTAAAGTACCACCTATTCCTTAAGACAAATGGGTGAATGAATGAGCTAATGGAAGTCACTATGTTAATGGAAGTGCTCAATAAAAGTGGTGACATCAGCATTCAAACATTTATTTCAAAAATGTCACTTTCTCTTCTATACCAGTTGGCAAGTTTTTTAATAGTACTGACATTCAGTGGAATGCACTAATGGCTTTTGAACTTCGATTTAGGCTCACCTTTACCCTAAGCTGGCTCTGCACTACTTTGACAGATATTTAACTTGCTCAGCCTTACTTTTCCCAACTGTAAAATCGGGCCAGTGTTCCTACCACATGGGGAAGATTTTAATGAGATGCCACAACACAGTATGAGGCACAGAGTCAGTGCTTGAGGCCCAGGGATGGTAAGTATTGTTGTTGAAATCATTCTTAGGGAGTGTGCTGTTCTTTCCAGAACATTTCAAGAAGCATAAAACCCAGGCCACTTGGAATGAAAAGGGGCAGGATTTCAGTGTCAATAGCTGGCATTTATGAGCACACCAGTGGTTTAGGAGCCACCATGGACATTTCCCAAATGGGTCTATAATTCTTTCAATAAGTCTGTGAGGTAAGAATAATTGCACCCATTTCACAGATGAGGAAGTGAGAAGACATTATCAACAATTATGTGTCAAAGCCAGGATTCAGCCTGGTGCTTTTACCACCATTCAGACATTGGCGTCTTGGAGAGGAGAGCCTCATGGGAAGCACTGCTGTGCTGGTTCCCATATACTGGTATGTGTGCAATGATCTGGTGCAGATCCTGGCTAGATCCTTTGTTGACTCCCAGGCTAATAAGCCCCTGCATAATTGGTCCTGGAGCTGTAACTAAGTCTTACAGTTCTACTACATGAATATGCAAACTCCCATTGACTCCTAGCTCTTTCACCACTGATTTCAAATTGACAGGCACATTCTGGTGGCTCAGGGCCTGTCGCCATGCATAGTAAGAGCATCCGCTAATCCCCGTTGAAACTTCTACGGCTGGGTGAGAGGGTACACTAAGGGCATGCAGTCCAGGCCACAGCCTCTTTCAAGGCTTGCCCTGCTTCTGAGATCAATATGGATTTTGCAAGTCTTTGGAAAGTGGCCTTCTTCTTTTTTCCCCCAGCTGCGGGATGCACATGGAAGCTCAGACCCTGCCCACAGACAGAGTCTGATGGCAGAAATCTGCTGGCCTTCAAACTTTGAAACCCAGCTTTACCACATGTCCCATTCAAAATCTGCTTAATGGCTCTTCATTGTGTCCCTAGCACTGTGGCAGGATACCTAGTTGCTACCCTTGTTCACTCTGGCTGGTGACAGGAATAATAACTATCAACGATAAGAGATAACACTCCTTTGAGTACCTACTGGGAGGCACACATGACTGTGGTGACCTCATGTGAAACTCTCTGTGGCCCTGCAATATGGGCATTATACTTTCCATCTAATAGTCAAGGAACTGGGACTTGAGAAGTTAACTGACCTATGCTACAGCCCTGTAGCTAAGAAATGGTGGGGCCTGAGTTCAAGTCCAGATCTGTCTGGCCACAATGCACAACAGAGATGCTGAGGTATGTGGTGAGACTTTGCACATGAGGAGGGGTTGCTTGGATGGCTCCTCTAGGCATGGGGGATCTCCATCTGGAAGCTAGAAGGCCAGGAATGGTTAGAGTAATCAGGAGTAATGCCATATGAATTATAGTCATCATCCTTTAAAAAAATAAATTAAAAAAAATTTTAAACTTTTCTTTTTTTAAGATTTATTTATTCATTTTATTTTTTAGACAGAAGGGAAGGGAGGGAGAAAGAGAAGGAAAGAAACATCAATGTGCGAGAGATGGCGACGTGGTAGGAGGGAGCACACGCCGCCTACCGTTTCAAAAGACAGAAAAACCTAACCATACTAAAGAGGACATTGCAGCTTACATGAAAATGAGAAATCAAAATTGTAGCGGACACGGAAAGACCAGATGGTAAGGAGACTACTGCAGGA
>CM052541.1:82888134-82911649 GCA_028533065.1 Trachops cirrhosus
GGTGCGCAGTTTCTGGGTCCCGAGGGGCGCCCACTTCTCCTACCTCCGGGGCCTGGGCCGCACCGGGGCCTGGGCCGCACCGGTCCCGCGGAGCGCCTGCTCCTTTTCCTTTTTCAATGCTGTGGTTTCCGAGACTTTCACCAAACCACGCTCTCTCTTCGGGTTTTTCAATGTCACAAACTTAGTTTTTGTTAGGAGACAATCACTTACTCTGAAATGAGCTTTCTTACTCTCTCTCTGGGCAGATCTAACTGATTCATTCCCTGCTGCCACCTGGATGTTTCCGGGTTTTGTCTCGGCCCTCTGCCTATCAGCTGCCTAGTGCCCTGGAAAGTGGATGGCCCGAGCCACACCTCTAGCTTTACTTTGCTCTGTCTTGCACTGCCCTTGTCCATGGGTTAGGCCACACACTCACATAGTGTCTGAGGAAGATTGGTTTTTAGCTAAAGGTCAAGGCAAATTGCCCAGGGATCCCTAGGGAGGGCTTTCTGTGGGTGCACATACCAGCCATGGCCAGCAGGGGGCGGGCAAGGCCCTGTATCCTGGTCCACAGGGTCGGCATTAGAAACAGGGACTGGCTGAAGGTGAGGGTCTGGGTCGGGGTCGGGGTCGGGGTCGGGGTCGGGGTCCGGGTAGGGGTGGAGGGCGGGTGCGAATCCAGTCCCAGTATACTCACTAAGTGTGCCTCTGAAGACTTCCAGCTGCCACCCAGTTTATCTCCATAGCCTGGGGTGTTAGATAACCATCAGATGCCAGGCCTACAGAGCACAGACAGCAGGATGACTTTGGGAAAATTACCCTCTAGGTTGTTTTAGTTTGAGATGCAGAATTTTGGACTGGGAGAAGGGAGAATGGGACTCTTCTTCTTTCCTCCCTTCTGCCCACTGGACCTAAAGTGATCTAACCTGGTCTTCAACATGTATGTCTTTTATATTCTAGTCTCTTTCTCAAAAACAATGTGGTCCAACCCAGCATTCCTCCAACTTCAGTGAACATCAGAATTACCAGAGACTTGCTAAAACACAGATTCTTGGATCTATCTCCAGAGTTTTGATACAGGAGGTCTGAGGTTCATACTTTCAGAATCACAGGTCTAGCCTCCTCCTACCTCAGTTACCAGCCTAGCTGGATAGGTTTCCTAGAAGGAAGGGTATCAATTATAGATCCAGACAGACTTAGAGTCCTGTTCTGCCTCCGTCTCTGTGACCTTGGGTGATATCTCACCTTTTCTGAGCTGAGATTTCATCAGAGTTAAAGCAGCCTCATCTTCCACTCCATTGCCCTGTGCATGCTGTCACTCACCAAGGCTGCTGAGCCACCACTTCACCAAGAGGCTGACTCCTCCCTCCTCCCTCTGACAATCTTCTCCCCACCCCCACTGGTTCTGCTGGGGCTGGGAGCAAGGGAGATGGAGTGCTGGGCTCACTCCCCACTTCCTGCAGGTGCACAGGAGCTGGGCAGAGACAGTAAGCCAAGAATGGGCCACCCCATGTCTCTGCTCACCTGTTTCTGGCCTGTGGTTCCATTTTCCATGTGTTAGACATGGCCCCTCCCCTCATGCCTCCCCTATCCTCCAATATCTAGAAGACACCCAGGGCCAGGCCACCAGCCCCTTCTCAGTCTATTTTATCACTACTCCCCATCAGGCGCCAGAATTAGAATCAGAGTCTGCAAAAGTCTTGGCTGCAAAAGCCCCAACCCCTGCATCCAAAGATCCGAGGTTGTGTCTCCCAATTTCGACTTACTCATTGATGAAATGGGAGCCCACAAGAGTACTCACTTATTTCTCCTTCTCAGAAATTCTGTCCTGATGCTGTCCCTTGAAGTCTCTTGAGCACCACCTGGAGAGAAGAGAGGTGGTCTCAGGAAAGATCATTTTTATGTCCTTGGGGCTAATTTCCACCTGACTTTCTTCTCCTTATAGAAATTGGAATTGCCTGGCTAGAAAAGCAGTCCCCCTAGGATGTGTTGCTGGCTCCTTTGTGCCTCTGCTCAAGGACCCCCTCCTCTTGGAGGCACTTCCTGCACCCCTATCAATCCCTAATCCCCCCTAAAAACCCCTGCTCACATCTCAAGACTGACAGGGTCTTCTCTCTGAATTTTTTTCTGATGTTCTCACTCTATCTGACTGTTACTTGTTTACTTGTCTCTCTGCGCTTCTAGGAGCCCTGTGGGGAGAAGGGTCTCCTTGCCCCCAGAGCTCAGTGACAGGCAGGGAGGGCCAGGGCAGTTGCCAGCACACAAGGTGGTATTAGTCTGTGTGTGTGTGTGTGGGGGGGGTGCGAATTTCCACTGTGCCTCTTTTCAGGGATTCCAGTCTCTAAGAGGAACTCAGCACGTGTGTCTACTCTGCTCAGTGGAGCGGGGAATCTGTCCTAGGGTCCTCTTACATTTTTCCATCTTGCAACATTTATGAAGGTGTAGAGAGGCTGAGGGCCCCATGGGCCCAAAAATTTAACTTTGGAAACAAAGATTCCTGTCTGAGGAATGAGCCAAAGTTGAGAGAGAATCTCTTACATCCACCCTCCTCCCTGAAAATGCTCACAACTTACCCAACCCATCCATTCTCCTTCCTGCTCCCCATCCCCACCCCAGACACTCCTGTCTGTACCCACCTTCTACACACTATACTATGAGGGCTTATTAAACCTCTGGGTGTGTGCAGGGTCTCTTTATGTTGTCCTCCATTAGTCCCCTTTGGGAAGGAGGCCTCAGGGTCTGTGTTGTGCCTTTACCAGTCACTGTCATCTCTATTCCAGGCATGCTGGGCTCCTCCAGCTCTTCCAATCCTCCAAAGACCCACTAGTGTTTAGCTCAAAGAAACCCTTTGATGTCCTAAATGACAAAGCCAGACACAGGAGGAGGGAGGAGGCTTCAGGAGACAGCTCCCTGCAGACACCTCAGGAGGGGCAGCTGTCTGGCTGTGGGCTTCTGGCCATCTGAAGCATTTTGTTTCAGCTCCACTTGGGGGCTTTGTTCTCAGAGCTGCCTCGCCTGGCTTCTCTTGGGTTTCCTTGGGGAAGTGCAGAGTCACCAGGCCAACCTAGCCCAGCTGTGCAGGTATAGGCACAGGGCCTGGGTCTGCTCCAGCAAGTAGGAACCCTGCTTTGCCCAAGGCTGCCCAAGCCTTCTGTTATCCTGCCAGAGTCCACTTTTCCATCCAGGCTCCTTAGGCATCAGATCTCTGGATGCAGGCAGGGGTCAGAGCTTTTTCAGCCAAGACTTTTGCAGACTCTGGTTCTAATTCTTGTATCTGGGTAAGTCTCACTTTTCTCATCCATAGAATGGGGATGACAATGATAATACCAACCCCAGAAGATTGGACGACACAATACACGCTGTGGTAGAGCCTCTGGCACATTCAGGCTCTCAATGAATATGAACTCTCACTCTCTCTTCCCTCTTCTTCATAACTCAGTGGTTCTCAATCCAGACTATTCATTAAAATCTCCCAAGGAGCATTCACAATGAACCAGTTCCCAGACTCGACCAAACCTGACGACATAGTGGCTCTGAAGGTGAGGTTTGCTTCTGCACTTTTTTATAGCTCCTGAGGTGATTCTGGCAGCCAGCCAAGGGACAGAGTCCTAACCCCACTCTAACAGGGCCCCTCTTCCTGACCTGCCCTGTCCAATATGGTTGCCACCAGCCATAAGTGACTATTTAAATATAAATTCATTAAAATGAAAACTTCACTTTCTTGATCACACCAACCACTTTTCAAGTGCTCAGTAGCCACGTGTGGCTAGTGGCTACCTTATTGGACACACAAGTCTAGAATGTTTCCAGTGTTGCAGAAAGCCCTTTTGAAAAGCATGGCCAGACCAGCAGTGGCCAATGGAAATACAATGCAAGCTGCATATGTAATTTATGCAATAAATTTTTTTTCTAATAGCCACATTAAGTAAAAAGAAATAGGTGAAATTAATTCAGATAATATATTTTATTAATCCCATAATCCAAAAGGGTATTTTAACTACAACATGTAATCAATATGCAAAAAGTCATGAACTTTTTACACTTTTGGTGTACTAAGTCTTCTAAGTGTGGTGACAGTTTACATTTTTGGAACATCTCCTCCTCACAGGCAGCTTTCAAGTGCGCAAACACTATGTGCCCCACTCAACATGTACACCTGGTAAGTATGAAACCATTGCCCATGACAGAATGAAATCGCTGAGCCCACATGTAGTGCTTTAGGACTTATGAAGCACTTTGATTCCTCCAAGAGCCCTTTGACCTAGTACTATGATTTTCAGGCTGGTCAGAAGCATTGCCCAGGAGAGCAGCTTGTGCAACAAGTAGATGGCACTAGAACACACATATCCATTTATCTATTTGCTGTTGTAGTATCCCCTGGGTCAGTGAGTGTCCAGGCCTGGGCAAGTGCAACTTATGCTGCCCAAATAGACTGGTCATTCTTTGGGGACAGAGAGCCTGTCTCCTATGCTTGTTGGGCTTTTCCTAATATTCCCTCCTCCAACCCACCTGTCCATGAAGTAAGATGTTACCTGATAACTTGAGTGGTCCTGGAAGGTCTCTCAGGCTAGAAAACATGGGGCTGGAGGCTCCCACCATCATCCATCCTTCCTGCTGAAGCATCTATGCCACCATCACCCCAAATAATATGGTAGATGTGTCACCAGGGAAAGTTTATGCAGCCACCAACTGTTTGTCATTAGTGCCTTAATATACATTGATTAGTCCTATTGGTTTATATTAGAGGGTGGCCAGGCATTAATGTAATGGACAACAGCTCCATTGTAATAAAAGAATGTGGAATAAAGACCAGAAACACAGAGCTCTGTCTAGGATAAGAGATGAGTCAGGGATGAGGCAGGCCAGGACGTCAGGAGCCAGTGAAGATTCAGGGGGCAAGCTGGGCCAGAGAAAAGAGCTCTGGCAGCTGGAAAACAGCAGGGGCAGAAAGCCATGTCCACCTTAAGGTCAGCACCACCTTGGCTTTGGCACACTGTGGGCCCTAGTGGATGTGCTGAAGGGGAATGAACATATGTGACATCAGAAGCTCGAGAAGGTGTGCAAGTTGGAGTCCTGCTCTCTGCAGACTTCCATCTCACAGCTTCTTCTAGGAGCCCAGTGGACAGTGCTGTGTTCAGGCACTCAAGAGGCCAGCTGGCAGGCTGACTGGACCATCATCTCTTGCTGGGCTCCTGTGGGCAGTAAGACCATCCCTGAGGTATGCTGCTGGCACCATGTAAGAGCAGTTCTCTGAAACCCTCACACCACTCCCTGTCTTTATTCTGACTGTTCTCCCAACCACTCCCCATAATGTGTACCTGATGCTTTCAAATTATCTGCTCATGGGGATACCATACCTGACCCTGAGAAAATACACCCTGATATGTTTCTGGACTCTAAATATTACTCACTTTTTGACTTATACTCCATTCCTCCTCCATGTCCCCCAGCTTCCCAGTGCAGACCTTGGCCCAGCTGCTGGGGATGTCAGCCATGCTAACACCTCCCAGACTCCATGGTGGGGCAAGACCTGACTCCAGGTCTCCTCTAACTACTTTAGCCAGAGTGATGCTGGCAGGAAAAGTGATGTATTGCAGGTTATGACAGCTATTCAAATCCAGGGACTGCCAGCCAAGGCCAAAATGCTTTTTTTCATCCACCTGAAAAATGCTCCTTGAGCACCAAATCCAGACCTCACCCTACCCCAGGGCTTCCCAATCTCACTGGCTGAGGCTGCATGGATTGCTTTTGGATAATGGGCTAATGAATCAAGATCATCCAAATGGTTTTCTCCTGCACTGAAGTGTCCAAATACCAGGCATCTCTGTTCATGGATTCAGCATGTAATGATCCCTCCTAGAAAATCATAATCCATCAATCTCTCCTTTCAAGACCATCAATCAACATTCTAGAATCCATGGCTTCACTGTCATTCCAGGAGTTTTCAATCACTTTGCTATTTCCTCATGCTTTCAGAACAAAGCAGTGACACTAGGAAATTGTGTTTTGACATGAAATCATTATGTGTTTTAAAACCTCTCCTTCAATGTTGGACTTTTCCTGCCTTCTGTGCTCCCCTGACACATCTCCTGTTATGACCTGCAGAGTGAGCCCGTTTCTTTGTTAAACTCTCAGGCACAGGTGAGGGACACACAGTCCAAAAGGAAGAAACAGGAAAAATAAGCTGCCCATTCTATTTGGGCACCAGCATGTGATAATTAGTCTGTCTCATCCAATCGGAGCCTCTCAGTATATTTCCTACAGGGATATCTAAGGGACTGGTGTGTGTCAGAGTGGGGGAGGGGACACTGGGGCAGGTATGTGTGCAGGGAAGTAGCACACAATCAGAACACTTAATGTGAAATTTAACTGTACATGTTCAGCAGTCAGTCAATAGGTTAGTAGGAACAGGGGAAGATTAAAATTCATGGTATGCTGATTCTGCCCATTGACCTTCTCACACCAGCCCAGAGTGAGGGGTGGCAGGAGGTGTGTGCTGGCTGCCCCATAACCATGTCCCCGTCCCTGCACGCCTTCCCCACTGGCCACACCTTTCTTTGCTGATGCTGACTGATTCTAGTGTTTAGAAACACGTATTTCTTGTACAAAGAGCTCCTAGACACACACTGATTACTGATCTGATGCTCAGCCAAAGATGAGAGCTGGAAGAGAAATGGACAGAGCTGGGTTCCAGGGAACTGCGGTGTGTCTATCTCATCTCTTTCCCAGGGCCTTTCCATGTGAGATTTTGATTCTACGCAATTCTTCATAGATGTGCTGGTGTTAGATCTAAGCCCCTGAGGATGGGGCTAAGACACATTTGGCAGGCTCAGCCTCTCAGAATCACGTCAGGCTTAATGTGCACCCTGCTAGCTGTGTCTTCTCAGTCATATTACTTAACTTCTCTGAGCCTCAGTTTTCTCATCTGAAAGTGAGGGCCAGTAATACCTTGCTTGTAGGGTTTGACATGAGAGTTAAAGATAAAATATGCTTCTGTGGGACCTAGTGGTTGTGCAGCAAATGGTGGGTCTTGTTATCATTATGGATAAATGGGTTCTTGCTCAGGGACACTGAGCTGCCAATGTCACTGAGGTGCTTCATTTAAAAAAGAAGAGATGCTGTTGAGTTACTTTCTGCTGAACAACAGTAACTTACTTTGTAAATAATTGATGCTGTGAGCAGACTTCCAGTGTTCACATCCAGGTAAGGTGTAGGAATGATGGCTCCACATACTAAATCACCTCATCTTTCCTTTCTTGAATAAATGGAGTCTCTGCTGGAGGTCAGAAAGAAAGTCACACAAGTGTGCCTTCCAAAGAAAGTGCCACTGGGGGAGGCTTCAGGTTTGCCCTTCCATGCTGTGTTGGGGGAAGTACCAGCTGCCTCTCTCTGCAGTTTTTAGGCAAGCAAAATTTTTACCCAGCACCCGAAGTCTCCCCTTCCAGTGGCTGTCCTTTCCTTTTTGTATCCACTGTTTCAAAGGTTTTCAAACTGCTTTGCAGTGTTGCTAAGAGGTTCTATTCTAGTCTGGTCTTCCTTGGTGGTACCCTCCCTTAACACTTGCCTGTCCTGAGCCCAATCTCATGGGACTTGAGTTTGGCTAGCACTACCCCCAGTAATCTCTCATGCATTTTAGGACTGCTTCATAGTGCGTTATTCTGGAGCTGAAAGGCATCTTTCTGTAGGCTACCCTGCCCTGCCCCCATTTTTCAGTCTAGCAAGATGAGGCTTCCAGCCAGCCTCACAGCAACTTTGACTGTAATTCATTCACACTAAGCTCTGACCCCTCTGTCAGGCAGGTGAGAAGCTGGGACTCAGAAATTGGCTTTGGGACTGGTCTATGGGTGGAAATGGCATAAACCATAATTCAAATATCTGTGCTGAAAAGGGGAGAATGTAGACTGGCTTCTCCATCTTGTGTGCTGAACTCTGTCTGCAGGGGCCTGATCTGGGACCTCTGGGTGGAGGTGACAGTTAAAGTCAGGCTAGGGGTCTATTCATGACCTGGATACTCATTAGCCCAGGAGCTATGGGAGGGGCTGGTCTCAAAAGTTGCTGGCTGGACCCAGGGAGAGCTTTAGGTCTCCCCCAAGAGGTGGGGTGAATCCCTCCACTTACTGAACATCTTCAATGTGCTAGGCACTGTTCAAAAGATTTTCATGTGTTAACTCCCCAGACCCAAAAAGGGCCCTTGGAGGCAGAGGCTGATGCTTACAGGTGAGTAAGTGAAGTCCTGGAGGTGCAGTCACTGGTCCGTGATGACACATCCAGAAAGGGGAGAACCAGGACTCCAGACCAGCCCTGCTGTTCTCAAAGCCCATGCTCCTTCCCACACTCTTCACAGCCCATCATATGCTCACAGCTGGCTTCAGGTCAACAGGAAAAGAGAGGAAAAGAGATGATGGGGAAACTGAAGCAGAGCCCCCATGGGAAGATAAGGCCAAGATGCAGTGGGGAAGCAGAAGATGGCCATAGCTCAGCCCTGGTGAACTAGATGAGGGTCCTTCTTCAGATGGCGGGCCGGGGGCGGGGGCAAGTCCGGCATGTTTCCACCTTGGCCAGGTAAACTCAAGGGGTACATCCCAGGCCACATGCTTGCTTCTCAAAGGCAGAAGCTGGGGTGCTGCACTTAACTAGGGAGCTCCTGTAGACTCGGAAGGAGGATCACCATGAGTTTCACGCACTGTGGTGGGCTCTGCGTAGGAGCATTTTCCTGTGGGGGGCCCCATGAATTATAATTTTGAGGTGACCCTCCCCACTGGCCAACATGAAAGACCAGCCTGCAAGTGCCTGAGGGAGGCCATGCCTACTCTCTCTAATGAGAACTTGCCTGCCCCAGCAGTTTAGTCAAACTGCCTGCAGGGCTACCTGCTTTCTAGTTCAATGAAGTCCCCTAGGGAAGGAACTTTAAAGAGGTTTCAAATCATAACAGTGCTTTCCTCTGCTCAAATCACAAACATTTCCCTCCCCTCCATCACAGCAAGGGCACACACAGAGAAAGATATCATTGAGAAAATCCCATTTTTGGCTGTCAGAACAAGCAGGGACAATGAACACTTACTTAGCTGATTTCTTTCTGCCGGAGAAGCCATCCTTTGGTTGAGTGTGCAAGCAGACCAGCATGGGGTGGCCTCCACACTAAAGTCCTATCAGAGGAGGGGTAGCAGTTGCCCAAGGGTGGGAGCATTCTTCTCCACTCAGAAGGGTCACTTCTCCTTGAGGTACATGCCATGGCACCCCAGTGGGCAGGAAGTAACAACAACAATAAAGGTGACATCAGCAGCAGGGAGAATAAAGCAGAGTCTTCTTTTCACTTCCTTTTGGGTCTCGTGTACAGAGGAAGCCAGGCTCAGAGGGGAGACAAATGGTGGGCACCACAGGGCAGCTAAGAGAACTTGTTGAGACAGGCTTGCCAAATATCTGTTGATGTCCAGAAATAATTAGAGACTTGAGGGATAGATTAGAGGTCCTGGAGTAGTGGGTGAAATCAATTCAATGAGAACCTTGTCACAAAGATTGTGCCTACCAGGATGCTAGGCACAAAGTATGCCCCTGCAGTACTTTCTGGTTAATGTATTGATCAGGGACTTCTCTTTCAGTGGGGTACACATAATGACTTTCTCTGAATTGCAGTCAAATGGAAACTTGTATGGAATAATAATCCAGGCTTCCAAGGAGGCCTTGCTGGTGGCTCTGCCTCGGAGCCCCTTCTCAAGTTTGGGGTGCTCAGTCAGCTTCCTCAGCTACCTGGGGACAGGAGCACTTGTCCCCAGCTTGAAACCAAGCTTCCCTGGCTTTCTTTGCATTGGGAAGGCTCAGCTCCAGGAGACCCCAGCCTCCAGCAAGTCTGTTTGGGACACAGGGGAGACCAAGGCTTCTGCATGTCTGAGAAGTTTTGTGAGTTACTTTCTTGTTTGTTCTCTCAGAACAAAATCTTTGAACCACCTTCGTTCAGTCTCCCTTTCCAAGGGCACCCAGTCCCCCATGGCCAGAGGGCACAGGAGGGCAAAGGGACAGGGGGTGCCATGGGCAGTGATAGGTGAGGAGGCCCTCCCCTGTGGCTGGCAGGACTGCTTCCCATCCATTTCACTCCAGTACATTTGATTCAGAGTCACAAGTGGCTTGTTCCTCTTCTAAGAAGCATTTGAATTTTAAAAAAACACCCAAGAGAGGAAACACTTAACCCAAAGGAGTGAATATTTAATGTTGGCATTTCAGGTTTTGTATGGGAGAGGTCTTAGAGGGGTCTTTCCCAATGTTCCTCAGAGTAACACTCCCTCCACCAGACCCCACCTCTTCTGCACAGGCAGCAGCCCAGCCTGGCAGGAGACCCTTGGGAGAGGCTGCGGGGGGAGGGGATGGGAATGGGGGAATAAGGCTCCTGGCTGGTCTCAGCCTTCAGTTAACTCTGTGTCCCTGAGCAGACAGCTGGCTCCAGTGTTGGGGCTCTGAATGTGGTGACCCCAGGGCCAAATTAAGCCTGTATTTTTTTTTAATTGGGGACTGCAAGACACTTCCAGTGAGACAAGTGCCCTCTGGCTCCCTCCACTTCCCACCAAGATTCCCCCCATTTCCTTTAGCCTAGTTTGTGCCCATCCTGCCTTAGTCATTGACTTTACCTCCTGGCCTCAGGGTGTATTGGCATTTAGACCCCTGTCCCATGGCCCCTGCTTATATAAGGTTATCATGGGGACCTGGGGCAGGATTTAAGGTGCTTTGAAAGCTTTACCCTGGCATGGATATGAGAGATGAATATGATGACAGCTCCACTTCCTTTTCTGTCTCCGGTATCCCAGGACTAAGCCGGGAATCTGACATAGATCATCTCATCTCATTTACTCACAGGCAAGAGGACTCCAGACTCCCTGTCTAAGAGTGGAGCCAGGGTCCGAGGTGCCCCAGCCCATACTCTTTCCTCTTCACAGTAGACTTAGCACCTTTCCTAAGACCCACTGATGAATTAGCTTATGTTGGGGATTTCCTGGGTGATCCTGCTGTGTGGGGAGCAACCTTGGATGTGTGGCATGGGATGGAGAAGGGGAAGACAGGACCTCAATTTTTCTTCATCTTCAGTGGGAAGTTTGAATCTCAGGAATGAGTGCTCCGAGGAGAGATGCTGCCATTCAATGTGTTCCTTGGGTTCTTCCAGATGGGGGCCTTGAAAAAGAAATTCAGGATCATTTGTGGCTATCACTGCTGACTGGGGTGACAATCCCCTTACAAATATCTGTCTTGCTGAAATATCACACCAGTGGCTGTGGTCACATCAGTATTCCCCTGCTCCTTTGGCTGTTAGCACCATGACCCCATGCCCCTTAACCTCATAGAAGGGACAACTAATATGAACAGTGGGTAGTGGTCCTGTGAGGTCTTTTTTTCCAGAGACGGTCTAATCAGATAGAGCTCATGGTCAGCTCTCACTGGCAGAACTGCCACAAGGCTTTGCTGTCAGGCCTATGAGGGGCTGAATCCTGGTTTTCTGCTTAACACTGTGAAATTGAATGAGTTACTTCATCTCTCTGAGATGTTGTTCCCTTATCTCCAAAAAGGGATAATGATGTCTCACAGGTTTAGGCAGATTAGGTAGATTTTAAAGTATATTTTAAATTGTTGCTGTATGAATGGCACTTGTTCTGCATCTTCTTTTTCCCACCTTAACACTGTATCTTGGACTATTCCAGATTAGTCCATAAAGAGTCTCTGCAATATTTTCACATGTGCTTGGTGTTCCTTTGTAAGGATGGACCATAATTTATTTAGCAGTCCTCTTCTGATGGACATTTAGGTTTTTTACAATATTTTGCTATTATAAATAATGCTGGGATAGCAGATTTGTATATTCATTATTTTGTCCATATGCCTCTGTGGTTATGAATAGGCTGCTTCTTTCTTTTCTTTCTTTTTTATTGTTGTTCAGTTATAGTTGTCCATTTCCCCCCCTGTTGCTCTTCCCTGCCCCATCCAACTCCTGCTCCCAAAGACAATCCTCTCCCCATTGTCCTTGTCTATGGATCCTTTGTACATGCTCTTCTTTCCCCCATTTTTCCCCTCCCCTAACCTCTCTGGTCCCTGTCAGTTTTTTTCTTTATTTTTCATGCCTCTGGTTCCTTTTTGCTCATTTGTTTGTTTTGTTGATTAGGTTCCACTTATAGGTGAGATCATAATGGTATTTTTCTTTCACTGCCTGGCTTATTTCACTTAACATGATACTCTGCAGTTCTATCCATGCAAAAGGTAGGAGTTCTTTCTTTTTGCTGCATAGTATTCTATTGTGTAAATGTACCACAATGTTTTGATCCACTCATTTACTGATGAGCACTAAGGCTGTTTCTAGCACTTGGCTACTGTAAATAACACTGCTATGAACATTGGGGTGCATAGGTTCTTTTGAATTGGTGATTCAGGACTCTTAGGGTATATTCCCAGCAGTGGAATCACTGGATCAAAAGGCAGTTCCATTTTTAGTTTTTTGAGGAAATTTCATACTGTTTTCCACAGTGGCTGTACCAGTCTGCAATCCCACCAAAGTGTAGTAGGGTTCCCTTTTCTCCACAACCTCTCCAACACTTGTTGTCTGTTACTTTGTTTATGATGGTCATTCTGACCAGTATGAAGTGATATCTCATTGTGGTTTTAATTTGCATCTCTCTGATGGCTAATGATGTTGTAGGCTACTCCTTTTCTTAGGAATTTTCCCTCCTCCCTGATGAGGTCACCCTACTCATTCTTCGGTGAAGCTCTGGTGTTCCCTCTTCAGGAAGTCCTCCATGACTTTCCTAGAAGAGTCATGTTGCCCTCTTCTGCACCTGGCTGTCCTCTCCTCATGTCTCTATGATGTACTCCTATTCTCACATTTTACTCATTTATTTATATGTCCGTTTCTTCTAAATTGTGAACTTCTTGATGACAAGGACTGTATCTCTCTAACAGCAGAGGCTGCAAATATATCCCCAGTACACAGCCCTACTTTTCACATAGAAGCTTAAGAACTTTGTGTTGCATAAATGAACAGATGAACCCGTCTTTGCCCTCAGGGAACTTATGGTCCAATGGAAGAGATAAAGTCCTACCCAAAGATAATTATAATTACAACACAAGGCAGAAATACAAACACCACCAGAGATATGAATTTCTATTTAGTGCTTCTTAGCCATGACTGCAAATGAGAGTCACTCAGGAGCCTGATTCACAGAGTCTGGTTTGGTCTCCTGTGGAGCCCAGCAACTGGTGATTTGGAAAACTCTCTAAGTGATTCTACTGATAGTTTGGTTGAGAACTGCTGCAATATTGCTCTAGTCAGTGAATCTCCTGGGGACCTTGTGAAAATGCAAATTCTGTTTCAGTGGGTCTGGGTGGGGCCTGAGGCTCCATCTTTCTAACAAAAGTCCAGATGATGCCCATTCTGCTTGTTCTGGGACTATGCTCTGGGTAACACTGTTCTAGAGAGGTTGTCATCACCCATGGCAGCGTATTAGCTTTCCAATTCCCAGTCTGATCGCCAGAACAAATCAATGTCTCAGTCAACTCAGGCTGCTATAACACAATACCAGAGACCATGAGGCTTAATAACAAATGCTTATTTCTCACAATCCTGGAGGCTCAAAGTTAGAGAGCAGGGTGCCAGCAGGCTCAGGTTTTTAGTGAGGGCTCTCTTCCTGATTATGTCCTCACATGGTCTTCCATGACACATGCACAAAGAAAGTGAGAGGAGGCAGATGGAGAGTAGAGAGAGGGAAGGAGAGGGAGAGGGAGAGAGATCGCTTATGAAGGAATTAGTGGCCTTCTTATAAGGCCACTAATTCCATCATAAGGGCCCCACCCTCCTGACCTCATTTAAACCTGATCAACTCCCAAAGGCCTGACCTCCTAATACCATCACATTGGGGATTTGGTCTTTAATATATAAATTTTGGGGGAAGGATACAAACATTAAATCTATAACAGCCAGAATCTCTGGAATTGAGAATATAGGCATTAATATTTTTTAAAGCTTCCAGTTAATTCCAGTGTAGATGAAGCAGTCCTTTATAGCTGTGTGGAAGAACACCTTTCTTGGAAAAGATGCCACTTGTGGCAGTGGGGAAGATGGATCCATTTCCAGTTCTGACAGAAACCATGTGTATGGCCTTAAGCAGTTCACTCATTCATGCAATCATTCACTCACTCAAATAAATATTTGTTGAATGCCAAGTATTGTGGTAGGTTCTGTGGAAATAGCAGTACACAAGGCAGATCTGATCCCTACACTCATGAAGCTCACTGGATAGCAGTGAACAATTAAATTAGTAATTATCATAGAGTATGATTAGTGTTAATAGGGAAAGTATAGGACAATGCTCCAGGTTCCTAGCCAATCAGATAGAGGAAGATAATGAGATCCTCCCTTTCTACTTTAGGAAGTGTGATAAGCATCATAAAAGACATTGGGTTTTGGGAAGCTGTGCAAAATTATGTAAGGTCTGAAGGAATACGACACAAGGAAGTTCAGAGTGTGTGACTAATGGTTCAGAACTAATCCACTTGACAGGCAGGCATACCAACAAAGCCTCAGTCCCGGCACATGTTTTTCTGGATTTTTTTTCCCCTGCTGGGAGATCTGACTTTAATCCTAATTATCTCCATGGCCACCAACACCCACACAGGCACTTAGTGGAGTATGATTTTTCAATGGAGTTGGTTTTATATAGAATCTCCATTTATTACAGGTCTTGAGATGACACAGCTCTTCTGGAATGGGTGTGCAGAGTGACCCTGGCAGAGCAGTAGAGAGAGGTGTGGGCCACCCACCTGCCAGATCCACTTTCAGCACAGTTGTTGAGTCAGGAGGAGGTTCAGAGCCCAGCATTTGACTGAAATCTCAGGTGGTCCTAGACCCAAGCTGGTTGCATGATACAGTATGTGAAGGACAGCAATAATGTGCAGGTGAAAGGCTAAAAAGGCTAAGTTCTTTCATTTCTCTGTATCTTTGAAAGTCTCTGACATCTGTCAAGCTAGAATGCCCTACTGGAGAGCATGAAATGTTGTGGGAAATGGGATGAGGAAATGCCACCCTTCTTAGGTGCCTCTTGTCAGCTTGCTCTTTGTTATTTTCAGTTTGGCCCAACTTAACTATGGCATCTGTCTGCCCACTGCAGACATTTCTCACTTCTTCTCTACTGCCAGCTTCTGAATCTTGATCTCCCTCCCCCTGTAGCTCTGACTCCTATAAGTAACCTTCTGACTTGTGTACTTGCCCCCAGGATCAGCCCTCCCATTAGCCCTACGTACTGTTGACAGGATGTTTCTTTTTCAAAAAACATATTTTACTGATTATGCTATTATAGTTGCCCTGATTGCCCCCCTCCACTCAGCACCCCCCATTCCCTCAGGAAATTGCCCAACCATTGTTCATGTCCATGGGTCATGACATGGGTCATGCATATAAGTTCTTTGGCTACTCCATTTCCTATACTGTACTTTATATCCCCATGGCTATTCTGTAACTACCTATTTGTACTTTAAACACCTCATCTCTTCACCCATTCCCCCATACCCCCTTCCCATCTGGCAACCATCAAAACCCTCTCCATATTCATGATTCTGTTTCTGTTTTTCTTGCCTGGATAGTTTGTTTTTTAGATTCAATTGTTGATAGATATGTATTTTTGCCACTTTATTGTTCATAGTTTTGGTCTTCTTCTTCTGAAATAAGTCTGTTTCCCATTTCACATAATAATGGTTTGGTGATGATAAACTTCTTATCATCCGTTTTTTCTTATCTGGGAAGCTCTTTATCTGCCCTGTGATACTAAATGATAGCTTTGCTGGGTAGAGCAATCTTGGCAGTAGTTTCCTGTTCTTCATGACTTTAAATATTTCTTGCTAATCCTTCCTAGCCTGCAAAGTTTCTTTTGAGAAATCAGCGGACAGTCTTATGGGAATCCTCCTATAGGTAACTAACTGCTTCTCTGTTGTTGCTTTTAAGATTCTCTCTTTATCTTTAACCTTTGGCATTTTAATTATGATGTGTCTTGGAGTGGGCATCTTTGCATCCTTCTTGTTTGGGACTCTCTGTCTATTGGATTTGCATATCTATTTCCTTCACCAAATTAGGGAAGTTTTCTTTCATTATTTTTTCAAATAGATTTCCAATTTCTAGCTCTTTCTCTTCTCCTTCTTATAATCTATGGTGCAAATGTTGAACCTCTTGGAGTTGTCCCAGAAGCTGCTTATACTATCTTCACTTTTTGGATTTCTTTTTCTTCCTGTTGTTCTGATTTTTTGTTTTTGCTTCCTTATGTTGCAAATCATTGACTTGGTTCTCAGCTTCATCCACTCAACTGTTGTTTCCCTGTAAATTCTTTTTAATTTCAATTAGTGTACCCTTCACTTCTGACTAGATCTATGTTATGCTGTTGAGGTCCTCACTAAGTTCCTTGAGCATCCTTATAAGCAGTATTTTGAACTCCCCATCTGATAGACTGCTTGTCTCCATTTAGTTTAGCTCTTCTTCTGGGGTTTTGATCTGTTCTTTCATTTGGGCCAGGTTTCTTTGTCTCCTTGTTTTTGGTAGCCTCCTTTTATTCATTTCTATTATTAGGTCAAGCTCCTTTGATTCTATGTCTTGGTAGTGTGGCCTAATGTAGTAGGTTTCCTGTAGGGTCAAGTGGCACAGCCTTCACTATATCCCAAGCTGGATACTAGAGGTGCTCCCTTTGTGTAGGCTGAGTATACCCTCCTCTTGTAGTTGAGCTTTGGCTGCTGTTGGAAATCAGTGGGAGGGATATACTCAGTCCAGTCTTCAGCAAGGATTGGCTGTGAACACTGACCACCAGCCTTCACACTCACTGGAGGCTCAACTGTGCAGGGTCAGGGTAGTGGTACTCCAACATGGTCTGTAGCTGTCCACTGGGTGTGCTGGCTCTGGGGTTTCCCAGGTGGTGCAGGCCAAGGTCAGCCCCTACCTGTGTTTTACTCTGGGCCACCCTGCCTGAGCTGTAAAGCAATGTGAAATGGCTGTTACTTATGCTGGGCTTGGAGATTTCTAGGCAAAGCCAAACTATGAATCTAGGCTGGCTATTCCTAATGCAGGCCTGGGGCTCACTGAGGCTTGTTGTTGCTTGTCTGAGCAGATTTAAGAGGTTGTGCAGCATGAGAACCATATGAAAAAGCAGCTTGGGTGGGCCCATAAGTTGAGTGGGGCAGAGTTTCTGGGGATCTCTAAGGCAGGTCAAACTGTGTTAGCCAGGTTGATGGAGTCTCAGATATTGCACCAGCTTACCAGCTCTAAAAGGTAGGGTTTAGAAAAGGGACAATGGCTTCTGTCTGCCTTGATGCCAGACACTTTTGTTCCTCTCTATATGCAACTGCTCCTTTTCAAACTGCTACCCCAGTGCTGGATATCAGAGGGAGTGAGTCTGAGTAGGTGAGTCCATGTGTGGGTTCTTTAAGAGGAACTGCTTGGGGCTTTAGCAGTTTCTTCCACTGAATCAATCCCCACTGGTTTTTGCAGTCAGAAGTTGTTGGGACTTATCTTACTGGCACTGGAACCCTGGGCTGGGGAGCCTGGTATAGGGCTGGTATTCCTCCCAAGATATCCCTCCTGAATTTTTATCCAACAAATGTGGGTGAGGGACCAGCCCATTCCACATCTGCATCCCCCCAATTCAAGTATGGATAGATATGGTTTCTTTAATTCCATAGTTGTCAGACTTCCAGTCAACTTGATTTCTGATGTTTCTGAGTGATGGTTTTTCTATATTTTATTTGTAATTTTTATGTGGTTGTGCAATGAGGTAAGACATTTCTTCCTATACTGCTATCTTGACTGGAAGTCAACAGGATGTTTCTAAAACACACGCTTATCTCAGCGCTAACTCCTAGCATCTTTGTAGTTCCCTATTTTCTACTATGTCCATTCCAAACTGCTCTACTTGGTTCCAAAACCCTCCACTATTTGTCTTGTCCTTTAAAATCTTAGCTCCAAATGCCTTACAAAATGTATTCTCTATTCAGACTGTATTTGTCTTAATATATTCCCTCCATCATCTTCATCTTTAAGCACACATGCACATACACAATCATGAACACAACCTTACCTGCTAAGCCCACACCTGGAGGTGAAATATACTGTTGCCTCACCCATAGTGTTTTATATTCTCATCTCCTTACCCAAATCCTGTTCATTCTTCAAGGTGCACTTTCTTTTCCCATAATATGTATGTCCTGTGCTTTACTGCCCACCTACAGTTTGGTATCTCTTGCTCACTGTTTCACTTGTGCTTATTATGTCTCCCCAGCAGAATGTACATGGCTTGAGTGTCGGGACCATACAGGTCATATTGGGGTCTTCTATTTAGCATAGAGCTGGACATTCAGGAAGCTTAGTGAACTGACTGTTTAGTAAATACCTATGAACCAACCAGTGACATCAGCCAGAGGGGCCAGTGCTCCAAGTGGCATGCAGGGATGAGAGACTCATGAGGAAAAAGAAACACCTATGGAATTCAAGCAACGGCATGGTGAGATAAGCTTCTAGAATGTTATTAAAGGGAAAAGAAAAATTAATCCATTAGCAGGTATTTAATGAACATCTACTATATAGTTAGCTATCCCTTATATTACACATATATTACAGCTATCCCTTACCCTAAAGGAACTCAAGGCTTAGCTACAGACAGAAACCCATATATAGCCAACCAAAACACATTGTGATACCATGATAATATGACCTAATGCTATAGGAACAACATATACACAATAAACCATCCTCACCTTGTCTGCCTTAGCTGCCTTGGTTGCTAGCAGGTGGCTGATATCAGGAATTAGGAAGGTAGAATTAGGATGAGTACACAAAAGACAGTATGACATTGTAAAAGACAATACAATGTCATAGAGATAGCATGAAAATAAGCAAGACTTGGGTTTAAAGTACAGCTCTAATTTAGCAAGTATAATTTCCCTCATGTGTACAATGGAGATAAAAATACCTATCTTCCATGAAGTAGGGAAAGGTCAGATAATGTACACAATGCACTTAACATAGTTCTTGACACACAACAAGTGCTCATGGATTTGAATCGCCATTTTCAAAGACAAAGTCTAACTCCTAGGACAAAAGGTGTGTGCCTAGACCTTCAGAACCACGGACAGCACAAAGTAGGAACAGTAGAATGCTGGCAAATTTGAGCTTTTAGCTTCTGGGCCAGAAAAATAGTAATATACAGCATTTACTATTTATATATACATATCATTTCTGTGTCAGAAACTTTGTATAACCATTTTAACATAAGAAGAAATCAAGGCACAGCAGTTGATTAATTGTCCAAAGTCACAGGTAGTAAATGGTGGGGTAAGATTTGACCCCGGATTGGCTCCACAGCTCATCCTCTTTGTCACTAGGCTATGCTGTGTCAGGCCTTCAGGATGCCAATGTCCTCTGAGGTGGAGCAGGCGGAAGTATGGACTGGCAATCTGTCATGACCTCACTTTCCAGGGCTTCTCTTTATTTGGTTTCGTCCTGGAGGCAGGACCTCAGCCAAATAGTATTCTATTTCTGTCACTAACATTCCAGAATATCTGTGCCTAGATTTCTTCCCTTTTTTCCTGTGTTTCTGTCCTCATATACCACTCACCCCTTAACCTGTCTCCCACATTTCCTGCATAGCTGAAGGTGAGGGGAGTAAAACAAGAAGAGAAAGCTGGGTGGAGTAGAAAGAAGGGTTATGGTTAATAGGACAGAAGAATGAGAGAGAGAGAGAGAGCAAGATGAGATGCTAGAAGTGAAGAGGAAGCTAAAGAAATGAGAGGGGGAGAGAAGAGGTGGGAAAAAGGAGTGAGAAATAAGTTGAAAGGAAACAAACACAGAAGGCAGAAGGTAAAAGAAGGTGACAGATCGGGGAAAGGAGTAAATGGGAAGAATATATGGGTAGCAGAAGAGGATGTGAAAACTAGTGTAGAGACATGCAATGATGTGGAGAGAGGAGTGGGAGGAAGAGAAACTGGGGAACTGTGCAGGAAATAGTGTCAATGAAGGTCCAGGTTCTGTGAAGCAGCAGGCTGAGAGAATTCCTCTCTTAAATGGAGTTGAAACATTCCCCAACCTTGCTCTTTCCTTTCCTCAGCCCTCAAGGACCAGCACGGTCAGGAGAAAGGGTGGGAAACAATGCCAGCCTATTACAGAATCATGAACTCCTGTGAGTTCAAAGGAGCCTCTAGTCCTCCTTTTTTATGGTCTGATAGCCTCTTCTCTGCTCAGTTATACCCACTCTTTTCTGCCCTCCATTTGGTCAGCTTCTAACTTGGCATAGGCAGGCCTGCCTTGTGGAAAAAGGAAATGCAAAACATTGTTGCCTTTTTATCTAAAGGGTATCCTTGTGGGTCATTAGGTGAGGAATGTGCATGGTATCACCCAAGTCCTTACTTATTTTAAATTAGCGGCACCTCAGTCTGCTGCTATCAAAGATCAGGGAGCACTTATTAAGCATTTATACATGCTTGACACTGTGCCAAGTGTTTTTACATACAGTGTCTTATGTAATCCTCACAAAGACCCTGAGAGGCAGGCACTATTAATCCTCAGCTTTGTGGGTAAGAAGCTGTGGCTGGGAGAGCTTAAATAACTTATGCAAGGCCATGCAGCCAGTAAGTGGTAGAGCAGGGAAGCCATTTATTCAGTTTCCAAAGCCTGTATTCTTTCTATAATGAGGTAAGATCATGTCATAATACTGTCTTCAGAAGGGTGGACATCTTTTTCCATTAAATTGGGAAGTTTGAATATGAAATGACTGACATCAGAAAGGCTTTTCCCATCAGAAATGCCCCATTGCCTCAGTGGAGGAAATACTATCCCTGGGCCTGGTTTCTTGTCTGGCCCTTTTGGGTTCTGGACAAGCCCCCTTTGTTCTGTCCCTTAGTTTTCTCCCTATCTCTACTCCTGATCAGTAAAACAAGTTTAAAAGATTTACAGAACATAGACATCTAATCTATGCAGAACTCAATTCCTAGTCTAAGCATTTAGTTTTGCCCCTACCTTCAGGTTCTTGTTCATAACTTACTCTTACTCCTTAAATTCTCAGAATAATATTTCCAATTTGGAAATGTCATATGCATTATACATTCATAACTTGCAAATAACAATGGTCTGTCAGCAAGAGAAAAAGTCAAAGTGAAGTGTTTGTTCATAGAGTATCTGCCTTGGGCAAAACACAGTTGTCAGGGTTGGTGACTACTCACAGAATTACTAGACCCAGAAGGTCTGAATGAGTGCTGAAAACCATCCTGGACTTCCTTCACCACTCCATGTATTCCTGTATGTGAAGTCAGCCCAGAAAAAGAGAAAACTATTGTTAACAGCTCTACCCAGTGAAAAATCCCCCTTTTATCTCACTATGCTGGGGGGAAACTTCTAATTTTCACAAAGGCCCCCAATAATGTTTTAACTAAAGCCTTGTTCTTCCTCTTTCTCTTTATTTTCCAAATTTATTTCCTAGACTTTCACTTCCAGAAACAGTTGTAGCCATGAAAAGGTGACTAGTTTTAGATTTATCTTCCCACAAAAAGCAACTATAAACAGGACAAAATATTTAAAGTAGCTATAACCAATTTAGCCAAGGATTGTCAGCAAGAGATGAAGACTTTCCTAATGATTAGAACAAAAAGGCTAACCCAGCAGTCAAACACAGTATTTGCACTTAATAATAGCCCTTATATATATGAAACAAAAACTGATTAAAATAAGAGAAAAAACATTCAAACCAACAATCATAACAGAAGACTTTTAACACTGACTCCTTGGTAATTGATTAAACATGTAGACAAATAAATTAGCAATGATAGAGGAGATTTGAACAACACTAGCTACCAAGTTCATCTAATTGACATTTATAAAGTACTTCCCCAAAAAACTGCAGAATACACATTTTTCTCATATGCATAGAGAACATTGACCTAGACTTCTTACTGGTCATAACATTCATATCAATAAATTTCAGAACACATAAATATTGCATATATTTCCTCATGCTAAAAAGGAATTAAATTTTAAATCACTAAAGATAAAATACCTAGAAATATTCAGAGATTAAACAACATATTTCTAGATAATCTATGGTTAAAAGGTGAAATCACAAAAGAAATTATAAAATATTTCAAATGAAATAATAACACAGAACACAGCATTTCAAAATGTGTTGAATACAGCTAAAGAAGTGCTAAGAGAAAAATTTTTACCTTTAAATACTTTTATTAGAAAAAAATTACATAAAAGAACATCAAAAAGTAAATAAATATAAAAGCAGAAAACAATGAAATACAAAACAAACAATAGAGAATATTAATAAAGCCAAAAGTTGGTTCTTTGAAAAAATTAATAAAATTGACACAAACCCTCAGAGAGGCTGATCAAGAAAAAGGAAAAAATACAAGGAAAGAGTATTGTAATGTAAAAGGAGGTCTCACTAAGATCTTACAGACATTAAAACAATAACAACAGCCCAGGCTGGTGTAGCTCAGTGGATTGAGCGCGGGCCTGCGAACCAAAAAATCGCGGTTTGATTCCCAGTCAGGGCACATGCCTGGGTTGCAGGCCAGTTCCCAGCAGGGGACCCATGAAAGGCAACCACACATTGATATTTCTCTCCTTCTCTCCTTTCTCTCCTCTCCTTCCCTTCCCCCTCTAAAGATAAATAAATAAATAAAATCTTAAAAAAAAACCAAACAATAACAACAGAATATTATTAGCAACATTATGCTAATACATTCAATAACTTGGATTAGCAAAATATAAAATGTATGGTAATTACCAGAGAGAAAAGGGGTGGGAGAGATAGAAAAGGGTAAAGGGGAAATAGGGATGCAAGGAGACTTGACTTGGGATGGTGAACACACAATACAATATACAGATCATCTATTATTGAACTGTACACCTGAAACCTATATAATTTTCTTTATTAATACCAAGATTACCCAATAAATTCAATGAAAATGAAAAAAGAAAGAGATAACTAAAAAAATGACACACAATAGAACAGTATATTTAAATAGCCCTATATCAAGCAAGTAAGTGACATTTGTTTTAAAAAATGTTCTGAAGGAAAAAACAAAAAACTCCAGGCGCAAGTAATTCACAGTTCAATTCAGTTAAACACTGAAGAAATAGTACCGATCTTACAAGCTTTTTAAAAAAAATAGAGGAATGGGCTTCATTTCCAAATTCATTTTGTAAGGCCAGCATTATTCTGTATGATCAAAATAAGACAAAGATATTAGAAGAAAAAACCTGCAGATCGGCATCACTCAAGAACATATATACAAAAAATTTTTTAATATATTTTATTGATTATGCTATTACAGTTGTCTTATTATCCCCCCTTCATTCCCCTCCACCCTGAACACCCTCTCCCACCCACATTCCCCCCCTTTACTTCAGTCCATGTGTCATAAGTTCTTTGCTTCTACATTTCCCATACTATTCTTGCCCTCCCCCTGTCTATTTTCTATCTACCTTCATTGCTACTTATTCTTCGTATCTTTCCCCCACTCTCCTCCTCCCACTCCC
>CM052541.1:82912149-82934872 GCA_028533065.1 Trachops cirrhosus
GGTGGGAGAGGGTATTCAGGGTGGAGGGGAATGAAGGGGGATAATAGGACAACTGTAATAGCATAACCAATAAAATATATTTAAAAAATAAATAAAAAAAAAGGAAAAAAAAAAAAACAAAAAAAAACATAGTATTGGAAGTCCTACCTACAGCAATCAGATAAAAAGAAGAAATAAAAGGCTTCCAAATTGGAAAGGAAGAAATAAAACTGTCATTTTTTGCAGATGAAATGATACTGTATGTAGAGAACCCTAAAGAGTCCACCAAAAAACTACTAGAACTGATTAAAAAAAATCAGATTAGTAAAGTAGCAGGATACAAAATAAATATCCAGAAATCAGTTGTATTTTATACATTAATAATGAAGTATCAGAAAGAGAAACTGAAAAACAATCCCATTCACAATATTTTATTGCTGAAAAAAAGAATAAAATACCTGGAATAAATTTAACCAAGGATGTAAAAGATCTGTACTCAGAAAATTATAAGACTGAAGAAAGAAACTAAGAAAGATAAAGATAAGTGGAAGCATATACCATGTTAGTGGACAGGAAGAATTAACATCTTTAAAATGTCCATACTATCCAAAGCAATCTATAGATTCAATAAAATTCCTATCAAGATACCAATAGCATATTTCACAGAACTGAAACAAATATTTCAAAAATTTATATGAAACCACTAATGACCCCAAATAACCACAGCAATTTTGAGAAAGAAGAAAAAGGTGGAGGAATCATACTACCTGATATCAAACTATACTATAAGGCCACAGTAATCAAACAGCATGGTAGTGGCATAAAACAGATACATAGATCAATGGAACAGAATAGAGAGCCCAGAAATCAACCCACATCTCTGTAGTCAACAGTTGTCAAAGGAAGCAAAAGCATACAATTGAGTAAAGATAGTATATTCAGTAAAGGGTGTTGGGAATATTGGACAGATATATTAAAAAATGAAACTTTATCACCTTCATACACCATACACAAGAACAAGGTCCAAATGAATTAAAGACTTAAATATTTATTTCAAAAATAAATTAAAATATAAAAACCCTAGAACAAAACAATGGCAGTAAAATCTATGACACTTTTCATAGCAATATTTTCTCCAATATATCTCCTTGGGCAAGGGAAACAACAGAAAAAATAAACAAATGGGACTATGTCAAACTAAAACGATTTTGTAGAGCAAAAGAAACCATCTATGAAATGAAAAGAGAACCCTGGATGGTGTGGCTCAGTGGCTTGAACTCAGGCCTGTAAACCAAAGGGTTGCCAGTTGAATTCCCAGTCAGGGCACATGCCTGGGTTTCAGGCCAGGTCCCCAGTAGGGGTTGCTCAAGAGGTGACCACACATTGATGTTTCTCTCCCTATCTTTCTCCCTTGCTTCCCTTCTCTCTAAAAATAAATAAATAAAATCATAAAAAATACATTAAAAAATGAAAAGACAAGTCATTGAATGAGAGAACATGTTCACTGATACCCCTGATAAGGGATTAATACCCAAAATTTATAAAGAACTTAAAAAACTTAACACCAAAATAACAAACAATCCAATTAAAAAATGGGCAATCATCACCAATCATCAGAGAAATACAAATTAAAAGCACCATGTGATGTCACCTCACACTTGTCAGAATGGCTGTCATCAATAAATCATCAAACAACAAGTGCTGGTGAGGATGAGGAGAAAAGGGAACCTTTGTGCACTGGTGGTGGGCATGCAGACTGCTGCAGCCACTATGGGAAGCGGTATGGAGTTACCTCAAAAAATTAAATATGAAACGGCCTTATGATCTAATGATTCCACTTCTGGGAGTTTATCTGAAGAAAGCTGAAACACTAATTCAAAAGAACACATAACACCTATGTTCACTGCAACCTTATTTACACTAGCCAAAATTTGGAAGCAGCCCAAGTGCCCAACAGTAGGTGAATGGGTAAAAAAGCTGTGGTACAATTACACAATGGAATACTACTCAGCTATAAAAAATGAGGAAATCTTACCCTTTGCAATAGCATGAATGACATGGAGAGCACTATGCTAATTGAAATAAGTCAGTCAGAGAATGACAAGTACCATATAATTTCACTTATATGTGAAATCTAATGAAGAAAATTAAACAAGAAGCAAAATAGTGAAAGACTCATAAATAGAGGGCAGGCTGACACCTAGGGGAGGGGCAGGAGGCTGGGCAGGGCAGGTGGAGGGATTGAGCAAAAAAAGAAAAAAAAAAGAGCCTTGCATGGGTGGTTCAGTTGATTGGAGCCTCATCGTGTACACTAAAGGGTCCTATGTTTGATTCCCCGTCAGGGCACATATATAGTTTGTGGGTTTGGCCCCCAGTAGGGGGCATTCGGAAAACAACTGGTATATGTTTCCCACATTGATCTTTATCTCTCCTCCACCCCATTCTCACTCTCTGAAATCAAAAACATATCCTTGGATGAGTATTTAACAAAAAAAGAAAGAAGTAACTCATGGACATTGCTGGTGGCTGAGAGGGTGGAAAGAGGTGGAGGAGGGTATGGGGAGATAAATGGATATGGATGGAAATTTGACTTGGGGAGGCAAACACACAGTATAGTGTACAGATGATGTGTTGTAGAATTGTATACCTGTAGCCTGTATAATTTTGTCAACAATTGTCACCCCAATAAATTCAGTAAAAAGGAAACAAAAAATAGTTTTCCCTAAACCCTATACCTAACATCATTGCCATTGATGAAACTAAATATGTTCCCCCCAAAACTAGGAACAAAAATAGGATGCCCACTCTTACCATGTATATTACATATTTTTTTTTTACTGGAGGTCACAGCCACTGCAAGAAAATGAATTAAAAGGTATAATGATTGATAAGGAGAAACTAAATCTGTCTTTACTGGCAATAACATGATCATCTATGTAGAAAATGCTAAGTATTCTCCACCCCCCACTAAAAAAAAAAAAAAAGAAAAAAGCTTACTGCATCTATTGAGTAATTCTAGTATTGTTTGTAGGATACAAGGTCAATATACAAAAATATTTTTTTCCATGTCTAGAAACAAATGATTTGAAATTCATCTTTAAAGAAATGCTATGTATAATGACATAAAAACAAAAATACTAAGGGATAAACTTAACAAAATATATGCAAGTTTGTGTACTAAAACCTAGAAAATATTTGAGAAATTAAAAATCTAAAGTAAATGAAAAGGTATTATGTTTGTGAATTGGAAGAATCAATATTGTTTAAGATGTCTGATCTCCTCAAATTAATATATAGATTTACACCTATCCAAATTCCCAGTAAGAAAATGACAAACTGATTCAAAAATTTATCAGGATATGCAAAGAAACTAGTATAGGCAAAACAATCTTGAAAACTGAGGAACAAAGTTTAAGAACTTACAGTAATTGATTTGAAGACTTATAAAAAACTACATTATTAGGACAAATGTATTATTGGAGTTGGCATATACTAAAAAGAGGAAAGCCAATGGAACAGAAGGAATCCAGAATTAGACCCCTCTGTATAAAATCAATGGATTTGAAATAAAGGCACCAAAGCAATTTATTGGGTGGAAAGGAAAGCCTTTGGACAATAAATAATACGGTGGAGAAACCAGTATAAAATATAGAAAAAAACACTTGACCCTCCCCACCATTTCACACAATATATAAAAAGTAAGTTGAGGTAGATCATAGATTGAAATGTCAAAGGTAACATTTAAAAAGTTTCTAGAAAAAAAGCAAAGAAAACATCAACACTTAGGGGTAGGCAAAGATTTCTTAGAGAGGACATAAGAAGCATTACTTATAAAAAAGTTGATAAAAATAGATATCATCAATTAATAACTTTTGAAAAAGACACTGCTAAGAAAATGCAGCACAAACTATAGACTGGGAGACAATTGTAATACATGTATACATATATCAAAAATGTTTTGTATCCAGAATATCTAAATAACTCCTACACATCCAGAATAAAAACACAAGCATTTCAGTAAAAATGGAAAAGTGCTTAGACACTTTACAAAAGTATAAGATGTATAGGGTTCAAATAGAGGTCTTTTTTGTTTGTGTGTTTGTTTACCCCAAAGCCCATGCACTTAAACATTTCATTCTATTTTGGGGACTGGGCTGAGCTTTGAACAGAGTCTGGTGCCCATTATTCCACCCATCCACTCATCTACCCATCCATCCATATCCAGTCAACATTCTGGTACCAGTAGTGAGGTCCATTTCCTGCCTCAAGTAGCTCACAGTCTAAAACTGGAGCAGAGGGATCAGCAAGTGAAATGCCATGTGATGCCTACTAGGATGAAGAAAGGTCCAGGGGGCTGTGAAGGCACAAAGGAGGGGCCCCAACCTAGTTAGTCACTCCAGGGAGGCTTTCAGAGGCAGCATGAAGGGCATTTCCTTTGAGATGCTCCCCCTACACCAACATGGTCTCCATCACTTCAGGACAGGGCATGAGGATCTCCCAGAGAAGGGAACTGTTACACAATTCCTGGTAGGGAAGGTGAACAAGACAGGACAAATCTTGGCTCCTCTCTTCTCCTTGTCTCTTTGTCTCTCATTCCCTCATCCTGGACCAGCTAATGTACATCTACAAGAAGACATTGCCCTTTCCCTCCACTGAGCTATGAAGGGAAGAACTTAGAGAATGATCCCAGATAAATAGCTCAGGAAAATCCATCAGTCCCTCCACTTCTCCTGCCGGTTCCATCCTCAGCTAGGCTGTGTGGGAGGGGAAGCAAAGGGCAGAGGCTCACCCTCAGAGATCCTCTGCTCTGGCACAGGAACTAAGGTATATGCTGCAGAAGTTACCCAGAAGGAGCAGTGTTAGATGAGAATCAATGAAATCAAAAAGGGAGGAAGGAGAGGTTGATGAAGGAAGATGCAATTTGGAGGGCTTCCTAAAGGAGGTGAGGCTTGAAAAGAAAAGTGAGGATGATATGGATAGGAGGAGGGTCTTGGTGGACATTCTGGGTATAATTATGTCACAAATAATTACTAATAAATTATTACTAACATTTGTGGATCTTCTATGATTTTTTCCCTAGTCATTGACCAAGGTAAGTGCTGTACGTGAGTGACCATATTTTCATTTCAGGTGGGGTAGTGGATTTAACATGTAAAAAACATTTTGCTCTGTATAGTAGCTCAAGGGAGTCTTAGTGTGGTTTCCCCAATCCATGTACAAGTGTGCACAGAATCTAGCCTGAGATACTCTGGGATAGAGCTCAAGGGCCAAGTCTCTGTACTTAGCACTGATCTTGCACTGATCTTGCACTAAGGAAGTTCCTTAGCACTGAACTTGTCCATGGATTAAATTCATGAGCACATTGGCCTGTTGGGCAGTGTATATTTATTTGAACTTCCAAAGGAAAGAACAGAGGTTAGGCAAACTGGTGGAGAATGACTGTACCTCTCTGGTAGCAGCCTGTGGAGGGTCATGCATATGTGAGTCTAGAACAGGGGTGTCAAACTCATTTTCACCTGGGGCCACATCAGTCTTGAGCTTGCCTCCAAAGGGCCGAATGTAATTTCAACTCCTTAACAGTTAAGGAGTAGTTACATGTATACAATCCTAAAATTATTTCGGCCCTTTGAAGGCAACCGTGTTGCTCATGTGGCTTCAGGTGAAAATGAGTTCGATACCCCTGGTCTAGAACATTCCATCAGTCAGATGACCTGTTTTCACCACTGTCTGCTGGAGTCAGGCGCTGGACTTCCAAAATATATGTAGAAGTCCTGATTTACTGCTCATCCCCTTGCTGGGGAGGCAGAGCTCGAATAGATGAATCAATTAAACAGCCAACACCAATCAGAATAGCACGTTGATGTGAAAGAATGCTAAATGCATGGCGTGGGCTGTGTGTCCTCAGGCTCTGTGCTAAGGTCCTGGGCTTCTGCAGAGGAGACTCAGGGCCACCATGGGGCTGTGGGGAGATAGCAGAACAGGTGGCCTCTTTCCCTGCTTCAACTGCTTTGTTTCATATAAAATGAATTTTAGGTAAGATTTTATTCAAACCTATTCTGTTATTCAAGAAAATATTCCTAGTGAAATCAAACAGTGGTGTGCTGGTGTGGATCTATATTATTGGCTGTAGGACCCCAGTAGGTGCTGAAGGAATTAAGAAACAGAATATATGGCACTGTGGGTGAGGTGTCATCACTGAAGATGTCTGAGAGGAGGGGGACTTGAGCTAAATGAACCCTGAACTACCCAACGCCTAGCTCAAGTAGTCCCATTTCCCATCAAAAATGCTGCACGCTTAACCCCATAATAAAAATTTTAACTTCATTCTCACCTGGTGGGGCCTTCACTGCGGCAGTCTTGGAGCCAGGGGGCTGAGTCTTTAGGGAAAACCTGGAAACAGTTCATGCAGCCAAGGTGTCTCACCTTTTTCCTCATGAAGAGAACCAAAATAACAGGGCCTGAGCCAAGGGCCAACCTTGATCAGGAATCTCCCTCCCTGGCTGGTGAGGGTCCCTTAGCAGAAACCCCTCTGCCAAAATGGAGGCCTGGTCCCTAATACCCCTCAGGGGAACTGTCAGAAGCACTTGCCTGCCTCATTCCCTGTCACTTGTCAACTTTGTAGCAATCAGTCTGCTACTTAACACTGAACAGGCAAAGCACTCCAGGGGCTGCTTATGATTTGTCTTTGTTAGCACTAACAGGAGGTGGGTATGTGGTCTCACTGTGCTGGCCACCCTGCTGTTGCCTCACCTGGGACCTGTCATGCAATCACTCAGGCCCTCCACAATCACTGGCAAGGCACTCAGCAGCCTCACCTGGAAGTTTAAGTGAGCTCTGCAGAGCCGAGAAGGGCAGGGCCAGCATGCCAGGGAAGCTCTGGGGTGGGGCTCCCAGGCAGGAACCCACCCTGCTGTCTGTCTCCCCATATGCGGACTCTTTGTATATAGTGTGTTCATTGAATAAACGTTGGCTGTGTTAAGGGCTGGGAACCCAGTGGACAATTGACCATGGCCTTACCCTCAAAGTTCACAGCCTAGTAGCTGAGGCAGACATGTCCACAGATGATCTCCAAGTGACGTTATAAGTGCCCTATAGAAGTGGGGACTCAGCCTCAATACTGAAGTCTTGTCTTCCCCACCAGGCAAGGTGAGAAAAGGTCTCTGGGATTCAGATGCATGGCAGTACAAAGCAGTGGGGCACTGAGGCTGCAGAAGGGACCCTCACTAAGGAAACAGCCTGTGCAAGGGCCCAGTGATGAGAAATAGGAGACTGAGTTGGTGGATTGTCCTGGCTGGAATATGATTAAGCTGTCATGCATCTATTATTTAGCTGCCATCCATGCCTCACTACCTACCTCCCTAGTTCCCTCTTCATGAATCTACCCACACTTTCTTTGCCATCCATTCAGTGATCTGTTATTTATCATCCATCCATCCATCCATCCATCCATCCATCCATCCATCCATCCATTTCCAGAAGTCTTTAATCATGTTTCCAAAACAGATCTGTCTCTAAAGAACCCTCTCAACTCACACATTACCTGGCACTTCACTGTTAGAGATGAATGTCAGTGTGTCTCAATGTTTTTAAGAAACACATAGCTAGGGAGAAGAACCAGAAATCACAAACATTGCAGCCTGTGTAATTTCTACTAAATTACAGATCTCTTTTACAGTCAGGTCCTGGGGCCTGGGATAGGCATGGAATGGGTTGCGGGAGGCACCGACAGCAATTTAAGAGGGCCAGGCTCTCTACTGAGCATTTGCTGTGGATATGGCCATGTCCCTGGGTTCAGTCATTCTTTGACTGTAAGTTCCACAAAGGCAGGAGTGGGTCTGTCTATCCATGTATTATGTGATGATACTTATTACAGGTTCTGTGAATACTTTCGAATAAGTGAATGCATGGGGAACCATTGGGAAAGCTACTGTGCACTGTTGTGCCAGGCCTGCCACCACTCTGACACACTGTTGCTAGCCTTAGAAACCAGGCAGGGCCCTGACCTCACTGATAGATGACATGGGTTCACAAGGGTCTGGCCTTGAATAAGAATTCAGCCACTTACCAGCCGTGCCTTTTGAACAAGATATGCAACCGCTCTGGGGGTCAGTTTCTTCAACTGTAAAATGGAACCTATAGTACATATCTGTGGGATCAAATGCTGTCATGGAACCTTGGGAACTACAAAGCTTTGTGTTGTACTAACAACAGTAATTGTTAGTATACTTTATATGTGGATACAAGAAGAGATCAATAGGAGGAACTTTTGTTTCTCCCAAGGAGGAGGAAAAATTTCAGAAAGTGTCCGACACTTCTAAACTCAGGATCTAAGTTGTTTCCTTATAATACTGGAAAATTCTCTGTTCTTTATTTAAAGAACAATTTCTCAATGTAAAATATTTCCAGCACAGTGCCTGAAATCCCACCATTAAATATTCAATTTTTTCGGTAGAACCTTTAAGAAAGGTTTTTTAGTTTGATACATGTATTTTGGGTTTTATCTACTAACACTTGGGTGTGTGTGTGTGTGTTGTGAGAGAGGGGGAGAAAGTGGGAGGGAAAGATAGCCACCATCAGTTAAAAGGACAATGTCCTATGAGGATGGGTCTATTCCACTACTAAAATGCATTTTGTTGGTGAGCAAAGCAGATTATGTAGTTCAAACACCTCACACAGCAGACTCCTCATAGCCCTTTCCCCACATCCCAATTTGGGATATAAAGAATTCCCAGAAGGAAGCTAAGGTAGGCATAGACCTTCAAAGGAGCTGGCCTAAGAGTGACTGTAGGCCTGGGACACCTGGATTGAATCAGACAGGTCATGGGTGTGGCCACTGCTCCTGCAGTTAGGAGGAGATACCTGCCCTGAGTCCCTGGAGAAGCAGCCAGAAATGGCATGAACAGAGCTGGCCCTCACCCTTGGTGCCAAAGGGGCCCAAACAAATGTCAGGATCCCCACTGAGGGCCAGCTCTGTGTTCCAGAGTTGTTCCTAGACCCTGACACTCCAGGAACAAATCAAAAGTATCCCTTCCCCAGCCTCTAGCAGTTGTCTTTCCAGCTCTGGTTCTTTGTGGCTGCCCTGGCTCCTCCTGTTTCAGTGGTATGGGGAATGGCATTAGTACCTATTATTGATGGGGCCATGCCCATCCCCAACATGATAGTCATTGTTTCAATAAAACCTAGTGACACCAAACTTCTTAAACAAAGGGGACAAACCATGTCCTCTTTTTGTTCTTTATTCAATTAGTCCAGTAATGTGAAATGCAACCTGCTTATTAGGATCATGGTGAAGGGGCATAAGAATTTTGATGCCTAGAGGACTCTACCCTGCAACAGAAATTCTGATGTAATGACTAGAGAGTGACCAGAATGCTTCAAAAGGCTTCCCAGGAGATTCTTATGTGCAGCCTGAGTTCAGAATACTAAGTTAGCTCAACACCTAATTTGAGTGTCTTATTTCACAGCCTCCTCTCTATCAAGCACACATACACACACACACACACACACACACACACACACACACACACACACACACACACTGCTGCTTACCAACAAAGCTTCAGGCACACACGCTGTTTGGCTGGAATTTCTGTTCCTCTGTCATATTTTCTTCCTTCTTTTTTGACTCCCTAAGTCTGAAAAGTGCTTGAGTTTTAATCCATTATCTTATTTGGCCCTCACACGTGGGCTAGGATATAGCTACATTTTAGTGGTGAAATGGGACCATCTTCATAGAAGCTTAAGTTTTTTAGGATTGTCTTTTACAATGATCTTCTCTCTGCTGCCCTTGGACCTGGTAAGGGGGAAGAACAGGATAAACCCAGGGGGCCTGTGCCTTTTTGCTTTGCTCTCAGCCCCATCACTAACACCACTAACAGTTTAAATTAGACCACTCACGCTACTGTTGAACTGCAAGATATCTTCATACCAATCTTATCAAAAAGCAAACACTCAGGCACCTGAATAACATAAGCAATTTGTGGCTTTGTAAAAAGTCAATGCAATTCAATTTAGACCTCTTAAGGAGTGCTGCTGCCTCTCACATTTATTGTTTCCTTGTATAACCTGCTCCAGTGAAGGGACTGCAGATTCGTCTTCTGTCTGTGAAGTAGGATGAAGTCCCTGGAATGAGTGACCTTCAAGAGCCCCACAAAACTTACAAATGAAGCAGTCACCGAGAAATCTCATTCTTGACTCAGCTCACAGCTTGCTGTCTTGATATAGATTTGATTTTCCAAAAGGCAGATTATAAAACTAGCTATTTTTCCCTCCTAAATACAAATGCTTTAAGCTTTTCTTTTTAACCAAGAGTGATAGTTTTAAAACACAATCCCTAATCTACTCTTTACCACTCCAGAAAGTCTCCCCCATTTTTTAACTCACAAAGGCATTTTTTGTATCAGGGGTGTGCCCCCTAGAATTTGCCTTTGTCTTCTTAATCATCTCAGCTAGAGCGGGATATTTTTTCTAGTTTTTGTGTTTTTCTATTTATCACACAACAAGTTGCTCTTGGCTTCTCTTTATTTGCTCCTTTTTTTGTTTTATTGAGAAAATAGGACCAGTTTAGTCCTACCTTGACAGACAAATCCAAGGCAAGTGATGATTGATAATAATAATAACAACAACAACAACAATAAATACTAGCAATGATTATCTCCTCTATGCCAGGTACTATATACTTGGTGCTTGACATATGTATTTTTATTTAATCCTTGCAACAACCCTAAGAGGTAGATGTTATCAGCCTTTTTTCTATTGATGAGGCTCAGAAAGATTCTGTAACTTTCCCAAGGTCACACAGCTAGTTAATGATGAAGCCAGAGGTGAGATTTGTACCTGGATGAGTCTGAAGCAGGACCTCCTAACTTCCAGGCCCCCTGTGCTTCACAGATACTGCTGCCTGCTCCAGAGCCTCAGGCCTCAATTATGAGAGTTTCTCAGGAAGCACTTTTTCATATAACATCTCTTCTGGTCCACATCCTTGGGCATTCAAAGCCACCCTGCTCTGAAGGACTTAAGAGAGTAAGAGGTGACAGTTTTGAAGCTATCTTTTTGATATCATTGTCATTTCTATCTTAATTGTGGGCTTCTGCATGATATTTAGTATAATAACTGACATGCCTTCACCCCATTTATTTTTTTCCTTTTTATTGAGTTTGTTGGGGTGACACCAGTTAACAAAATTATACAGGTTTCAGATACACAACTCCACAACACATCATCTGTACACCATATTGTGTGTTCACCATCCCAAGTCACCATTTATCCCCCTATACACTTCTATACCTCCCCTCCAGCCCCCCTACGCCCACAATCACCACACTTTTGTCAGTGTCTGTGAGTTTTCTCTTTCTCTCACTTCAGAAGCTTCTTTTCCTCTCTTTTATTATCTCTGTGGAAATTCCCATCAATTGTTCCCCAGCCCCCCAGCCAGCCACCCCTTGCTTACTGTTGGCTCTAGGAGAATCTTGGGGTCTGTAGTTGGACCCTGTACATGGGTATAGCCCCTGGGGACAGGGTAATACTGTGGCCATACATTTCTTCCTCTCCACTTTTGGCCCAAGCATCCTGGAATTGGCTCCAAAGTGAACAGGGACAGGCACTTCTGTCAGGGTCAAAAAGGTCTCCCGTCCTCAACCCCCATCTTTCCAGAACACCAGGAAGTTCAAATACAGAGCTACCTGGCCTCACAAGGAGTTCAATGTGTTAGAATAGAACACCAGAGAGAGGCAAAACAGAATGTGCTAGGTTGTGAACACCTTTCTGATCCCTCTTCTAGTTATCTTTCATTTAGAACAAACCCAGACCCAGGCCCCTCTGACTGAGAATCATAACTGAGCCTCAATTCTTCCTCATATCTCACTCCTGGGTGCTCATTGCATCTGAGGCTGACATCTTCCATGTTCTCAAAAGTTTGCAGCATTTCTACCTGCTCTACCCAAATGCTGTGTGTCAGGCAGCTTTGGTGGCCATTGTTTGTTTTTACTGCACTTACTTACATGGTTACTTTTTATTTAGGGAAGATGATGTTTTTTTTTTCCATGAAGGATAGATACATGAAGTTTTATTTAAAAGAGGTATTTAAGCAAGAAAAACAGCGCACTTGAAAATATGAAGATACTATTATACAGGTGTTAGGAGGAAATGAACAAAGTAGTGCAGATGGGACAGAAATGACCAAAGGGAGAGGATGTGGACCTGTGTAATTCTGAAGCAGAAACTGAGGAGAGCAGGAACAAGTGAATCAAAATGCTGCACTATCATAGAACTCAGAGTGGTGGCAGTAGGGGTTGGTCGAGCATGTTTGGGTTGAATGTGCAGTGAGTTATAGAGAGGAATCTTGATCAAAGATTGTCTTTCAGGGAGCCTGGCTGGCTTGCATGTGGCTCCAGCCCAGCCCTGGACACAAATGTGGGAAATCTGATGTCTGAGGCACATCTGAACTCAGGAACCAGGATGGCTCCTGGCCACGTGGACAGCTCCTTTTTGGGACAGTCATCAGTCAGTGCCTTACCTGGTGGTTACAATGACAGCAGCCCTGAACAGGAGTTGTATGGGGCTGTACTCAGGAAACCTGAGTCATTTCTGTCTAGTTACCTTTCGGGGCCCATGGCTGAAGTGATATGGGGTCTGTGATGACTGTCACCCAGGAGAACAGACCTGTGAGAAGAAGGAAGGCAAGGCCAGGCTGTCTTCCTGCACCTTGAAGTATTCACATGCTCTGCTGGTGGACAGGAAAGAGATATATCAGGAAGGAAAAGTAAATAAATGTCAGAAAAGTGTTGAAGCAGAGCTAGTATATAAGCCAAGGGACACACAGAGGTTGTTTACAACATGTGTGTCCATAACCACTTGTCAATTTTTGACCTAACAAAAGACCAGTTACATTAGAAAAACCAGTTTGACTGATGTTGGTGAAAGAAGAGTTGTTTGACTAGATTGACTTTAAGTTCATGTAAACAGAGAGGCAGAGTCTGAGAGAGCAGTTGTTTTCTGCACAGGCCAAGTGGAGATGGAAGAGGCAGTGGCAAAAAGTGGGTGGGAGGACATGGTGAGCAGAATAGTGGGAGGAGGTGAGAGAATCCCACAGGCTGTGGGCATCAGGAGGGGCCTTGTGCCACTCCCAGGATCAGACACAGTGACTTGTTTCCTAAGTATTATTCCCTCTTCCCACCTAGCAGAATTCTAATTCATTCTGGGCAGCAATTTGTTCAGGCCATGGAGCATGACTGGTTTAAGCCAGTCATGACAATTCTGTTTGCCATGCTCCTTTGGCTGGGTAGGGACATGTTACTTAGTCACAGCCAATGAAACATAAAGTATATTTCCTGGGAGATTCTAAGGAAGCTTCATTTTCCTGGTAAAAAGTCCAGAAGAGACTGGTGTTGTTTTCCAGGCTTCTGGATGTTTCCTGCCTTGAGCACAGATATGGTTCCTATTACTGCAGCAAACACTGTGTGGCCCTGAGGTGGCAAGCCAGCACATCAGTGGAAGCACAGCAGAACAACAGAAAGAGACTGGAGACTTTGATGACGTCACTGGTTGCTGCATCAAACCTAAAACAGCCTACCTCTGGATCTCTCGTTATATGATATCATTATTGCTTAAACCACTGCTTGTCAAGTATTTTGTTACTTGCAGTGGAAAACATTCCCAACAGTTGCATGCTTAATTTCACAGAGGAGGATACTGAGGCCCATGGAGGCATCAGAATCAACTTGAGTCACAGAGTTGATTGTAAGTCACTCTCAATGACTTCAGACTTTTTTGAACTCCCTGCCCCTCCCTGCCACCACTCCACTTTAGGCCCATTCCACCACCATCCTTCTCAATGTCAGTGCTCTCTCAGCATTGATTCTGCCTTTGCTGTTTGACATCTCTCCCTCTCAAATAGAATTTTTCTTCACATTAGCTCCCCACCTTTACCCTATCAGGAATAACAGTGGAGATAGATTTGAATTCAGAATCCTTTGCTTGGCATCATTGTCCTCTGACCTTGACTGGACGGATCAGGTGGTCTCCTCCCTGCACAGCCCCACCCCCCATCACGACTATCCTTCCATCAGGTCTGGGCTCTATCCTCCTACTTTGATTCTTCCCTGCCTCTCCCTTATCTACTGCTGCCCATTCTACCGGGCCTACCTCCTCCAGAGTCTTGTGCTGATGATCAGTGCTACTAAATCTGAGGAGTATACATTGGACATAAATTCTTTTATCCTAGTACTTTATATTGTCTTCTTTTTCTCTTTGTTTTTTGAGCATCAAAAAACTCGCTTTCATTTTTTATTTTTTCAATTATAGTTGAAATTCCATATTATTTTATATTTGTTTCAGATGTACAGCATAATGTTTAGACAAATATAATTTATGAAGTGATTCCCCCTGATAATTCTAGTACTTGCCTGGCATGATACATAGTTATTATAATATTATTGACTATATTCCTTATGCTGTACTTTACATCCCTGTGACTATTTTGTGACTTCTTAACCCCTTCACCTTTTTCACCCAGGCCCTCACCCCCTTCCCATCTGACAACCCTCAGTTTGTTCTTTGTATCTATGAGTCTGTTTCTGTTTTGTTTATTTGTTTTGTTCTTTAGATTCCACATGTAAGTGCAATCATATGGTATTTGTCTTTCTCTGTCTGACTTATTTCACTTATGGTACTCTCTAGGTCCACCCATGTTATCATAAATGTATATCATCTTCTAAATGTGTTATTTTCACTTCCTTAGGAGGAAGGAACTATTTTTGCATCTTTGGACTACTTCAGAATTTCTCAGCCATGGCATATAGTCAGCTGCTCAAAAATACTTCATAATTATACAATTTCATAACATTTTTAAATGTAACATGTTAACTACAGGTAATTTGTAAAATTTTGAAAAGACTGAAAAAAGACCCACCAAAAACTATAGTAGCAACACATATGGAAATCAATATACTGGCCTATTTTGTCTTAGTATTTGATATTTTTTAAATTGAAATAATATTAACACATTGATTTATTGATAAATCTGTCTTGTAGGAAGAAATCAAACTCTGAGTAGATGACATGCTCTTGTACATAGAAAATCCTAAGGAATTCACAAAATGACTATGACAATTAATAAACAAGTTCAGCAAGTTTGAAGAATATCAGATTGATCTACAAGGATCAACTATAATTCTATATCATGGCAATAAATAATCTAAAATTAAATTAAGACATAAATCCATTCATAATAGCATCAAAAAGACTAAAATACTTAGAAATATATTTAATAAAGTAAGTACAAGACTTGTACTCTGTACAAAATATTTTTGAAAGAAATTAAAGAAGACTTAAATAAATGAAAAGATATACCATGTATATTAATCAGAAGAGTTACTACTGTTAAGATGGCTATACTCTCCAAATGGATACACGGAATCCAAGCTGGGCTTTTTTTGCAGAAATTAACATGTTTGTTCTAAAATGCATATAAAAATATAAGAAATCCTGACTAACTAAAGCCATCTTGAAAAAGAACAAATTTGGAGGACTCAACACTTCCTGATTTCAATACAAAGCTATATAAGCAAGAGAATGTGGTATTGGCATAAAGATAGGCATATAGATCAGTGGAATAAAACTGAGAGGCCAAAATAAACCTTCACACTTATGGTCAATTGATTGTCAACAAGGATGCCAAGATAATTCAGTGGGAAAAGAGTGGTGTTTTCACGAAATGATGCTGGAATAAATGGATGGCCGCACGCAAAAGGAAGAATGAAGTTGGACCCTTCCTTGTAGCATACACAAAAATTAACTCAATATGTATCATAAATCTAAATGTAAGAGCTAATATTATAACATTCTTTGAAGAAAGCACAGGAGTAAGTCTTCATGATCTCGAGTTAGTGAAAGCCTTCTTAAATACAACACCAAAAGCACAAGCAAGAAAAAGAAAAACACAGATAAATTTGCCTTACTCACAATTAAGGACTTTAGTGCTGCAAATGATATTATCAAAAAAATGAAAAGATAACCCATGAATTGAAAGAAAATATTTTCAAGTTGTATACCTGATAAGTGACATATCCAGAATATATAAAGAACCCTTATAATTCAATAATGTAAAGATAAATAAACCAATTTTAAAAAATAGGCCAAGGATCTGGCCCATTTCCTCAAAGACAATATACAAATGGCCAATAAGCACATGAAAATATGTTCAACATCATTAACAATCAGTAAACTGGAAGTCAAAGCCATAGTGAGATACCACTCCATACCCACTAGGATGGTTATAATAAAAAACACAAATAATAAGTATTGACAAGGATGTGGAGAAATTGGAATCTTCATATATTGCTGGTGCGAATGTAAAATGGTGCATCTGAGTTAGAAAACAGTTTGGCAGTTCCTCAAACTATAAAGCATAGGGTTACCATATGATCTAACAAGTCTCTCACATATATACCCAAGAGAAATAAAAACTTACATCCACACAAAAACATACACACAAATGTTAATAGCAACATTATTCATAATAGGCAAAAAGTGGAAACAACTCATGTTCATTAACAGATGAATGAATGAATAAAATGTGGCATATCCATACCATGGAACATTATTCAGCAATAAAAAGTACTGATAGATTCCATAAAAGGGATGAGCCTTGAAAATATTATGCTAAGTGAAAGATGCTAGTCATAAGATTCCATGGACATGAAATGTTTACAATAAGCAAATCTATAGGGACAGAAAATATATTAGTGTTTGCCTATAGCTGGGAGTTTAAGGAGAAGGAATGACAAGCGACTCAGAATAGGTTCAGGGTTTCTTTTTGAGGAATAGATATGTTCTAAAATTGATTGTTGCACAGCTCTGTGGACATACTTTAAAAACCCACTTAATTATAGATGTTAAATGGTTAAATTTCATCATATGTGAATTGTTTCTCAATAAAGTTGTTAAAGTATGTTGTTGGTAAATTTCATTGGTCATTCTTTCAAAACATATTTACAGTGGATGCATAATATTTTATTATGGGAATAAACCATACTTTGTTCAGTCAAAACTTTACTGATGGACTTTTAAGTTGTTTTACTCCAGTGGTCAATATAGAGGTGGGCAGCCTTGAATATGAATGGCATGTACATCAATGAATATTTCCTTAGGACAGATTTCTAACAGAGTTAAAACTCTTGTTAAAAATTGCCAAATTATCCCAGAAATACCCTACCAACCAGTGTGCTCAATTCATCGTATCTTCTTCAACACAGAAATATATCTGTGCCAGTTCGATGGGGAGAAATGGTAAGTTATTCAAGGTGATGTTTTTGTTTGTTTGTTTACTCATTAGTGAGGTTAACCACATTTTTTTTCAAATAGATGCTGGTGAAATTTTTCTGTCTTCTTTGTGAATTGACTGTGCCCATTGCCATTTATTTCTAGTTAATTTATAAAAGCATTTTATATATTTAGATATTAAAATTTTGTCACTGTTACAAAATTTTTTCTCAATTTGTCCATTTCCCTTTTAATTTTGTTTTGGTGTTTCTTGTTTTGAAGTATAGAGGTTCTTCATTTTACATAGCCAAATGCATTGATTTTATTTTGAGGTTTCTACTTTCTTTTATCCTTAGGAAGTCCTCTTATCCTCTATGTGTTCTTCAATTTTTGTGGTTTTGTATTTATAATTAACCTCTTTATTTATCTGAAATTTGTGTTGGTTTATAATGTTAAATTAAAATTCATCTTTTCTTCCCAACTGTTACAAAATTATGTCAACTTTTTATATTGAATTCTCCTTTCTTTACCTCTCTTAGTTTGCAACAATACCCTTATTATATAACAATATAATATGTTATATATAATATATAATGTATTATATATTATATAACAGATATATTATATAAACATACATACATGTATATTTATGTATATTTCTAGCCTCCACATTTGGGAATTTTTACAAATATAGATCTCAGTTGGAGTGGTTTTCTAGTCTATTGATATTAATCTGTTAATCCTTATAGTTTTAAATGTATTTTAATAAATGGTATGGCAAACTAATCCACATTTTACTTCTTTATCAGATTTGCTTGTTTTTGCTTACCCTTTTAATCTTCTCAGTGAAATTTTGAAATTTTCAATTTCCCTGATCCCCACCCTCTTACCTACCAACTCCCTAAAGCATTCTTTGTGACTAAGTGAAATATCTCATATCTGATCTAAGTGAAAGTGATATGATGTGATCTTTTTGTCACATCTGGGATAGATACTTTTTGGGATAACACATTTACTTTCTAATAACTGTACCCCCAAAATGATGAGTCCTCAGAATTGTGTTATAATATGTGATCTCCAACCCTCTCTCATCACAGGCAAGTAGAGCAGGGGTGGACATCTGAGCCAAGCGGAGCTAATAAAAAACATCTTTTCTGGAAAATTAAATTTGAAACCCTGCAACATGGGCGTTGATGTCCCTGAATCTGGGAGGTGATAATGGTTCTTGGTGGCCATTTTCTAATGGGGCCTGGAGAGAGTGAGAAAGCTGGTTTGCAGGGACAGAGAATGGTCACAAGTCAGAGGGGACAACCCTCCAGAGAGACAGACTCACCACCATGTTATAAAGGCTCTCAGTTCCTGTTCCCACAGGCCCCCCTCACATTCTTTGAGATATCTCTGCTTCTTTCCACTAAAATAACTTTCTTTGCTGAAAAATAATTTGAATTGTTGAATTGTAGTTTAGAAACTGCAGACCCCAGATCAAAAGGATAGTCAACCCCCTTTGGAATCTAGACAGAATGGTTGAGTTTTGGCAGGAACCATGGATATTTATACATTTAATCCTAAAAGTCCTGCAGAGTGGTTACTATCTTGTCTTAGTACCAGTGGGTAAAAAGGCTCCCAGAACCATCCTGGGAAAAATAGGTACAGAGTCCTCCTATCACTAAGCAAAGTTCTTAATTTAGTTCCAAGGAAGCTAGTAAAATACTTCTCTCAGTACCCTGTTACTTGGCCAAGGATACTGTTCTTCTCTGTCTCCCTGGAAACCTTTCAAGACCTGGTACAGCCAACAACTGCTGTCATCCTCCAGTGGTTCATAAACAATTGGAAATCAAAGCTGGATCACTGGAGGTCAACAGTGGTTCTTGAGTAACATACCATTGCACAATAAATGGATCTTGCTCCATTTTGGAGAACATTTACAGTTTATAGTTCCAAAAGAATGCTATTGACCAATGCTCATTGAAATTTTGCATGTCATCCATCAGTCCTTTAGAAAACCCAAAGAAATCGATAGACCCTATCTTGAAAAAAACTTAATGAGTGACTGCACATGTGTGTACACACACATATGTGCATAAAGTTCTGGGAGGGAAGTTTACAGACTCCTTGAAGTCCAGGTATATAACCCAAAGTTAAGGACCCCTCCAATAGGTAAAGTTGGACCCCATCTGGTCATGCAACAAAGTCTCTAATTTCATTTTTTGAAGGTAGGACCTGGATGTTTTCAGAGCTAGTAGAAAAAACATTCTCAAAGATTTGATTAACAAATGGCTGTTATTCTGGAGGGAAGTCTAAGTGGGCAGAATGAGGTTCTGCTCTTAGCCCTGTCCTATGCATGATATATTTTAAATCAGTCGTTTAATATAAAACAGGTTTAGTCAACTTGAAATTGACACAAAATGTATAGGGATAGCTAATATTCTGTATGATGAGATCAAGATTCTAAAATATCTCAGAATATTGGATGGCATGATATTAAAACAAAGTAAAAATTATAGTAAATGACAAATATAATGAAATACACTCAGGTTATAAGTATAAGAACAAACTGGGGGATCTTGTTTTTCTGAAAAAGATGGAGGAAGCTGTGTGGACCATGGTCTCAGTGGGAGTTACCTGAGACAGGAATGTCCACAACTCTAGGGACCTTAGGATGTATGGATGGTTGGAATGTGTCTGCATCATTTCATGGGAGAGAACAGCTCCCCACACTGAGCAACCATCTAAAGGATTGGCCTTAGGTCTAGGAACTGAATTTGGTAGTGGGTGTTGTCCAGAGATTCTGTCCAGAGAAGGGAGACTAGGGGCCCAGGGGCTGGGATCCATATGATGTGAAGAAAGTTGGAAAGAACAAAGACTCTACCCTGGAAAAAAAATAACTTGCTTTGGGATAAGACTGGGGACTAATGTTGGCCATGAAGTATCTAATAAACTTCACATGGAAGTGAAGCATTGACTAGAAGCATTGGTGGCTCTAAAAACTTTCTGACAATGAGAGTTGCTTGCCAATAGCATGGGCTGTACTGTGGAGAAGTGAGCTCCCAATCACTGGAAGTGTTTAAGGAAAGGCTGCCTTGTTCACCTGTTGGGGTTCATGTACCTTGGGAGACATGATCTTCTGTTCTTAGCTGAGACTGAACTTGATCTGGGAAGGTAACTCTAGAAGACTGGTAGAGGCTGTCTAGAGAGTGGTGATGAGAAAGTTTGGGAGGTTACCTCTGGGCTCAGCAAGTCAATAAATGATGTCTGTGGGTATAGGGGTGGGTAGCAATGGTGTGCATGCTGTTAATTGATCAGCCCTTCACCAAGATTTCTTATTGATCTAGGACTTTAATTTCCCTTCTGATACCTCTGAAAACTTCTCTGGCACCTGTCTATGCATCTACACACAATCTGTGCATCTTACATAGATATGTATTCCATGTGTGTATGTGTGTGTCTTCCCCATGGTAACTTGGTCAGCTCTTAATTTTGGAGTATAACCCACAGCAAGTCCTCCATGGACTCACATGGACCATGGACTCCATGGTCTCACACCTCCCTCTAACCTCACTCCCCTACCTGGATAACACTGGCCTTCATTCCAGCACATGTGGGCTCCTCAGAGTCCTGTGCAGTAACCACACTCATTCCTACCTCTGTAACTTTACTCAAGATCCTCTCCCCTGAAATGATGCTCCTTCACCTGATGACTACTACTCCCCACACATCCAGATCTATGCAAGCATCTCTTTCTCCATGAATGAGACTGAATGTCCCAGACCCTACTGGCTGGTGCTCTGAGAGTCACAGCATTTGGACACTGTGATCGACATTGCATCACAAGGGCAAACTTTTGAGTGGTTCATGAAAATTTGCTTTTTTAGTTATCTAGATTGTCCAAAAATAATGGCCTAAGACAAGACTTCGGTACAGGAGGTAACCCCAGAGGAAGTAGGAGTAAGGGAGTTGGGCAATGGGATGGAGGAAAAGCCAGTAGAAAGGTAAATGAGGCATCAGAGGCTTGGTTGGCTGAGACCTCTGTGAACTGTATAAAGCACTTCTCAGAGCTGTCCATTGAAAATGGAAATTGGGGCATTTATCCACTTGCTCCCAGACCCATAGGTGAGAGTTTCCCATGGGAGCTTCAACTGCCTGCATTTCTGGGCTGTACTTGTTTCAGGCTGGAGTCCACTTCAGAGCAGGCCCTGAGGCAGGAGAAGGGAGAACAGAGCTGCTTGTGCTTCCAACAGCCTGAGCCTTGTCAGCTGAGCAAACTTACCTGTGACTGCCCCCACAGCTGCAGCCAAGTGGAGGTGAGCTGAGGGGAAATGACTGAGGACCCTGAAACCATATTCGGCAGCAGGCCTAGCTGGTCCTGTGCCATCTTGTATGTTCTACTATTGTTCCCTTCTGTATTTATTCAGAAAACATTTATTGAACACCACTGTAAGTATAGTTTCAGGCACCAAGATACAAAAAGTTCCAAGTGTGCTTCTTGTCTTCTTCCATTTAGATCCAAAGCTATTAGGTGCAGAGAACACGACAGACTGGACATACAGTGGGCACCCAAACAGATTTGTTGATAGATTCATTAATTAGTTGATTGAACAATTTACTAAACTAAGCCTTCCTGGTTTCTATATTAAAAGTCATTCCTTATCGCAGGAGAATTCAAAAGTTTACTTCCAGTCCCCTGGGGCCTGCAACCCTGCAGTGCATGCAGTACACATTCCAATGAAAAAGTCCTTAATAACTACAGGATGAGTTGGCAGAATGATTTAGATCTAAAGGCCAGAGCAAGACAATTACTGGTACATCTGGCTCCCAGCTTTAAAAAAATGAAATAATCTTTACCTGAATTTTTAAAAACATGTTAAAATTATACCTTCAAGTATCAAATGTGGCGATGACTTATCTGGCTCATGTGAGAGGTGGCACAGAGGCGGCAGACCCTTGACATGTATGTTGACAACACCTAAAGATTAGAAATATTTGATGCGGTCCAGCGTCCTAACTGTACTTTTCATTGATCACATTGGGAATCTGAATAGCACAGGGAAATGAAATTCTTGAGGCGAGCCTTTCTGCCATAGACTTTCCTCATCTCCTTTGGACAAATGAGACATTTGGAGAGGAATTTGTCTCAAGGGGCTTGCTGTCCTGCTAAATTATTTTCTATTTCTCATTAATCCTTGTTTTCCTCTTGCCCATGCCATCCACCCCCTCATGGCCACCTTGCCATCCATGTCACATCAAGCTGTCATATTCACCTGCTCTGGGCTCTTCCTCACTGAGCTCCCTTCCCTCTGAACTGAAGGCTCCCAGGACTAGGCAATCAGGGCTTCATTATGTCCTTCCCATGTTACTTGCTAATTGTCCCATCTGTGACTCTCTTGGATCTGTGGGAGATATTGCCTCTTGGTGTAAAAGGCATGTTTTAGGCAATTGGAAGACAATATTAGCTGATGCTGGTAAGAACTGCTTTGAAATTGCCAAA
>CM052541.1:82935372-82964064 GCA_028533065.1 Trachops cirrhosus
TCTTGCCCTCCCCCTGTCTATTTTCTACCTAGCATTCATTGTACTTCTTCTTCGTACCTTACCTCCTCCCACTCCCCTGTTGCTAACCCTCCATGTGATCTCCATTTCTGTGGTTCTGTTCCTGTTCTAGTTGTTTGCTTAGCTTCTTTTTGTTTTTGTTTCAGGTGTGGTTGTTAATAATTGTGAGTTTGCTGTCATTTTACTGTACATGTTTTTTATCTTCCTTTTCTTAGATAAGTTCCTCTAATATTTCATACAATAAGGGCTTGGTGATGATGAACTCCTTTAACTTGACCTTATCTGAGAAGCACTTCATCTGCCCTTCCATTCTAAATGAAAGCTTTGCTGGATAGAGCTATCTGGCATGTAGGTCCTTGTCTTTCATGACTTGGAATACTTCTTTCCAACCCCTTCTTGCCTGTAAGGTCTCCTTTGAGAAGTCAGCTGACAGTCTGATGGGAACTCCTTTGTAGGTTACTATCCCCTTATCTCTTTCTGCTTTTAGGATTCTCTCCTTCATTTTTACCTTGGGTAACGTAATGATGATGTGCCTTGGTGTGTTCCCCCTTGGGTCCAACTTCTTTGGGACTCTCAGAGCTTCCTGGACTTCCTGGACTTCTATTTCCTTTTCCAGATTGGGGAAGTTCTCCTTAATATTTGTTCAAATATCTTTTCCACTTGTTGTTTTTCCTCTTCTCCTTCTGGTACCCCTATAATTTGGGTGTTGGAACATTTAAAGGAGTCCTGGAGGTTTTCAAGCCACTCCTTCTTTTTTTGAATTCTTATTTCTTCATCCTTTTCTGGTTGTATATTTTTTTCTTCCTTCTGGTCCACTCCAATGATGTGAGACCCATCTTTCATTCCATCACTATTGCTTCCCTGTGCATTTTTCATCATTAAACTTATTGTAGCCTGCATTTTTTCGTCTAATTTGTGACTAAAATCAACCAATTCTATGAGTATCCTGATTACCAGTGCTTTGAGCTGTGCATCTGATAGGTTGGCTATCTCTTGGGTGCTTAAAAGGATGGGTTCTGGGAATTCAATTCTTCTTCTGTTTGAGCCGTCTTTTTGATGTTTTTTTTTTTTTTTTGGTGTTGTCGAGCTTCTGTAGTGAGGGGCGGGGCCTTAGGTGTTCACCAGGGTGGGGCACCCCAGTTGCTGGGTTGTGAGGTTGTATGTGAGGTGGGGTCTGAGAAGGAATAATGGCGCTTGCTCTGCCCGCTGTACGACCTTAGACCCTTCCGCCGCTTTCCGCAAGCTAACTGGTTCCCTGTGATGCCAATTCCTGTGTGGGTGGGCCTGTGCACCCCGTGGGACTTTCCTTTTCAGTCAGTGCCCCAAAGCTCTATTTCCTGGTGCTGCGACCCTGAGTTGCGTGCAGTGGATTGCTTCACAATGGCTGCCTCACTGGGTCTCCAGGTGGCCAACCCCTGGTCGGGGCTCATCAGCCCCCACCGCTTGTGCGCCCAGGGTTTGTCTGCTGTGGAGTTGCGTGCCGCCTGGGTTGCTCAGCTCTCTGCTCTGTGTCCCTTGCCTGGCCCAACTCCGCCCCTCCTACTGGTCTGTATGAATGTGTCTATTTTTAAATCCTTGGGTGTCCGACTTCCATACACTTCAATTTTCTGTCAGTTCTGGTTGTTATTTTGTTTCTATATTGTTGTTGTCCCTATCTTGGTTGTGTGAAGAGGCACAATGCATCTACCTATGCCTCCATCTTGGCCGGAATTCACAAGTTTTATTTCTATTCTGAATGTAATGGGACCTTTGGAAAGTTTTTGAATAGAGGCTTGGTATGATCTGATTTTCCTTTGAAAGATCACTGTGGCTGCAGAATGGAGAACTGACTTGTACAGGCAAGATGATGGCAGGGAGATGGGAGGAGAGTCTTGCAGCATTTAGGTAGGAGACTGAGCCCACTGAGTCCAGGTTTCCTGCGGGGGGAGGGGGACAGGGGGGATGCTGAGCCTGTGAGCCAAGCAGCCACCCACAGAGTCCTGAAGTGCCCGAGATGCTCCTTATATGGGCCTGAGTCAGGCTCACCAGGACCCCTATCTAAGGGCCCCACTGGTAAAATGACACTTGGTTCAGGGATATGACATTAACAAACAATGAGTCAAATACAATTTTTTTCTCTTTTTCAATGCTCCTTTAATTATTCTGTTTCTGTGTAAGGAATCAAAGTTCCCGAAGCTTACAACAGGGGTTGCCAAAGTGGGATGCAGCAGTCCTGAGGATGTACAAGATAATCTTTTGGGGCAAAACTATTTATAACTAGTTCTTATCTCATTCATCTTTAGGTTATGCTTACACTGTGCCTAATATATTAGTAAGGCTGTACATGTACTCAGTTTACAAATACATATACTGGGAAAGGTCATTAAAATATTTTGGGATGGAATAGGCAGCAAAAATATTCAGAGTTCATTGGCCTACAGGGTAAATCCTAAATTCCACAATGTGACTTATGACAGTCCCATTGCGCCCTCCTGCTTTTCTCTCTCCTCTCTCATTCCTATATCATCTGCGTTGCAGAACTGTAAATCCATTGCCTATCTGCCCTTTACTGGGAGAAGGAGGGATAGTTGGTGGGAAATTGTTAATTGCCTTTCGAAACAGTCTTTGCTGAACCATCTCCCTCACCCCATATGCTGCCATTGTGCCCTGAATACCTGAAATACTTTATTGCTTCTACTTATTCCTAACTTGTTCCCTCTAGCTATGAGCACCTTGGGAGAGGGGTGCTGATTTATTGGTCTTTGGAAATCAGGGCTACCAGAATTAGCAAATAAAAATATAGGGCACACAATTAATATCTTTTTAGTATAAATATGTCCCCTGGTATATACCTTATAAAATTGTTGTGTGAAGTTTCAATTTCACAGGGGTCTTGTATTTTAACTGGCAATCCTAGCCTCCCTAGAGCCTAGCTCAGGTACTGTTGTGGGAGGTGTTTGATAATTATCTTTTGAATGAATGTCTGAATAAATAAGTTGGGCAGCAACTGTAAAGATAATCCCCTGTCCCAAAAATAAAAAACAGAGAGACATAGAGATTGATCTTTTGTCTTTTTAATGAAGGTAATGTTTTTTAAAGATTTTATTTATTTATTTATTTTTATAGAGAGAGGAAGGGAGGGAGAAAGAGAGGAAGAGAAACATCAATGTACAGTTGCTTCTCACATGGCCCCCACTGGGGACCTGGCCCACAGCCTAGGCATGTGCCCTGATGGGGAATCAAACTGGTGACCCTTTGGTTCACAGCCCACACTCAATCCACTGAGGTACACCAGCCAGGGGTAAGGTAATGTTTTTAAAGGAGGAAATCTGGCATCTTTAAATGTATGTGTGTTTCCAGTTCTGTCCACTGAGGAGGTCTAAAGCAATAAAACAATAAGCAATGACTCCGTGGTAGCCATGAACACATCTAATGGCCATATCTTTATTTCTAAATTTTATTCCTCTGTAAAAGTCACATGGAGAAATGGCTGGAAAGCACAAGAGCTGCCCGGAATGTCTTGCTTTGTCAGAAAAACAAGGGAGAGCTTAAAGATGAACTGGATCAAGTATAAATGACTCAGCTGGAAGAGGCTTCAATGTACTAACCTGTGACAATTTGACTGTCAAAGAGATAATGTCAGTAATGAATATTAACAGTGAAAAGATGTGAGAGAGCAAATGAAAGAGTGAAAGGGTAAAAAGTTCCTTCTTTCTAAGAGGAAACAATAGAATTACAAAATCACCATTTTGTAACCAGCAATGTAATAATCGATTCAGGTGAATATAATCAAGGATGATAAAAGAATTTGAAAAAAGGTCATTAGAGAACAGGATATCCACCTGGATTTAAATGCTTACCACCCCTCCCCCACCGTCCCCCCACCGCCCAGAATATTTGCAATTACCAAGGGGAAAGTGAATGGTTGCAAAGGTAAGATCGGCAGCCCTACCCTAACCAAGCAAACATCTTACAATGGAAAACAAAATAAGAAATACCAACAATACCACCCTGGCTGGAGTGGCTCAGTGGATTGAGCTCGGGCCTGCGAGCCCAAGGGCCATTGGTTTGATTCCCAGTCAGGGCATATGTCTGGGTTGTGGGCCAGGTCCCCAGTGGGGGACACTCGAGAGACAACTACACATTGATGTTTCTCTCTGTTCCCCTCTCTCTAAAAATAAATAAAATCTTTAAAAAATACCAATAATACCTACATAATATTGTTGGAAAAAATGCTTAACCAGAATGTAATCATGAGGATGATTGTATCAATCCAGAATGTGAAAAATTTTATAGGACAATTGGCTTGAAATCTTTACAGGTATCAATGGCATAAAAGATAAAGAATGGTGAAAGAGTTCTTCTAGATGCAGGGATGTCAAACTCATTTTCACTCATATCAGTGGTTGCCTTCAAAGGGCTGAATGCAATTTTAGGACTGTAGAAATGTAACTACTCCTTAACAGTTAAGTGAGACCTTGGTGCTGCCACTGGGTTGAGACAAGGAGCCCAGCTGGATAAAACAAGGTGAAGGGCTGGGTTTGGCCCGCAAGCCTTGTGTTTGCCACCTGTGTCTAGAGTAAGACACTGAACAGACATAACAACCTTGGTCAGGTCCTGGATGGATGGAGGGAAAAGAAAGCTACGATAGACATTTTTGGGAAAATACAGAAAATTTAAATGATATTATTGAATCAATGTTAATTTTCTTAGATGTGAGCACTGTGTGGTAGTTCTGTAGGAGAATATTCTTATACCTAGAGATGCATGCCTAAGGATTGGGGCTGAAGTTCGGTGATTTCTGGCACTTAATTTCAAGTGAGTGTGTGTGTGTGAGAGAGAGAGAGAGAGGAAGAGAGAGAGAGAGAGAGAGAATCAAGGTTTTTTAAAAAAAGGAGAAGAAAAGGTCCAGAAATTGGGGAGAGGCTGGATGGAGAAAGGAAACACAGAACATTTGTAATTGCCAAACAGTCTATGGGGAGAGAATGGTTAGTCCCTCCCTCTCCCTTTCATCTCCCTGCTTCCCTACCCCCGGTCCAGCAAAGCCCCACTTCTGGCTTTGGGGTACACTGTGAGATACCCCTGGCCAGAGCAGAGATGAATAAGTGATTGATGAAGCTACAGGTGATTGATGAAGCTGAAGTCTCCTGTGATAAACCTGTCTTGTCCAATCAGGGCTCTGTATTTCCAAGCATTACATTGCCCTTTAATAATTTCATTAAAGCAGGTATACCTCCTGAAATATTCAAGAACAATCAGCATTTCTCTGTAGTTCCCCTATGTCCTGGCCTATCAGAGATGACGGAATGCAATGATTTCTTTCAAGACAATAATTACAAAACACTTAGCTATATTTCCAAATGATTACACATATTATTTAAATATTTATCTTTCTCAAATTTGACTTAAAATCTGTAAGTAATTAGTTATCAGCCCAGCTACCAGGGTGACAGGCGGTTTCTTTAATTTTCCATGCAGTTGACAGGTTTTAACTCTGAAATAATTCTAGTCACAGCACACCTCAAAGGTCTAAATGAAAAAAAGAAGTTAAACGTTTTAATATCTTTGAGATTTGCAAAGATATTTGAGGATTTGCTGAGGGATTCAGTGTAGGATCAAGAATGTGTTTTTGTTAGCAGACTAACTTGCATCTCCCATTTGAAAGAAAATGTGAAACCCAAATGCGCACAGATTATTTAGATGAGAGAGCACTGAACAATCATTGTTATTCCTCTGCAGCCCATGTCTTTGAGTTCTGGGTGACACTGGTGCAGAGGAAATATGGGGGGCAGGCTCCTCTCCTGCTGCAAGGGTAACCATGTTTCCACAAGTATAAAACACAAACTTACAAGTCATAATTATAAGGTGTCTAAACTAAATTGAAGCCCAAACCCCAAACCCGACAAACACACACCCTTAAGCTACAGTTGCTAATCTGCAGGGTCTGCCTCCTGTGGGGCCTGTGCCTGGAGCTCATCAGGGTGGCAGTGGGTCGCTCACTTGCTGGTGTCCTGGGCTGGGTCACTCTGCCAGACCTTTCTGCTTGGCCTGGCACTTGCTTGTCCCAAGCGAGGTTGCTGGGCTGTCAGTGTTGTGTCCACACTGTTAAGTCCCCAGTGCTTTCCTGCCATGCCTGACACATCTTCTGAGTTCTTCTTTACCTCAAACCCACAGTTCAACTCCTCAAGGCTCAGAGTTCACATTTCTGCCCAGTCCCTGTTAGACCATGTTAGGCAAGATGCTATTCGGCTCCAGCAGTAAAGGCATCTGGGAAATGTACTCTCTGTTTAATCTTCTGTGTCTGTTTAACTTTCTTGTAGCCTCAGGCTTGGCTGACTACCCAGAAAGCCAGAATGCCACCAGTGATAAATTTCATGCTCTATGAAAAGGGTTAATGAATGTATAGAGTGTGATAACTACCTGATGGTTTCTGTTACCTTAGGAATGCATTGTTCTTTCTGATCGTCTACGTAAATAGCTACTGTGTGGTTTTACTATTAACCCCCTATAAAAAAGGATCCTGTCCTGGGAGGGGATAGATTTCTTCCTAGCCAACCACCACTAGGAGCAGCTGCTATGCTTGGGTATGAAGGTTCTCCTAGTAGAGCTCTTCTGAATTTGAATAAGGCTACATGTCAGTTCTTCAAAACTGATCCTGAATTTAGACTTTTGGGGCTGTCCCCAAATAGGCCCAGTTCCAGAAGGCCTGGCCCAATGTGGAAGGCGTTGGAGGTCCTGAATGAAGATTTAATTCATTGACTGAATTCAACTTGTCTCATGGTCTTTGGAAATTACCTTTTGACCAATATAAAATTGTTTGCTGCTGTTCGTCATGTCACATGAAAACCACATACTGACGTGTGGTTCCGGGTAATCTGGAATATGGTCAATCAACAACACTTGACTTTCTCTAATTTGCCTAAGGCTTACACTCACCTGGAAAAGACAATTTCACTTACCCAAGTTCCCTGTGTTATGCTAGTTTCTCTTCATTTCACAAATTTTATAATTGTATTTATATATCAATCACCCTCCAGACTGAGGGGTCTGCAAACTTTTTCTGTTAAGGGCCAGATGTTAAATATTTTTGACTTTGTGGACTATGCCCTCTCTGTCACTATGCAGCTCAGCCAATAGAAGCACATTCCCCTCGACCACTTGTAAATAAGTGGGTGTGGCTGTAGCCCACAGGTGGCAAACACAAGGTCCACAGGCCAAATCCAGCCCTCCACCTTGTTTTATCTAGTGCAGCACCTTATTTCTACCCAGCAGCACCGAGCTCCTTGCCCCTAGTTAAGGAGTAGTTACATTTATACAGTCCTAAAATTACATTCGACCCTTTGAAGGCAACCGCGAGGCTGATGGAGCCCCCAATGAAAATGAGTTTGACATCCCTGCTGTAGCCCAATAAAATTTGATTTAAGAAAATAGGCAGCAGGCAGGATAAGGCCTGCAGGACATAATTCCCTCCTCCCCTCTAGACTAGCCCATAACCTTCTTGAGGGCAGGGAATGCTATACACCTGTGCCTCTCCCAGGCTTATTAGAGTGTCTGACATGCACTGGGACATGCTCAATCCATGTCATTGAGGGAATAACTCAATAACTGACCCCAGGAAGCCTAGAGCATTCTCTCCTTAGGGTCCCTCACTGGTACAGTAGGCCCTTGGGGTGAGGGATAGACTGTTTAGATGACAGGGGTCTTCCTAGTAGGCAGGGTCTGGCTGGGTGTGCTTCAGGCAAGCATGACCGGGGCCTGCTCTTGTCCTCCCCTCTGACTAGTACCTCCCACATTCACTTTATAGCTGTTTCTCGATGAAGGACAAGAGAGATCTTCCTAGCCTTACTCTCCCACTCTCTTCCTAAGCCTTGTGAGTGTATTATGGAAAAGTTCACCGTAACTCAGGTGTGAAGTGTTCCTAGATACTCAGCTTTGCATTTGGGGCTGGGATTAACCCAGTGTTCCATATGTCAAGGAGCACAGAGGAAGAAATGGTTACAGCTGCTACTCCAGCCCTGTACAGAGTGCCTTATACAGGTATATGTAGGAGGTGCTTTGTATATAGGTATGCCTTACACATGGTACATCAGGTGTGCTTCTAAATGCTTAGGTACATACTTGTATGTATATATGCATATGTATACATATATGTATTTTTGTATTCATTAAGAGGTCTTACATGTGTATTACATATAAAATTATGTATTTAAGTAAGTATATATATACTTTTCACAAAGGCTGTAGGGTCTGAAAATTAGAGTTGAAAAATAGGTGACATTTTAATGTCTCAGGATTCTGTTCCCTGGGTCTCATTCCTCCCTCTCTTTTTAAGTATATTTTATTGATTATGCCATTACAGTTGTCTCAATTTTTTTCTCCTCTTTCTTCCCTTCTGCCCTGCACCTCCCCACCAGCATTGTCCCTCTTCCTTCGGTTCATGTTCATGGGTTATTCATGTAAGGTCTTGGCTTTTCCATTTCTGATACTATTCTTAACCTCCCCCTGTCTATTTTGTGCCTACCAATTATTTGGCTTATTCCTTGTACCTTTCACCCCTTCATTCTCCACCCTGCTACTCCCCACTGATAACCCTCTCTGTGATTTTTATTTCTGTGACTCTGTTCCTGTTCTAGTTGTTCGCTTACTTTTTGGCTTTGTTTTTTAGGTTCAGTTGTTGATAGTTATGAGCTGTTGTCCTTTTACTGTTCAGTTTTCGATCCTCTTCTTTTTCTTAAGCAAATCCCTTAAACATTTCATATAATATGGGCTTGGTGATGAAGAACTCCTTTAACTTGACCTTATCTGGAAAGCACTTTATCTGATTTTCCATTCTAAATGATTGTTTTGCTGGATAGAGTAATCTTGGATGTAGGTCCTTGTCTTTCATGACTTGGAATACTTCTTTCCAGCCCCTTCTTGCCTGTAAGGTTTCTTTTGAGAAATCAGCTGATAATCACATGGGTACTCCTTTGTAGGTAACTGTCCCCTTTCCTCTTGCTGCTTTTAAGATATGCACCTTATCTTTAATCTTAAAGATAACTTTAATTATGGTAATGTAAGGTAACTTAATTATGATGTGTCTTGGTATGTTTGTTCCTGGATCCAACTTCTTTGGGACTCCCTGAGCTTCCCAGACTTCCTAGACGTCTATTGCCTTTGCCAGAATGGGGAAGTTCTCCTTCATTATTTGTTCAAATAAGTTTTCAATTTCTTGCTCTTCCTCTTCTCCTTCTGGCACCCCTATGATTCGGATGTTGGAATGTTTAAAGTTGTTCCCGAGGTTCCTTAGCCCCTCCTCATTTTTTTTGAATTCTTGTTTCTTCATTTTGTTCTGGTTGGATGTTTATTTCTTCCTTTTGTTCCAAATCATTGATTTGAGTCTGGGTTTCCCTTCCTTCACTGTTGGTTCTGTGTATTTTTTGCTTTATTTCACTTTGTAGAGCCCTCATTTCTTCCTTTATTTTGTGACTGAAACTAAATCATGTCTGTGAGCATCCTGATTACCACCAGTGTTTTAACTCTGCTTCAGATAGGGTTGTCTATCTCCTTGTCGCTTAGTTCTTCTGGAGTTTTGATCTGTTCTTTCATTTGGGCCATATTTCTTTGTCTTGTCACATCTGTTATGTTGTAAGTGGTGGAGGCTTAGGTATTTGCCAGGGTGGGGCAACCCACATCGAGTTGTGGCTCTGTCTGTGGTGGAAGGGGTCTGAGAGGGAATAATGCTGCTTGCTCACCTCCCGCCCCACTCCCAGTCACTTCCCTTGCTTCCCACAAGTGAATTGTGCCCTTTCAGGGGCTGGTTCCTGGATGGGTGGGTTTGTGCACATTCTAGGACCCCATGGGCCTCTCCAACCGACTCTCCTGTGAGACTGGGAGTTTCTCCCACCACAGCAACCCCCACATATTTTTATAGCCAGAGGTTTTGAATCTTTGGTTTCCCACAATGAAACACTAGGTTTCATGGTCTGTCTTGCTCCCCAGTTGTTCCTTCTGGCTTATCTGCTTGAATGTGGGCCTGCCCTGTGAGCCAGCCCCAACCTTGCCCATGTGGCCCACCACCTTGCCACATGTCCTCCCTGCTCCGGCTGCCTGTCTCCACCCCTCCTACTGGTCTGGATGAATGTTTCTTTAACTCCTTGGTTGTTGGACTTCTACACAGTTTGTTTTTTCTGGCAGTACTGGTTGTTTTCTGTTTTTAAATATGTTGCTATCTTTCTTTTGGTTGTGCGAGGAAGTGAAGCATTTCTACCTACGCCTCCATTTTTGTTGGAACTTCCTCATCCCTCCCTCTTTCATGCCTGTCCCTCTCTGATTAATTGATTAGAATTTGATAGGTGTGCATGTGTGTATACATGCATTTACTCACATGTACAAGTATATGCTTACTTGTACTTAATACACACATTGTGTTTGTGTATGTGTTGCATGTTGTGTGTGAAAACACACATGTGTATACTCTTATACATATCACATCAAATACATAAAATATGGTCTGTAAAGCCCCACACCACATTTTGAGGGGTGGTGGATCATGCCAAATTAATTGTTTGGTGTAATGAATTAGGGATCATTAAACATTTGGACATGGGGCTGGAGAAAATAGAGAAGGAGTGGGACTCAAGAGGAAGGAGAATTGTTAATAACAACAAAAGCTGATAGAGCACTCACCATGCTCATTACCCATCTCAGTTCTTCACTTAATGAACCCACTAACCCTCAGAGCATCCCTAGAAAACAGGTGCTATCCCTTTTCTAGATGAAGAGACTGAAGAACAGAGGGAATGAATGGCCTGCCTAAGGTCACACAACTCATGGGTATAAGGGTTAGGATTTATACCCAGGCAACCTGAATTCTGAACCAGCATGGCTGTGAACTGCATGGACAAAGGGCAGGAAATGCTGCTGCTGGGTGGATTTTGGGCCTCATTGAAAGCAGACAGATGCCAGTCAGCTGTGACCAAGGACTGACAAGCAAAAGTCACACCTGGGGCTGCCAGGTCTTTAGATTTTGAAAAAATGTCAGTGACTGATTTGTGGGTAAAATTTTCATATTTTAGAAATGCTTTGCAGGATGAACAAAATATGTCCATGAGCCAAAATGGGCCCATGGACTACCAATCTGCAACTCAAAAGCTTTTTTTTCTTAAATTTCTTTTTGTTTTTAATTATATTATATTGTTTATGCTATTACAGTTGTGTCAATTTTTCTCCCTTTGTCCCCCTCCACCCAGCACCTCCCACTCCCTCAGGTAAGCCCCACACCATTGTTCCTGTCCATGGGTCATGCATAGGTTCTTTGACTGCTCCATTTCCTATACTGTATTTTATATCCCCATGGCTCTTCTGTAACTAACTATTGTACTTCTTAATCCCCTCACCTCTTCACCCACTCCCTTACCTGACAACCATCAAAACCCTCTCTAGATCCATGATTCTGTCTCTGTTCTTCTTGTTTGCTTAGTTTGTATTTTAGATTCAACTGTTGATAGATATGTATTTTTTCCCACTTCATTGTTCATAGTTTTGATCTTCTACTTTATCCTAAATAAATCCCTTTAACATTTCCTATAATAATGGTTTGGTGATGATGAACTTCTTTTGTTTCTCTTCTCTGGGAAGCTCTTTATCTACCTTTCAATTCTAAATGATATCTTTGCTGGTTAGAGCAATCTTGGCTGTAGGTGCCTGCTTTTCATGACTTTGAATATTTCTTGCCAATTCCTCCTAGCCTGCAAAGTTTCTTTTGAGAAATCAGCTGACAGTCTTATGGGAACTCCCCTGTAGGTAACTAACTGGTTTTCTCTTGCTGCTTTTAAGATTTTCCCTTAATTGTTAACCTTTGGCATTTTAATTATGGTATGTCTTGGAGTGGGCCTCTTTGCATCCATCTTGTTTGAGACTCTCTGTGCTTCCTGGACTTGCATGTCTATTTCCTTCACCAAATTAGGTAAGTTTTCTTTCATTATTTTTTCAAATAGATTTCCAATTTCTTCCTCTTTCTCCTCCCTATGATGCAAATGTTGGACCTCTTAAAATTGTCCCAGAAGGTACCTATGCTATCATCAAGTTTTTTTGGATTATTTTTTCTTCTTCTTGTTCTGATTGGTTGTTCTTTTTTTTAAAATTGTCCTTTATTTCAATTAGTGTGTCCTTCATTTCTGACTAGATCTATTTTATGTTGTTGAGGTCCTCACTGAGTTCCTTGAGCATCCTTATAACCAGTGTTTTGAATTCTGCATCTGATAGATTGCTCATCTCCATTTTGTTTAGTTCTTTTTCTGGCATTTGATCTATTCTTTCATTTAGGCCATGTTTTTTTATCTTCTCATTTTGGCCGCCTCCTTGTGTTAGTTTTTCTGTATTAGGCAGAGCTTCTTTGACTTCATGTCTTGGTAGTGTGGTCTAATGTAGTAAGTGTTCTACAGGGTCCAGTGGCACAGCCTCCTCTGTCACCCAAACTGGGTACTCACCATGTACCCTTCATTTGGGCTGAGTACACCTTTTTCCTGTAGTTGAGCCTTGATTGCTGCTGTCTGATCAATGGGAGGGATTTACCCAGGCCAGTCAGCTGTAAGGACTGGTTGTGACCATTTACCATCAATCTTAGCTGTCTGTGGAGGATCATTATGCAGGGGCAGTGTGGTGGTATTCCAATGTGGTCTGTAGCTGTCCACTGGGTGTGTTGGCCCTGGGGTTTCCCGGGTGGTGCTGGCCAAGGTCAGCTACAACCTATGTTTTTCCCAGGGCCACCCTGCCTGAGCTATATGAGATGGCAGCTACTTGTGCTTCACTTGGAAGCCAAGCTATGGATCTAGGCTGGTGGCTGCTAGTGCCAGACCTTGGCTCACTGAAGCCAGCTGTTGCTTGTTTGAAAGGATTTAGGAATTTGTGAAGCATGAGGACCGGCCATCCATGTGGAAAAGAAGCTTGGGTGGGCCTGCAATTTTGGTGCAGCAGAGTCTCTGGGGATCTCCAAAGCTGGTCAAATTGTATTAGCCAGGTCAATAGAGTTTCAGATATGGCACCAGCTTGCTGGCTCTGTAGCTCTGTGAGGGAAAGGGTTCAGAAAAGGGACTATGGCCTCTGCTTGTCTTGATGCCAGACACTTCAGTTTCTCCCCGTTATACATTGGTGCCTTTCAAGCTGTTACCTTGGTGCTGGAGCTCAGAGGTAATAAATCTGAGAAGGTGAATTCATTGATAAGTTCTTTAAGAGAAACTACTTGGGGCTGCAGAAATTTCTTCAACTGACTCAGTCCCCCTGGTTTCTGCATCCTGAAGTTATGGAGACTTAGCCTTCTGCCAATGGAACCCTGTGCTGGGGGCCCTGGTATGGCATTAGGACTCCTCGCTCCTGATATATCCCCCCTGAATTTTTATCCACCACATGTGGGTGAGGGACCAGCGCACTTCACAAATGCACCCCTTCTACCAGTCTGGATTGATGTGGTGTCTTTAATTCCATAGTTGTCAGACTTCTATTCAACTTGATCTCTGACAGTTCTGAGTGATGATTGTTCTACAGTTTAGTTGTAATTTTAATGTGGTTTTGTGAAGAGGTGAGCCATGTCTGACTGGAAGTTCCCTGAAACTTCTGAAGGGGATGAATAAGATGAGTCCCAAAGTGTTAGGTGATTTGATCCAGGTCACCCAACCTCTGTTGGAAACAAACCTGTCCCAAGAACTCAGTCACCCTTCCAAGACCCTGACCTGGTATCTGGTTGCAGGACTCCATTCTTTTTTTCTTTTTCCTATAATCAGGGCCTGGAGGGAGCTGGGCTCTCCCCTGAGCTTATTCTCCTTGCCATTCCCACTGTGTGACCTACAATAAGGACATGGGAGTAGATGCTCTGGCTGTTAACCTATGGCCTGGCCCACAGCATTCCCATTCATAAAGAGTTCTACCAGACTCTTTATGAATACTTCCATGGGACTTCCTATGAATCCAGCCATCAAAAAAGGACTCTTGGAAAGCCCCAGTTCACACAGCAGCAGGAAATGGCTCCATGGGTCCAAGACTCACTGCCTTTCTTTATGCTGCTTGCCTTTCAATCCCCCCACCCCAGTGTTTCCTCCATTAGTCTACCAAAAGGACAAGTCAAAATGCCTCAGAGGAATGAATGTTGCTCTCTATTATTTCAGTCAGGAGCCTGGGTTGTTGGATATCAGACAGGAGGTAGAAGTGAAGGACTCAGGTTTTATATTTTGGGTCTCCATGAATCTGGGTGGCAAAGGTTGCCAAAATCGATGGCAGAGAAAGATGGAAACCCCACATGTCCCACCTCTTGAGCCATCTGGTAAGCTGTGTCAGAGGCAACCCAGGGGCAGGAAGGAAGGGTTTAAGTGCTCCTGAGCCCTGCTGTCACCTGACATGGTGACTTGCTTCATTGAAACTGTAAGCCTGGGGGGTGGGCCTTGAACTGTGGCTTCCTCTCTGAGCAGGAGCACTGAACAGATCGCTTACCCTCTTCTGTGAAGCAGACCTCCTCTCATCCACCCATAATTATGGGCTATAATTATGAGCACCTTAACTTCAGCCAAACCAACTTTCCCTTCTGATTTCAGATATACTACAATTCCCAACCTGCAACACCTACACTGTGACCTTGCCTCACCCTTTAATTTCAGTCTCCAGGACAAGTCTCCAGTCTCACTGTTCCTTAGGGCACATTTTCTAATCTGCATTTTCCTAACTTTGAAGGATGAGTACATGATACCTGGAACTGGTCCAGGCCTCAGCAAAGCCATGACCTCAGGGATGTGCACTTTTCTTGCATCAGCCTCTCCCGTGTCTGCCTGGAATTCTCCTCTACCCCCATCCCCATTCTGCCTTCTTTTCCCAATTAACTCAAGTCAAGTCATCCTTCTTATTCTCCCACCAAACTTTCTCACTGGAGAGGTCCAGATATCACCTATTTACACGTGAGCCAGTGTCACCATCCCAGGGGACTGATTGTAGATCTGGTCTCTGGATGCAGAATGGAACTCCAAGTCCCAGGGAGGAGGAGGGGGATGGCTGTGGTGTAGTTGATCACATTGTGGTTGAGTGGGCCTCAGTAAGTCACAGCAGGAATGAAATAGAAAGCCATCAACAGCTAAGTGGAGGCTTGGTCCTTTTGAGAATCAGCAGGTAGACTGGGAGGCAGTGCTCCCTATTGTCTGGCATCAGCTCTCTGGTTTGCAAGACTGGCTGAGCTATGACGTTAGTTAATTCATTTAATGAAAGTTTGTTGAGAACCAAGTATGTACTGGCTTAGGATATGTAGCAGTGAAAAGACACGAACCCCCCAGCCCCCATTCTCATGGAGTTTGCATTCTAGTAGAGAGATGGTCAATAAACAATTAAAAATATGGTTCATATTTTTATTTGACACAGTAATAAATGCTAAGAAGAAAACAAAGTAGGAAAGGGGATGAAGTATATAGCTGGGGTTAAATTTCAAACCAGATTGGGAAAGTGAACTTTGAGTAAGATTTGAAGCAAGTAAGGAAGGTGGTGGAGTAGCTCTCTGGGGGAAGAGAAGTCCAGGGAGATGCAACAGTGGGTGCAAAGGCCCTGGGGCACAGCATACACAAAATGTTCTGGCACAATGAAGAAGTCAACAGCCAGCATAGAAGCAAGAAATGGGGAGTGACAGGAGATGAGATCAGAGGCAGGATGGCTAGGGAGCTAGGTAAGGACTTGGCTTTTATTCAGGGATGGGAGCTAGGAGAGGGTTCATAGCAGGGAGAAAGTTGATCTGACCATTATTTTCACAAGATAACTCTAGGTGCCACATTGAGAAGAGATGGCAGAAAGGTAAGAGCAGTTAAGAGGCTACTGCAATGATCCAAATGTTAGATGATGATACCTTCGGCCATGGTGAGCAGTGGGGGAGGTGATAAGTACTTAAACTCTGGATGTATGGTAAAGGTAGAGTAGGTAAGATTTGCTGGTGCAGATAACAGAGTCTGAGAGAAAGAAAGGAGTCAAGAATGACTCCATGATTTTGGACTGAGAACTGGAACAATGACATTCTGTTGATGGAGATGAGGAGCAGATTTGGATGTGGGTGAGAGTGAGGTGGGGAGTAGCACTTGATTAATTATTGAGTTGGGAAGTGTGCCAGGGCTGGAGATAGGAGGCAAGTGATGAGTGACATGGTCCCTCAACTCATGACCCTGATGGCCTAGCTGTAATGAGGAGCCTTAATCCAATCATCATATAGCACATGCATAAATATCAGCTACTGTAAGGTCTACAAAGGAGAGGAATGAGAGTTTTGGAGGGTATGTGGTGGGAAATCTAACCTAGTTTGGGGAAGGGAATGCTGCTTTGGGGAGGTGAGAATCAGGGGTGATATGAAAGATGAGTGAGAGTTAGTCTGGTGAAAAGGTTGGTGTGAGAAGAGTGTTTTAGTAAGAGGAACAGCATGTGCAAAGGCCCTGTGATCAGAGAAAGTGTGGGGCACTCGGCATTGGAGGAGTAGAAGAATGTACATAGTATCTGGAGCACAGCATGGAAGAGAGAGCATATGGAAGAAAATGCTGGGGAGGATGATGGAGCCAGGCCAGGCAGGGGTTTGCAGGCTGTGTGCAGGTGATTTGTCATCTTTTTAAAAGTAATCAGAGGTCATCAAAGTGCCTTAAAGAGAGGAAGGAGCTGATCAGATTTGCATTTTGGAAGGATCACTCTGGTGGCAGAGTGAAGAATAGATTAGAGAAGACCAGACTGGAAATGGGAGCCTCAGGTGGAGGTAATTGTAGAAATTCAGGAGATGATGGAAGAGTGAAGAGAAACTGACAAATTGACAAGATAGTTAGGAGGTAGGAAAATTAGCATTACTTTTTCAATAGACTGGTATGGAGAGAGTGAAGACAGAATATGAAAGGGTTGTATCTTTTCACTGTGAATATAAACAGAATGTAGGGAATGACATTCAGGGTCCTTTATTGTTATTGAACAGTTGACTGCAAGTTCTTAGTGAAAAATGGGCACAGTTTCAAACATCTGCATTATCTGCTACTGGTTCTTGGAATAAAATCCTTGGGCCTAAAATAGTGTATAATATTCTTTGGATGTCCTGTGTAGAGTCATCTACATCAAGTGTCAGAACCAAGGGAAGCCATGGAGCCAGAGAAGGGGTGGGAGGCAGGGAGGAGGTATTAAAATCACATCATATAGAGACAGACATGCTTGGGTCTGAATCTCAGTACTACCATCTACTAACTGTATGACATTGGTAAATACTCATCCAGTCTGAGTCTCAGTGTCCTTACCTATAAAATAAGAATAATAGTACTAACTCATAAGGCTCTTGGTGATGATTACATGAGTTACCATATGCAAAATGAATATCCAGCACTTGAGCTGTAAATAAATAAATAAAGGGCAATTGTTATTATTATTCTTAGGTATGCTACTGTTTAGCAGAGCACTTTAGCTCCTTCATCTACAGTGTACTCATCATTTAGTTATTTGCAATAATAATGCTGTGTAACAAATTACCCCCAAACTCAATGGCTTAAAACAACATTTGTTCTCCCTCTTGCTTCTGTGAGTTAGCTGGGGTTTTGCTGATCTAAATTGGGCTCAACAGGGTGGCCCTAAGATGCACTTGGGTCCAGATCTGCTCTACAGAGCATGGGCACATCCGTCTTATTACAGCTGCAGAAGCACAAGAGAGTAAGCCCAAATGCATAAGCATATTTCAAGTGTCTGCCTACATCATGCTCACCAGTGTCTTTCTGGAAAAGCAAGCCATGTGGCCAAACCCAAATTCCAGGTGTAGAGAAATAATAAACTTCACCTCTAGTGGGAGCAAAATCATATGACAAAAGGTGTGGACCTAGGAAAGGTGAAGAATTAGGGCCAATTAGGCAATCTGTCACATCACTTTTCAAATTTCTTCTACCTCTCCATTCTGGGATCATGAAGGGATAGAAACAGAAAACTGGCTGCTGAGACCTGAGTCCCTTTTCCACTCAAGTTTCTTTCATCTCTTTTTCTCTCTCAGTTAATCTTTTTTCAGGGCTGCAATCTTTGTGTTCCTTTGAAGAATTATCAGTCAAGCTTCTTTTATTGCAAGCCACAGAAAACAACTCTAGCCAGTTTTATCAAAAATGGAGGTGAATGAAGGGTTATCAGGCAGCTCACACAAACTGGCAGGTAGCTGGAGAACCAGGCTAGAAACAGAACAGATTATTGGACAGCTCTAGGAATCCAGGCAGTAGAACCTGATTGACTTTCTCTTCCAGGCACTGGGTGCCAGAATGAGAGAGCACCAAGGGGCATTCCATCCTTGTGTCTTTGTGCTCAAAGTCTTGGCAGAAAAAGTCCCCTTGGCAAAATGTCCACCTCTTGGTCAGGGCAGAATAGGGCATTACACTTTACAGCTCGCCAAGACTGCCCACAATGAGGAAAAAGGAAGTAAGGAAGCTATTAGGGAGGGAGAATGGAACAAGATGACAAAAAACAATCTGTCCTCTGTGCAGACTTCTCAGTCAATGGGTGTAGCAGAAGGAGACCTGCAGAGGAGACAGGAGGTCATATCCGATCTTCTGCCCTTCTACCAACTCTCTTAGAGTAGTAAATTTGAGGTGCATTTGTTCTTTAACAAACACATGTGTGGTGCTTACATTGTTCCAGGCACTGTTCTAGGACTTGGCAAATATTAACTAAGCAGTCCCTGATCTCAAGGAGTTGTTAGGAAGGGTGACAGGGTACCTGACCTCACTGCTTGGCTGCTAGGATTTCATGAACAATGTGTGTAAAACATCTAGCACAACTCTGGCATGCAGAAAATGCTCGACAAATGTGAGTTATCTTCTCCTGACTAGCTCCCACTTGCATCCTTAGAGAGAGCTCAGAAGACAGAAGGATGCCTGAGGTTTCAAGGACCATCCTAATCTTCTGATGTGACATTAGAGACAGCTCCCCCTCCAGTAACAACCTTGACCCCTCTGCCCTCCAGAGCCCAGTGGAGGTATAGGATATTGCAGGACATGCTAGGGCATCTTTAGAGTGTGCTGATATGTGATGTCAGGGTATCTTGTTACTGCCATCTCTTGTCTATTAGATGACAGAGAGACTTTGGTCTCATTTTCTATGCTGCAAGAAGTGCTCTTTATATTCTAGTATGATGATGGAAATGCTCTCTATGGTGCTGTCCAGTATGGTAGCCAGTAGCCACAAGCGGCTACTGAGCATCTGAAATGTGCTAGTTTTACTGAGGAGCTAAATTTATATTGAATTTTAATATTTAAATGTAAATAACCACTTGTGGCTGTTGGCTGCCAAATGGACAGTGGGGCTAGAGTTTTTGATGCTATGGAACCACCTAAGGAACCCTGACACCTGGAGTGGCGTGACAGGAAGGTGCTTTTAGAGGAGGACTCAGTGTCCCGCTTTCCATTTCTAGGAGGCAGCTCCAGAGGGCTCCTGCCCTGACAACCCCCAGACCTGGCCTCTGCTCCCCTCCCCTGTTCTCCTCACCCCCAGCACTGCCCCCGACCTGGGAAAATGATAGATGCCTTGGGCAGGAATCATCCTGCTTCAGTCCAGTACTCAGGTTTCTCTCAATGAACAGACCTAGAGGTTAATGAAAGTGAGATGAATGGGAAACACCTGGAGAAGAATTAATTAATATAGGGTTTCAGTTCCCCTGTGTGAATCATCCCTTCAGAGTCACCTGTCTCCCAGCTGGTGTCACAGGTTTCATTCTGCAAAAGAGAAACAACACAAATTTTGAATATCCCAATAATATTCAGAACCAAGGAATGTCAGACCTGTAGGGAACCTTCAAGAATCTGTCTCAACATCTTTCTTTCATAGTTAGGAAGACTGAGGTTTAGGGTGGCCTCCTGGAGGCTGACTTGAGTCCTGCCAGATGGGGTGTGGGAAAGAGGTTGTTTCTGCCTTAAACTGAGCTGCTGAAGTCAGAGAGCAAGTCCCAGAGAATCCAAGAGACTGAGCCAGGGGTGGATCCAGAGAATTGTGTCTAACATGTGTCCTCTGAGCAAGTGGTGGGCATCAGAGGTGTGAGATCCAGGAAGACAGAGAGCTGGAGAGGAGGAGTTCAGCCAGAGAGATGTGGATAATTAGCAAAGCAATCTCCTAGGCTATCCTGGTCCATTCAGGCTACAATAACAAAATATCATAGACTACGGGGCTTAAACAACAAACATTTACTTTTCATGGTTCTGGAGGCTGGGATGTCTAAGGTTAGACATCTATGGATTTGGTGTCTGGTGAAGGCCCACTTCTTGGATCGTAGACCACAATATTCTCCCTGTGATCTCACATGGTGGAAGAAGTCTAGGGAGTTCTCTGGGGGCTCTTTCATAGGGGCACTGAACCCATTCATGAGGGCTCCCCCTCACGACCTAATTGCCTCCCACAAATTGTCCTCCACCTCCAAATGCCATCATCTTGGGGAGTAGGTTTCTACATATGAATTCTGGAGAACACATACATTTAATCTTTAATAAGGGCCCACAGTAAGGCTTTTCTGGGTTGCTAAGTGTTCATTTCTTGAGCAGCCTGGACCCATTTTATGAACTCAAGATGGAACACAGGATTAAAAAAAAGTGCAACTTTGCCACACTGTACAGTGGCAGAACTCATTCTTGTCTTCCACCTTCCCCTGCATGGTTCCCATGACCACTTTGCCCTAGTAGAACAGGCCACATACTTTGAAACTGCTTCTCATCTGGAACTGTGGTTGACAGTATACATAATTATAAGAATAACTTTAAATTACTGAACACTTCCTATGAAAGGCCAGGCTTAGTGCTAATGGCTTCACAAGTCATTATGTCACTTGATTCCCATGACAAACCTGTCAGGTAGACTTTTTTCTACCCATTTTATAAAGGAGAAAACAGGCTAAGAAAGACCAAACAGTTGATGCCAGGTTAAACAGCTAGTAGTTGGCAGAACTGAAATTTGAATTCGGGTCTCTAACTTCAAAGTCCATGCTCCTGTAAGCCTTGGGAATGTAGCAGGACAGGTTCATGAGCTCCGTTTGGTAGATTTGAAAATTTAAAGGCTGTGTGACAGCCTGGGGACACAGTGCTGGGTGGTGTCAGAGGACAGAACCTGGGACTCTACTTCTGAGTTCTGTGCTTCCTCCAGAGATCGTATTTCCCATTCCTCATAAATCCTGGTCTGGGGGTCATTTTCTCTTTTGCCTAGGTGACTGCACCATTTATTTAATTTGGTGGTGGTCTGGAGTATCACCTGGACAGTGAATATTGATTTAGGAGTCAGGAGTATGGTCTCATTTCTGAAGGCCAACCACTTCTTGAGTGGTGCTCGCAGCTGAATTATGTGCCCTGTACTTTTGGCTGGCTGTGCTAGAAGGGAGGCAGGGCTCCCAGAAGACTGCTTGGAAAGGTTAGGAGCTCCATGCAGCATTCACGATGAACCCTGGGGCCTGCTGCATGCAAACCCATGTCTGAGCAAAGAGCACTCCCACTTGATTAATAGGCACACAGTTTTCCTTGAAGGGTGCTGGGCCCAAGGGGCTGTTAATCATTGTACCTTCAGATTCTGACATGGGAGCTTGAGCTCCCAGAGGAGAGGCTGCTGTGTCTTGAACCCTCAGAGGAGCCAAGCCACCAGCCTCCTGTCCATGCTGCTCCCCAGTGCCTTTTTAAGAACTAGGATGGCCTTACTTAGTGACTTGTCCACCACACTCTCACTGAGTGGCTCTCCTCAAGCACTTGCTATCTCTGGAGAGAGCAGCTCCAAGGTCACCCCTCGTGGTATCCTTAGCCCTTAGGGTGGGAAGAAGAAGTTTCAAGAGGCTGGATTTGCCTGGGGTTGGGATTCCACTGAGGCCAGAGGACTTCATTCCCCTTTCCAAAGGAATAAAAAGAGATAATACTGTATTTTGTTTGTTTTCATTTTGTTTTGTTTTATTGTGGTAAAATAAAAATAAAATAAAATATACCATTAGTGACATTTAGTACATTTACAATGTTGTGCAGCTATAACCTCTAGTTCCAAGATATGCTCATCACCCCCAAAGGAAATACCATACACATTAAGCAGTTGTTCCCTATTTCCTCCTGGGCCCCCAGGCCCTGGCAACCACTAATCTGCTTTCTAGCTCCATAAATATGTCTGTTCTGGACATTTTCTGTAAATAATATCATATAATATATGGCCTTTTTTTGTCTGGCTTCTTTCACTTAGAATTATGTTTTCAAAGTTCATCCATGTCAGTACTCCATTCCTTTTTAATGGTAGAATACTATTCCATTGTGTGGATAAACTAAATTTTATTATTCACTCAGCTATTAATGGACCTTGGATTTGTTTTCACCTTTTGGTTTTATAAATCATGATGCTATGAACATTCATATATAAGTTTTTATTTGAATACTTGTTTTCAATAAAAATAGATGTTGTTTTATATGTTTGAAACAAATTCAGTTAGTTCTGTGCTATCACAATATGGCAGCCACTAGCCACATGTGGGTATGTAAATTAAGTTAATTAAAAGTTAATACAGTTGATCCTTGAGCAATACATGTTTGAACTGCACAGTTCCACCTATAAGTAAATTTTTTACAATAAATACAATCGGGCCTTCACATTTGAGAGCTTTACATCTGTGGACTAAACCAACTGTGGATGGAAAACAATGTTTTGCATTCACAACTATGGATTTCCAACTGTGGACTAACGTACTGTTTTTGGCCTGTGGTTGGTTGATCCACAGGTATGAAGGGCCAACCATAGAGTCAAAAGTTAAGTATGGAAAAACTTCTGATCAAGATGGTGGCATAGATAAATGTGGCTCACCTCCTTGTACAACCACATCAAAATTACAACTAAAATATAGAATAAACATCACTCAGAACTGTCAGAAATCAAGTTGAATGGAAGTCTGACAAGTACAGAATTAAAGAAACCACATCTATCCAGACAGGTAGGAGGGGCACACATGCAGAACAGGCTGGTTCCACATTCACGTGAGGTGGATAAAAATTTGGGAGAGATATCCTGGGGGCAAGGAGTCCCAGCTCTACACCAGGCCCCCCAACCCAGGGTTCCAGTGCCAGGAACATAAATCCCCATAACTTCTCACTGCAAAAACCAGCCAGGATTGAGTCCCACATCTGGAGTCCCAAGAAGTTTCTGTTAAAGGATCCCCACACAGACTTACTCAGACTCACTTCCTCTAAGCTCCAGCACAGGGGTAGCCGCTTAAAAGGCACCAGTGGCATACGAGAAGAAAATGAAGTGTCTGGCATCAAGCGAGAATTGGAGGACAGCTTTCTTTCAGACAGAAAGGCAGAGGCCATTGTCCTTTTTCTGAACCCTCCCCCCACAAAGCCACAGAGCCAGCAGGCTGGTGCCATATCTGAGATTCCATCAACCTGGCTAATACTGTTTGTCCCACCCTGGAGACCCCCAGAGACTTCATCCCACCCAACTTATGGGCCCACCCAAGCTGCTTTTCCATATGAATAGCTGGTCTTGGCTCATGTGTCACAATTTCCTAAATCCTCTCAAATAAGCAACAGTCAGCCTCGTTGACCCCCTTACCCCCAAACCTCTTGGTAAGTGGCCTCAGGCCTGACATTAGCACCAGCCAGCCTATATTTACAGCTTGGGCTTGGCCTCGGAACCTCCAAGCCCAACACAAGTAGCAGCCATCTCAGATTGCTGTATAGCTTAGGTAGGATGGTACCAGGCAAAACACAGGTGGGGCCTGGATGTGGCCTGCACAACCCAGGAAACCCCAGGGACTGCACCATAAGACTGTCAGCTGATTTCTCAAAAGAAACTTTGCAGACAAGAAGAGATTGGCAAGAAATACTGAAAGCCATGAAAAGCAGGGACCTATAGTCAAGATTACTCTACCTAGCAAAGATATCATTTAGAATTGAAGGGCAGATAAAGAGCTTCCCAGACAAAAAACTGAAGGAGTTCATCATCACCAAACCATTATTATAGGTAATGTTAAATGGACTTATTTAAGAAAAAGAAGACCAAAACTATGAATGATTAAATGGCAATAAATACATATCTATCAACAATCGAATCTAAACAAACAAGAACAGAGACAGAACCATGGATATAGAGAGAGTTTTGATGGTTGTTAGGTAGGGAGTGGGTGAAGAGGTAAGGGGATTAAGAAGTACAATAGGTAGTTATAGAAGAGCCGTGGGGAAGTAAAGTACAGTGCAGGAAATGAAGCAAAGAACCTATGCATGACCCATGGGCATGAACAATGAATGGTGTGGGGCTCCCACCTGAGGGAGTGGGAGGTGCTGGGTGGAGGGGGACAAAGGGAGAAAAATTGAGACAACTGTTATAGCATAAACAGTAAAATATAATTTGAAAACAGTTATGTGTGGATTTTTGACCTTATGGGGGAGGGTGTCAGTGCTCCTAATTCCTGTGTTTTTCAAGGGTCACCTGTAAAAATGAAAAGTTCAGTTCCTTAGTTGTACTGATCATATTTTAAATGCTCAAAATTGCATGTAGCTAATAGCTACCATATTGAATAGTGCATGTATAGGACATTTCCATCATCACAGAAAGTGCTATTTGTAAACTCCTATTTAAAGTGGGTGGATAGGGTGAAAAGGTACAAATTACCAGTGATAACATGAATAAGTCCTGGGGATGTAATGTACAGCATGGTGACAATGGTTGATTATACTGTATTGCATATTTGAAAGTAACTTGGAATAGATCTTGAATGTTCTCATCACAAAAAAATAAAGAAAATTCTTTAATGAACCACTAATGGAAATATTTCCAGTTTTTCAACAGCCATTCCAACTCCCATGGTTTTCCAAAAACCTAGGCCTCCCTCCCCCATCTCTCCCTTTCTTTGGGATGCCCTCTGAGTGCAGGCACATTTCCCTGGGACTGTCCTTTCCAGAGGAGGAAGGAGCATTTTCTCTACTTGCCTTCTTTCTCTCTTCACTCCAAATCAATTAAAGCTAGAGCTCTTGCTTTGCTCCCTAACTCGCAACACTGACGGAGCACACTCTTACCCAGCACTCAGCATTGCAGGCACTTTGCACCACAACCTGGCTCTTTAACAGAAATCCTCTCTTCGCCATAGGGCCTTGGTGTGCCTAATATAACCCAATGTGTGTAAACATCCCAGCCTGTGGATGACAGTGCTGTCATAACAGCATAGATGTCTCTAAGTTCTGATTTTTGCTCCTTCCTACATCTGTCCTCTTCCACCAAAACATCTCCAAAGGTGTTCTGTATGCATCTGCATATTGGTGTCAGCTGCAAGTTACCAAGCAAGGTCTCCTGTGTACCTCTGCCTTTCCAGCAGCCCTTGTGGATATCTGTTGCCTTTGCAGGTGCTCAGGGGAGACCTCTGTCAACAGTGTTCTTTAGGAGAATACCATGTCCACTGAGGGCAAGGAAGGCTGATGGTGGGCCCCAGGGTCTCAGACCCTGCATGATATACTCTAAGCCAGAATGGCTGGGTCTTGATGTGTGCTGTGGATCTCCAGACTACTGAAACAACCCAGGTTTATACCTGAGAAGGTCATGTCTACAGGATGGACAACACTGCCCACATGTTGCTGACCAAAAGGCTGGGGATAGTGAGAAGCTTGCTGGTCCATTGGCCCTTTGGCCAATCCTACCTAGGTGGGTTTTCATTCTGACAAGGTCATTCTATAGAGCCATTAGGGCATAACATAGCAGGTTGTCTAGTCCAGTTCCACTCATTAATAGATGAAGAGACTGAGGCCCAGAAATTGGATTGTTAGAGCAGAGAGCCTTGAGGGGCCCAATTGCTGCCTAATGACCTAATCACCTCACTCCTTGGAGGGGCTGTTATCATGGGCAGTCCCTCTTGGTGTCACCATGAACAGAGAAGCTGAGGTCCATTCCCACTCACCTTTCCTTGAAAAGCCATGGCTACCGGGCTAAGCCAGCCCTCAGACAGCAATTGCAGGAGACTCATGTCACAAGCACAGACAACAGGGACAAGAAGATCTACATAAGAAAAGATAGAAAATAGTAACATGGCTCAAGATGCACCCATATACCTGGCTAACATGACAAAGACCTGAGGGCATGCCTTTGCCACGTAGGAGAGGCTAAGCAGCTGGACAGGGCCAATGGATAGGTAATAGGCTCAGGAGGGGATTTTGAAAGGATTCTTCACTTTACACAAGCAGAACTACATGGAGAACGAGAAAGAGTAAAGCAAGAGAGAATAGGAGTACGTTCCAGGAGGTCAGGTAACAGTTTCTTCCCAACTGACCCCAGGAAGAAGTCCAAATATCCCAACATGTAGATGCCCTGTGGGGGCTGACCCTAGGATCTCAGCCCTCCTGAAGTGAAAGTTGCTGACCATATGGTGACAGAGAGAGACAGACAACCAGGAGTTACACGATGTGTGTCCAGGCTATGGACCACCATTCCACTGGCCCCCTGGCCAAAGGGCACCCAGCCAGGCAGCAGTGATTCAGATAATAACAAGGGAGAAACAAGCCCCAGGCCAGTAGCCTCTCAACATCACTAGCACAATCATCCTATAATGCCAAGAAGCCCTAAATCACAAAAGGACAAAGAGACAATGTTCCATTGGCTGAGAGTAAGTCCTCTCTCAGACTGACCAGGGCAGGGCTGAGGCAGTGTCAGCTATTTCTACCATCAGCCACTGTGGACAGTCAGCCAGGAGTAGCAAATATGACTCTGACAATAAGACTGGAATAAAATGTTGGAGCCCACTACAAAACTGCCTGCAGATAAAACAACTAGAACATCAGTACTATCTGTGCAGCACAGGGCTCTTATTTTGTTTATACCCACAGACTTCTCATATTAGTAATGACAAACAATGTTTTAAAAAGACATCAATTGTTTCACATGTTGTCAAGTTAAGATTTTAAGAGTTTTAAGTAAAAACCTTTCCAGGCTGGGATGCTCACTTTTGGAGTTGTGGACTGCTGTGTAAGAAATCTACCTGACCACCATGCTGTGAGGAGGCCCAGGTCACATGGGGAGGCCATGCACAGGTGCTTTGGTTGATGGACCTGGCTGAGATCCCACAGGAACCAGTGTCAAAAGCCAGCCTTGTGAATGAGTCAGTGTGAATGACCAGTGTAGTGGAGCCTGCTGGGAATGCAGCCCCAGACGATCTCTGACTTCTGCAACCCCAGTTGAGAAGCCAAGGTAGAACAGCCCAGTCAAACACTTCCCAGCCCACCAAATAGTGACCAAACAAAATGGTTGTGTTCAGCAGCTTAAAAAACAACAAAACAAAAACAAACAGACACACACAAACACCTCTATACAACTAGAGGTTTCTTTCAAGTTCTCAAGCTGTATGCACTTCCTAGTAAGGGTCTTAAATTTTAAGAGTGAGAAAGTCACTGAAGCTCCAAAAGGGGAAGTGGCTTCCTCAAGGATACTTCTCTGTCCCCTGAGCTGTGAATCCTGCTTCTATCCCTGTTTGTCTGCTTTGTGCCAGCTCATCAGAGAGATTGATCATTCACCGCTGGATCCCAGAGCTCTCTCTGGACTGTGTCAATTATTTACAGATGTCTTTACTCTAATAGCTCTCTCCTGGGATGGAAACATCAGGGAGGAGACCCCCTCAAATAAAGCCAGTCACCCCAGACCTGGGGTTCTTCCAGTGTCTGTGGCTTTCCAGTTCTGGAAGAGCAGGGAGAGAATGTAATGGTTGGGACAGGTCAGGTGATGTTTCTCTGTGGTCTGAGGGGCGAAGGCCTGACTAGGCCCCCCAGGCCTTGCTTCCTGTCAGGAGGGAAAGTGAGGGAACAGTACTTAACTCATACAGCACAGTCATGCAAGCACAGGTGGGCAACCAATTAAGAACTGACTCACTAGGTTCCTGGTGTGGGGCAGTCCTGGCACCCCACAGGGGTCCTCAAATGGGCTTTTAAGTATCTGGGGGGTAGTGTTGTCTTCTAGAAAAGTGATGCACTCAGAAAAGATTGACAGCCCCAGGTGGTTTGCATCAGCCCTTGGCCCTCCTCAGAGGATGGACAGGAAAGCAGCCTGGTGGGTAATGGGAGTGAGGGATTGGGCAAATCAGGGCTGAGGAGAAGGACAGTGGCCTTGTGGGCCTTTTTCACATGAATACTACTCCTCCCCATCTCCCTGGAATAACTCCAGGCCTGGCTACTTGTGGTTTGGGACCCGTGCTGGCTGGGCTATGAGAATTCAAGCAATTCATGCTATTCTCAGAATTCCAGGCACTGAATTGGGTAGATGGTAAGGGGTTAAATATAAATAAGACTGGATCAATGACTTCATGGGACTCAAAGACAAGAAAATACTAATTCCCATACAAATAGCTTAAGCAAATGCATATGTTCAAATATAGATGCAGGCTGTCATATTTATGTTGATTATTGTTCATTTTATAACTATAAGCTAAATCTTTTGGCTTGTTTGGAATCTTCTATTTGTCTTCAAACACCATAGCTACCCCATCTTTCTCTATCTGCAAGTGTAGCCACGGCTCATTGTTACTTTAATTTACATTTCCCTTTGCAACAGCATGGATGGAGCTGGAAAGCATTATGCTAAGTGAAATAAGCCAGGCAGTGAAAGACAAATACCATATGATCTCACCTTTAACAGGAACCTAAACAACAAAACAAAGAAACAAGTAAAATATAACAAAAGACACTGAAATAGAGTTGTCAGTGACCAGAGGGGAGAGGGGAGGGAATTTCAGGGGAG
>CM052541.1:82964164-82981082 GCA_028533065.1 Trachops cirrhosus
TGGGCTGGAATGGGAATAAAGGATAGAAACTGTACTGAATAAACTAAAATAAAAAATTAAAAAAAATTTACATTTCCCTGACTACTTCCGAATATACATATATTTAATGTTTGTTGATCACTTAAATCGGCTCTCCTGTGGATTGTCTTAGTTTCTTTGCCTAACTTTCTTTTTTAAAAAAAAATTTATTTGTTTACTACAGACAGGTGAAGGGAGGGAGAAATAAAGGGAGAGAAACATGGATGTGAGAAGGAAACCTTGATTGGTTGCCTCTCATACACTCCTGAACTAAGGACTGAACTGGTAACCTAGGAATGTGCCCTGACAGGGAATCAAACCGCCAACCTTTAGCTTTGTGGACAAGACGACCAACTAACTGAGCCAGCACCGGTCAGGATATTGCCTATTTTTCTATCAGCTGTTTGTCCCATTCTATTAATTGGTATGAACCCTTTACATGTTATAGAGTTAACCCTATCTATCTATTGCATTGCTAATATTTTCTCAAATCTATTGTGTGTGTGTTGACTGAATTCTTGGTATCTTTTGCCACACATAAGATTTTAATTGCCCTGACCTACTATTCATTTAAAGCCTATGGTTTTATGTTTTTATTTTTTTGTCATTAAATTGGCATTTTATTATTTTTTAAATTTTTTTATTTTAGTTTATTCAGTACAGTTTCTATGGTTTTATAGTCCAGTTGGGACAGCCTCCTTAGTCCCTGGATTATATGTGCAGGCTGTTAGACTTTATTGAATAAATTTTTATTATTTTCATATTTTAAATCTTTAAGACATCTGAAATTTATTTTTGTAACTAGATTTACAAAAACTTATTTCCTACAAATTGAAATACCAACTATACTGTATTTTATTTCTCATTTATTTGACAATCTATTTCTGGACTTCGTATTCTGCTTTATGGATCTATTCATTTGTATGTATACAAATAATTTAATTTGTTTATAGGGATTTTATTTATAGCATGTTGTGAGGCAAGTACTCACTCACTGTTTCCTTTTTTAAAATATCTAATCTTAGATATTTATTTTTTAATATAAAGCATAAAACCATTTTTTCCAGTTCAAATAATCTTATTGCTACTCATATTGGAATTGTATTAAATTTATAGCTATCATTTCTGGTAAAATCAAGCTGGTATGATACCAAGTGTCTCCATCTGAAAATATTTCATCTGTTTCCATTTGTTCAGATCTTATTTTATGTTCTTTGATAAAATTTTATAATTTGCTTTATGTAGGTCTGGAGCCTTTCTTGTTAACCTCATTCCTTAACATTACTTTGTTCATAGGATATTTCATTGTTTTATATTTTATAATTTATGTTGCTAGAATAGAAAAAAAGCCATTCATTTTTTAAATTAATTTGTCACCTCCCCAAATTCTCTTATATATTTTGGTTAGTTTTCCTAATTAGAATTTAGTGAGTTTTCTAGAAAGGTAATTATTGCCTTAGAAAAGAAAAAAGAAAAAAAAAGAAAGCACTTAATCTTTTCTTTTCTAATGTATAAGCCACTTTTTGGCTCACTGAATTTATCAGAACAAAATAATTAAATAATTATAAAGAGAGCAGCAAGCATCCCTGTCTAGTTCCTGATTTCTAATTTGAATATTTTTAGGAATTTGGCAGTTAGAGTAATATTTGCTTTTATTTTTTGTTATATTTATGTAATCTAACATTTAATTATTTGTTACATGTATTATACAGGAGTGGACAAAAGTAGGTTCACCGTTCTTCATATGGAAAATCTTATAATAATTAATAAATAATAATTCAGTAATAAACTATATATTTCACACTTTCAAAACTAAATCTACTTTTGCTCACCCTCTGTATTTAAGTCTATATTATATTATATTAATATTTAAGTAATTTCTGTTTTTTATTATTTTACATAGGTTTTAATTAGAAATAACTGCACACTTATATCAATAGTTCTTTAAGAATTTATTGATGGTGAGTTCTGGCCAAGATGGAGGCATAGGTAAAAATGCTTCACCTCCTGGCACAACCAAAAAAGAATAACAACCAATTTAAAAACAATAAATAACCAGAAGTGCCAGAAAATCAAATTTTTGGAACTCTGACAATCAAGGAGTTAAAGAAACATTCATCCAGACAAGCAGGAGGGGCAGAGACAGGAGAAGGGCAGCTGAGCAGAGAGGACAAGGCAAGGCAGCAGACTGTGTGGGTGAGGTGGGGCTGCCTGAATGGCAACCTAAAGATCCGAAACCTCTAGCTGTAAAATACTGGGGGTTGTGACACCCAGAGAAACTCCCAGTCTCATGGGAGAGTTCCTTGGAAAGTGGGGCTAGAGTGGAGCTAGGCAGTGGCATTGTTCCCTCTTGGACCTCTCCCCCACAGACAGTGCAACATTGCAGCAAAGAGGGTTGCCTGGCCCTGGTGAATACCTAAGGCCCTGCCCCCTTACAACATAACAAGTGCGCCAAGACAAAGAAATATGGCCCAAATGAAAGAACAGATCAAAACTCCTGAAAAAGAACTAAGCGACAAAGAGATAGACAACCTATCTGAAGCAGAGTTCAAATCACTGGTAATCAGAATGCTCACAGAACTGATTGAGCTGGGTTACAAAATGAAGGAAGAAACGAAGGCTACACAAAAAGAAATAAAGCAGAATATGCAGGGAACCAACAGTGAAGGGAAGAAAACTGGGACTTAAATCAATGATTGGAATGAAAGGAAGAAATAAACATTCTACCAGAACAGAATGAAGAAACAAGAATTCAGAAAAATGAGGAGAGACTTAGGGACCTCCAGGACAACTTTAGACATTTCAACATCCGAATCATAGGGATGCCAGAAGGAGAAGAGAAAGAGCAAGAGATTGAAAACTTATTTGAACAAATAATGAAGGAAAATTTCCCCAATCTGGTGAAGGAAATAGATTTCCAGGAAGTCCAGGAAGCTCAGAGTCCCCAAGAAATTGGACCCAAGGAGAAACACACCAAGGCCTATGTAACCCAAGATTAAAGACAAAGAGAGAATCTTAAAAACAGCAAGAGGAAAGGAGAGAGTTACCCACAAAGGAGTACCCATAAGGCTATTAGCTGATTTCTCAAAAGAAAGCTTTCAGGCAAGAAGGGACTGGAAAGAAGTATTCCAAGTCATGAAAAGGCAAGGACCTACATCCAAGATTACTCTATCCAGCAAAGCTATCATTTGGAATGGAAGGGCAGATAAAGTGCTTCCCAAATAAGGTCAAGTTAAAGGAGTTCATCATCACCAAGCCCTTATTATATGAAATGTTAAAGGGACTTATCTAATAAATAGAAGATTAAAAACTGAATAATAAAATGACAACAAACTCATAACTATCAACAACTGAACCTAAAAAACAAAACTAAGCAAACAACTAGAACAGGAACAGAACAAGGGAGGGGAATAATGGGGATGGAAAGTACAGGGAATAAGAAGCATAATTCGTAGCCATAAAATACATGGTGAGAGGTTAAGAATAGTATAGGAAATGGAGAAGCTAAAGACCTTATATGTACAACCCATGGACATGAACTAAGCAGGGGGGATGCTGTAGGGCAGGGGGGTGAAGGATGGAAGGGGGATGAAGGGGAGAAAAAATGAGAAAACTGTAATAGCATAATCAATAAAATATACTTTAAAAAAGAATTTATTGATGGGATCACATAATTTTTCCTTTAGTGTATTGATACACTAGATTATGTTAATAAATTTCCAGATATTGAGCCAGTCTGTATTCAGTGAATAAACCCTACTTGATTATAGCATATTTTTCTCTTGAAACATGAGTAGTATCTATTCACTAATGGTTTAGTTAAAATGTTTACATCTATAGACACAAAAATAATCTTTTAAGTTTTTGATATTAGAGTTTTATAGTCATAAAATAAGTAAAGAGACCTCATCATCTATTAGGATCTAAAGTAATTTATTTATCATTGGAATCATTTTGCCTTTAAATATTAGATAAAATCCAGCTATAATCTCATCAGGTCCAGGTTATTTACTAAATGGGAGCTTTCTAATCACTTTTCTGCATCCTCTAAGATGTTCTACTTTCTCCATTGTCAATTTTGGCAATTTGTGTTTGCTAGGAAATCATTCATTTCTTCTTGGTTTTAAAATTATTTCCAAAAGTTGCAAATATCAATTTCTTATAAAGATTTTAATTTATACTGTATTTGTATTTTTGTTCTTTCACATTAATAATCTCTTTCATTTTTCTTTAATCAATCTGGTGAAGATATATTGCACATTGTTCTTTTCTAAGTACCTGACTTTAAATTTATTTTTTCTTTCTCTTATTTGAAATGTTTTCTTATTTCTCCAATTTCAACTTCTATCTTTATGAGTTTCATATTTCTAGATTTTTTAAAATAATCATCCAAGGATATGTTTATTGATTTCAGGAGAGAGAGAAAGAGAAGTATTGATGTTAGGGAGAAACATTGATTGGCCTCTTCTATGAACCCTGACCAGGGATCTAATCTAAAACCTATGAGGATCAGAACGGAGGAGGGAGGGGACATCGGGGAGAAGGGTTTTCAGGAACTACTATAAAGAACACATGGACAAAACCAAGGGGGAGGGTGGAAGCAAGGGAGGGAGGTGGGTTTGGCTGGGGTGGGGGGAGGGGTGTGGAGAAAATGCAGACACCTGTAATTGAACAACAATAAAGTAATTTAAAAAATAAAATAAAACCTATGAGTATCAAACCTGAAAACTTTTGGTGTATGAGAGGACACTCCAACCAACTGAGTCATTCAGCTAGGCCCTATTTCTAGATTTTTAAAAATTTATTTTGTTTATATATTTTAAGTTTTTTGAATTCTGGACTGATTTAATTTTAAATAATAAGGCACTTAAGGCTGTTAATTTTATTGGTATAAATTCTTTTTAACCCATGGGTTGTATATGTATAAATTATTCTTTTCACTGACCTGTACAGAATTTGTAAGGCCCTCCCCTTTTTTCTCAATGTACACACCACTACCTGCATAAATCTTTTCCCACTGGTGTGGGTGCCCCTTCTTTGTGCCTTCACAGAACCCTGAATCACCTTCACCTCAGTAAGTCATAGTTGCTTGCTTGTTCTTGTCCCCATGACAGTAAAAGCTCTGTGAGTCTAGACACCATGCCTTTAATACTCATAATTGTTTTTCTGGAATTAAATATATTTCTCAGCACATAGTAGATACATCACAAATATCTGTTGAATTAGTTATAGCTTACATCCTATAGAGTACTTTCTACATATCAGGCACTGTGTTAAGATTTTTACATATTTTATCTTATTTAATAATTACATGTAGAAGAGAGAGGAAGTGATTAGAGATATAATAAATAACCAGGGCCTAACGAGATTATAGCTGGATTTTATCTAATGTTTAAGGATCAAGAGAGAAGCTCTCCTTGGCCAAGTGTGTGTTTTGTCTCATAGGTCATATGTCTCCAGGCCCCTTGGATAGTGTCAGAGGTGGGGTCCCACAGGAAGGAAGTGAGGTGGAGAGTAGACTACAGAAGGTTTATTAGGGAGTTCTCCTTGGTTCATCTCTGGAGGGGAGGAAATAAAGCAGGATTGGGAAAAGGGAGAAGTTGAAATGTGATGGGCAGTCTCCATAAAGCCTGATTTGGTGAAGAGCTCTGAAGCTGTTGTGGCCCTTTAGGATTGCCAGGAGCTGAGGTAAGAGGACTGGGCTCTTACTCCCCTGCACTGAGCAGGTATTCAGTGTTGTGTGCTCTGGAAAGTGGCATGACCATGGATATACCAAGGCAATTCCCAAAGACGGCTGGCTGGCAGTTGAGAGCTGTCTGTCTACAGGCATCTCAGAGGCTCAGGGATGGAGTAAGGAAGTGAGTGCTTCATTCCTATAGAGGAACCTAGGTGGCACCCTATAGTGTCCACTATAATGGGCCATTATTTTTCCTTGTGACCCCCTAAATTTCTGGCCTGTTATTGGAATATTGCAAGAGTGGCAGTTCCAAAATTGGAGGATGGTGGAGAAGGCCTCTCACTGTGAACTATTGCTGCAGCCCCAGACAGGGTGACCATTTATTGGAAGTGTTGGAGGACATCTGCCTGATGCCTCCTTTTCTTCTGGTCACCAGAGCATGGAGGACTCAGTTCATTTATTCAGCTCTCTCTTGACCAGGCACATGGGAGCAGGGAGGGAAAGGTAGCATATCCTCTAGGAGTGGGCAGATTTCTGCAGGCCAGTTTCTTCCAGGACCTGCTGCTTTACCACACTTGCCATCCTTGCCATTATTCATCCTGGAGGAGAAAGTCCTGTCTCAGTCCCTCAACCATGATTCCCCATGGTACCCAAGGCTTCACACAGACCACCCACCGGCCCCAGCAGCTGTATGATTTGGGAGAGAATCAAATTGATTTGAATAGTGGAGAGAGAGGGGCTATGGACAGGCTGCCTTCTCACAACCTCTTCCCTACTTTCTCACCTTGTCCATGAGAACCATGTAAAATATTTTGTTAGTTGAGTAGCTGAAACCAACATGTTAACTCAGCAGACAGTGGACTCAGTGAGAACTGGTCTGGAGGCAGAAAACAGACAAACCCACTCCATTTGGAGACAAGGAAAGAGTTTGATCAGTCACAAGACAGGTCCTTTTTTGTGAGTGCCATTCCTGGGTAGGACCAATCAAAATGCTGAGAGGAGCAATGAGCAAACTCCTGAAGACAGTGTTCTCTGTGTATACTTCCATCGAAGAGGTCAATGCTTCTGTATTTAAGTAAAACATCGTGTCTTATATATGCATAGGAGCAGGTGAAAATGATTACTTATCCTAAATCCCTAGTTGGAGGCCTCTGTGAATCCAGGTCCTTTAAAATTCAAACACATTTGTGAGGCTGAAACACAGAGGCTCTATGTCAGGGGTATCAAATTCATTTTCACCAGGGGCCACATCAGCCTCACTCACGGTTGCCTTCAAAGGGCCAAATGTAATTTTAGGACTGTATAAATGTAACTACTCCTTAACAGTTAAGCAAAAGCTCGGCACTGCCACCAGGTAGAAACAAGGTGCTGGGCTGGATAAAACAAGGTGGAGGGCAAGATTTGGCCTGCAGGCCTTGTGTTTGCCAAGTGTGCTCCATATTAAAGCAAAACAGTCTGTCTAAAAACTAACCCACAACTCTGTATATGTGCTCAGAAATAGACGTGGTCTTTGAATTAGCTGTCTTATGGAGGAACAGATATTGATGACCCCTGGAAGGGTAGCTCCAGCACCCACAACTGTGACAAGGGTTAATCCCCCCAGTGGTTCTGACAGCAATGAAGGAGGACAGAACTGTTGAAGAGAAGTGGGGAGGGAGGATGGTGTAGAGCACAGGGAGCTCTTTCTGAGCCTAAGATGTTGGAAGGAGACACGCAAATGGCAGACTCGCAGCCAAGGACAAATGCTAAAGTACCATATGTTCTGGGGCAGTTAGAGTGGTGTCAGGGAAGCTGCGGTATTGAATGAGTGGAGGTTTGAAAGAAAAAGTCAAGAACAAGGGAAAATTAATTCTCTTTCCATTTCATTTGCAGCCAGAAAAATATGAATTTGGCAGCTGTTTGGGGGCCACTGGGGTTCTCTGCTGCAGCCCATGGGCCGGGGGGCGGTGTGTCTCAGACTGCACTGTTCACAGGGCACAGTGGGAAGCAAAGTGCCCACAACTCTAACATCCTTTTCTTCAGGAGGGTTTCCACATAACTAGGAAGGATGAAGGGCCTGATGTCAGAGGGGAAGCCCAGGAAAAGTTGGGAGATGGAGAGGACCCACCCAACTATGGGGCAGGCAGAGAAGGGGAGAGAAGCCTACTGCAGGTCAGCTCTGCCAGGAGTTTCAGACACTTCTCTCACTCAAGTCCTGGGCACACACAAATTGTGTTTCAAATATGAAAAGAACTCGATACTATGCCCTCAAAGAACCCTCTATCTGGAATGTCTGAAGACTCAGAAAGGACAAGAGAGAGGAGAATGCTCATACGAACAAGTGCAGTGCTGACTTTCAAAACTGAAAAACAACAGTCGATTTCCAAATAGGAAACTAAAGGCCATTGACCTTAGTGTTAATTCCTGGGAAACTCCCAAGTGCAATTACCAAGCAGATTGTTTTTAAGTACTTAAGGAAGAAAGCAGTTGCGCCAGTGAGGGTTTACGAAGAAAAGTATGCTAGATGCAAATGATTTTGTTTTTATAGGCTAAACCTTGTTGATGAGGTTGTCCAACTTCAGCAAAGCATTTCTCAGTCTCTCAGGGTAGTCTAGTCTGTGAGACAGAAGCATGTGGGCATCTGGTCAGTAGGAGCATTTGTAGGGGGTTAAAAAAATATCCCAAAAGAGTGTTGGTGAATGAAAGTGTCTCCTTGGTCAACCACAAGGATATTTCTAGTCAGCCTTTGCTTTACTTCATATGGAGATAGGGAAGTACAGTCGTTAAAAGCAGTTTTTGACTTGAATACACTTTCTACACTTAAATCCTGGCTCAGTTACTTAGCAGGTATATGACCAAAAAAGGTTGCCTTATTTCTGTGAGCCTTAGTTTCCTCATCTGTAAAATGGGAGATAATTTTACCCCTACTTATAAAATTATGAATATGCACACACATACAAACACTTCTGTGTATGTGTGTATACATATGCATACATATATAAACATATACATAATAACATATGCTTAGCACAGGTATTCAATGCTGTGTATACTGAACCAGTGATGTTGGGTAGCAGTTATTTATCTATGTGAACTGTCACCTCTTTCTCCAGAAAGCAGGTGTAGGAGCTCATGTCCTTGAAAGGTGAGTTTGGGTGGCTCCCAGGGCACAAGTGTGTAAGAACATCAAGGACTTCATGAAAGGGGAAAATTTAAAGTTGGAGTAAATCTAAAAGAAAATAATAAATCCAAGGGGAAACATTTACAGGAACAAATATAAAGGACACATGGACAAAAACTAGGGGGGGTGGAGATGAGAGGGAGTTGGGGAGGGATGGGTGGGTGGACTGGGATGGGAGTAAAAGATAGAAAACTGTACTTGAACAACAATTAAAATAAAATTTTTTAAAAGAAAATAGTAAATCCTAAACAGATTTGCTAAATGAGAATGGATTGTGGCACTCTGGCTAGAGGGAAATTTAGGAGTTAGTACAGCAATTACAGCCCTCCCAGAGTTATAGGGTGTACCAGGGTCTTTAGCCAATGCCCTGTAGGTGGAAGAGTAATTCACCAGGCGGGGTTATGTCTAGAGAGAAGCCCTGCTGGAGACCAAGTGGGTTTTTCCTCCAAATTAAAAAGCAGTCTTTATCCCTAAGTCACAAGCTGCTGTGTTCTCCCCCACACCACTATGGAAATCTTATTCTATAGGCAGATAAACTGAGACAATAGTAGGGGGTTAGAGGGTTCGAGTAAAAAAGAAAAAGGACTCATGGACATGGACAACAATGTGGTGATTGCGGGGTGGGCATGGGGAGGTGGAGGTGGTAGAGGGTATAAGGAGGATAAATGGTAATGGAGAAAATACAATATAAAAAGATTTTTAAAAAAGAAAGAAAGAAAATGTCATCATACATTTAAACCTTTTCTGCTTCCCAATTGGGACAGAGTAGAGCACATGCCCACCCACCTCTGCCCGCATGGCTTCCAGAGCCCAGGTGTATCTGCCCGTTCACTCAGTCCTTCACTTGTGAGCATCTACTGAGTGTGGGACAAAGTCCAGGCCCCCATCTGAACTGCCAACTCAATATAGGAAGCACAGAGCTAAGCAACTCCCAGGCATCCAACTGGATTCCCAGGAAAAAACACCTGATATTAAAAGAAAATAGAGGAAATTCATAGCTGTTGAGCATCTGTTATGCACTTTTGGCCTTCAAGTGGCAGTTCTCACTAAAGAAAGCCCAGTCAGTATCCTTATCTCCATTTTACCAATGAAGATGCTAAGCAACAGCAAGGTGAGAATTATTCTAGGTTCAACTGACAGAAACCCAAAAGAAAGAGGGCTGAGAGGAAAGGTACTTGGTGCTTGTATTCATAGAAAGGCATAAGATCTGTGTGAGCCATGGTGACTTGAACCCCAGAGCCTGGATTGACAGCAGAAGTATGTTTCTCAGACATACCTTGCTGTCTTCCCACTCCCTGGCTTGCTCACTCCTTGTACCCTTTCTCACTCTCCACCTCACTGCTCTCTGCTTGGCTCTGATTTGTCCAAGCTGGATTATGTGTGCCCACCCTCTGGACCCCTAATGGTGGTACCATAACTGGCCAGCGGGTGGTGCAACTGGAGTAAGAAACAGCAGTTTTCCAAGGGGTGTGTGTGAATGTGTGTGCACATGTGTGTGCATATGTGTGCATGCACATGTATGTGTGGGGCTTATTGTTAGAAGAGAGGAGAGCTAGCCTGATAAAAGCCACCAACACCACTACATGTGTCGAAAGATACTGACCACCAGGCACTGTGCTGGGTGCCTCTTATATAGCAAAAAAGGGGCAGAATTGTCCATATGGAGCACTGGGATTTGGGATGGACCAATGTGGCATTTTTAAATGTGTGGTCCAGTGACCAAAGTGTTGGAATTAGAGATGCTTGCTAAAATGCAGTTTCAAACTCAGTCCTAGAAAGTCAGATGCCTCCAGAAGGGGTTGGTTCTAGGGGTATGCCCATTTTACAAGTCTTAGAAGGAGCAGAGGAATAACAATAGTTCAAGCACAAAGGGGCTGACACACATTTCACTTACATCTTTCTTGTCACCCTAGATAGTCTTTATGTGAAGCACAGCCCTGTGGCTTTCAAACCAGGACATCTTGAGATACCACAGGCCTCCTAGAACATTCCATTTATTCATTCTACACCTGTTGATTACCTACTACATGCCAGGCACTGTGCTGAGTGCAAGATAAATGAAACATGATTCTCAACTTGAAGTAGTCAGCAGAGGGCAGGAATGATATGTGCTGATTTTTAAATCTTCCCAGAGATTTTAGTCACATATTATTCTCAGATCAAACTCTCAGTAACTGAAAATGAATGAAGTTTTTAGGACCACTAAGCTTTCATTTACCACCCTTGAAACACAAGCACACTATAAAGAAGAGACTAAAAAATTCAGGGGTACTCTTCCAACTGGTACACTATAGAAATGTGCATAGGATAATGTCAATTGGTTAAAGTTATTGCCTTGACAGCATGAACATTTAGAGCTCACCTGAGGCCAGCCAGATGCTGCGGGAGAAGGGCTGGCCAGCTGCCAAGGCTGTAGGAGGCCACAGACAAGCACTCTTCAAAGACCTTACTTTGGGGCTCTGGTCTCTATTATCAACAATGCCTACCTATGGGTATCAAGTTGCCTGTTAAACAGGACATTTTATCCCTCTCTTTCTTGTGCACTTGCTGCCTACAGCTCATTATGAAATAGAAGAGAGGGCTTTTAAAACTAGCACACTTCATCACCCTCTTTGTCTAAGAGCAAGATGGGAATGAACAAGAGGGCAGTGGTCTTCCACCAGAACAGGTGCAAATCCCCTGGGGGTGGGGCCCAGTGTCTTCCTGTTCAGCTCTACACACAGTGCCCACCTTGTATCAGGCACTCCAGAAATGCTGGCTGAAGGACATGGCTGACAGTCCTGACAGTTGATCCCTGATGAGGTAGTTAACCTTTCCAGCCAGTTCAGACCTCCAGCCTGAAAACAGACCCCCAACCATGGGTTCCCTGGCATACTCTATACTGTGTCCCATTTGCCTTTCTAACACCCAGGTTTGACCTGAGCTGCAAGAATCTGCCAAGTCCTGGGTAAGAGGGGTGAAGAACCCACAGCTGTGGCCTCTCCCTTGGGTGGAGCACCTTCTCTGAGGCACCGCCTGCTCAGGGCCTTTGGCTTTGCATCCCAGCCTCTCAGATGGGAGCTGATTCTCATTAAATACCCAGCACCTGGTGCCCCACTCTGGCCAGTCTCCTACCACATAAGCACATGGCCAGTCTGCATAAGCAGTCTGCAAGGTGCTGCCCAGCTCCAGGCTGGGATCTTGTGTCTTCCCTCTGTAGTCTGAGAAACAGCTTGTTTATCCATCACCAGTCAGATATCACCCATCCGCCTGAGCCCTTTCCTATGCCAGGGGCCAGAGTTTCCAGAGTTTCCAGAGAAGACAGAGGTCCTCCCTTGAAGAACTTGGAATCTCTTTGGGAGGTAGAGATGTCAACCAAGCCATCACAGAGCTGCCCAGAGCCATTTGGACTGCAGGTGGGCCCTGTGAGGTGGCCTTCTCTTTTTTGAAGCCCCCAGACCAATAGAACAAATCTCCCCTTCCTGTACCACTCCACTCCTTGCAACTCTGCCATTTGCTGCCTGAATTACATGGCCTCTCCTTCCCTCTACTGGGTCCTGTCCAAGAACAGGCAATGACTTACTTTGCTCATCTTTGATCTCCAGTGCCTACCTAGCATGAGGTCTGGCACACAGGAAGTGTGCAACAAACTCTGATTGGATCACATGGTGTCCAACAACCTGTCCTCAAAGCACAGCACCCATTCTTCTCCAGTGCTGGTCCTCTGCCTCATCACCTACACCTCCAGTCCTCTTCTCCAGGTCTCCCCAAACCCTGCCTGCTGGAAGGCACTGGAGAAATGGGACATGTGGAGCTTCAGAGTCGGGTCTGGCTCTGCTGCTTACACCCAGGGACACCTGGGCCACTTTCTTCAGCTTTTGGGCCTTGGCTTCCTGTTTGTCAGTTGTTCATAATGAGATCTGCACAGAGTTGTTGAGACACTTATGTAGCTCAGTGCCTGGCACCTTGGAGTCCCTCCATTAGTATCCATTTCTCTCTATAATGCCTGGCTTCCTTCCCAGTCAGTGAAGGTTAACCACCTTCACTGGTCCTTGTCCTGCTCCTGCAGTCCCATCCCACCCACCTCCTTGCCCCCTGTCCTCCCATCGCTGACCTCTCCATGGTCTAGATGAGCCTTCCTGAATCTGACCAGGCCTGGCCTAGACTGGAGAAACTTCCTTAGTAGGAGGCTTTGGCATGTTTAGTTAATAAGGGACCAAACATTAACAGAACCTGTTAGCGGTTAAAAATGGCACCAGGTGTTAACGTAGTTTAGTAATCAGTTTTTGAGTTCCGGCTAAGAGTAGAATTCAGAGCCAAGACTCAAATTATAGAAGTTTATTTAGAAAGTTATAGAGGTAGAAGTGAGCCATAGAAGAAATGGGCTCAGGAAGGAAGTTACAGCAAAAGAAGTGCCCTTTGGAGCTTGGGCAGGGAAGAAGGTGGGAGAAGTATCCTGAAAGACAAAAGAAGGAGGAGAGGTTAGGGTTTGGGTGTGCTCTGTTCTGAGGGTAGAGAGGAGAGAGTGTGAGCCATGGGGAAAGGCTCCAGTGTGCTCCACAGAATGGGCTGGGTCATCCACCCTGAAGGATTTTATCTGAGGTCTCAGGGGAGGACCTTAATAGAATATTCATCAGCTTTCCAGGTGTGTCTTCTCAGGGTCAATGGAGACCAGCCAATGAGGAGGGGTTCTTTAGTCATTGCAGCTGGTCCTGATATCAGCCACGGTGTTGCTCTACTTGGTTTTGCTCTTTTCTGGACCTGAAGCCGAAACACAGTTGAGGCCTAGATGTCATCTCCAGAGGTTAATGCTTCAGGAAATGGTCATGCAAGGGCTTTGTAGTTTTGCTCATTGCTAGGTACCTGGGGCTCTCTTCCCTGGTGACCAATGAGCACATGGCTCATTGTTCATGCTCTGTTCATGCCTATCTAACCTCCTACTATAAACCCCAGAGGAGGAAGACTGGAGTGTGCAAAGGTGGGAATGAAGGCTAAGGGAACTGCACCACCAAAGAGGAAAACACAAGCTCAGTAAGTCCCTGACATTTCACTGACCTTAGGTATACTTGTGGCTGGAAGAGTATCTGACCAGTAACAGATGACCCAGTCCCACTGAGACCTAACAGAGAGTGAGAATGGGGGAATGCAATGGTGCCCGCACAGGTGCTGGGTCAAATACTGCTTGAGCCACCTACCAGCTGTGTGACTTTTGGCAAGTTAGCCTACTTCTCCCAGCTTCTGACTCCCCAGGTGGAAAATGAAAATAGTGCCAGAACTGTCCTTAAAGAAGATAAAGATCTGAAGATAAAATGAAATAATGCTAACACCATGCTTAGCACAGTGCACGGAAGCTTGAAATGAATTGTGTAAATGAGTAAATATATGCATTTACACAGCTTGACCATGCTCTAAGAACCAAACAATCCTTAGGATGTATGTGGCCCCAGGAAAATATTTGATTAAAAGTATGTTATAAAATCCACATAGAGTGTAATGATTTATTGATGAAAATTTAGGATAATGGCAGAGAAGGGGAATTTAACTGTTGTTTATTGTGGGAGGAACTCTGGGCTGCAGAATCCTCCCAGCTGCCGCAGATGGTAAATGAGTCATCCTGACACAATCTTGCTGTTCCGGTGGGAAAGGGGGTGGCAATTCCCTCTAGTGGAGAAAGTCCTGGGCCCTTCTCCCAAATGGCTTTTATTGGGAATGGTATGTGTAGGTGTATACAGCATACATGCATAACTCATCAATCAATGTCAAAAAGGCTACAGTCATACAAAAACGGGTATTATCTATAGATAACGATTGAAGGAACACAGAGATTTGTTATAGGTCAGGGTGTGTTAGTCATGCTTGTAACAGGGTGAAGCCAAGAGGGGGACACCAAATAGGGATTTGTAACAGGGTCGAAAAGAGTTTGTAGATAATTGGCTCCACACCACAGGGCCACACCTGCCCTCAATGCTGGCAGCTGTGGCCAACTGTGGGAGGAGCCGGAAATGGGGCTGCAGAGGAAGATTGGTGCTGGGATTTAAACCCAGGCACGGTAGCCATTGGGCATCTTTTCGGGGATGACATGGCTTTGGCATCTTGGAAGAGGGACCATGCATCTTTGGAAGTACTCCATTTTGCCACATGGGTGGTGCCGGGAGCCTGAACCACGGACTTCTACTTCTTTCCTGAGATATGGTACCCCAGACTGGGCAGAGGGAGAAGGAAGGACTGTGCGTTCGTGGATATTCTAAAGAACTTTAGTCTGCATAACTTTTAAATAAATAATAATAATAAATAAATAATAAAGGAAAGGAATTCCTTTCCTTTTCACTGATCTCTGGTATTGAGAAACATCTTTCCTCTGGCAGCGGGCAAAGTGAACCTAGTGCGGGGGAGGAACACCCCCTGAGAAAAAGGGGTGCCTTTTATATTGTTCAGCCCCATCCCCGGTCTGTTCTGTAACTTGCTGATGCCAGAGGGTCTTTAAGACATATTTCATGAGATAAGGAATTTACTCCTTATGCTTTAACTTAAAAGTCTGGTTTATATCACCAGGGCTATACAGAACAAAGCAGAGCAAGCTTCAAAGGATACAATGTATTTATTAGGCCTGATTCCTAAGAGAACCTTTGGTGTTCGAGTCCGGTCATGTCTACCACCTGCATTTTTACCTGGTTTTTCAGGGAGACTTACTAGCCCCTTTCAGGACTTGCTCTCGTGGGGCTGCAATCTTGGAAATCACTCAGAATAGCCCCCAACAGTTTATTGTCATATCAGTGCTCATGAAGACTCTTCAGAGTGCTCAGGCACTGTCCCTTCCCGTTCAGGTCCAGGAACCATCTTTTTTTTTTTTTGCAGTTGATATACAATATTATATTAGTTTCAGATGGACAACCCCATAATTAGACATTTATATAATTTATGAAGTGATCCCCCCAATAAATCTAGTACCCATCTGATACAAAACATAGTTATTACAGTATTATTGACTATATTCCCTATGCCATACTATACATCCCCATGACTGTTTTGTAACTACCAATTTGTACTTCTTAATTCCTTCACCTTTCTCATCCAACCCCAATCCCCCTCCCATCTGGCAACCCTCAAATTGTTCTCTGTATCTATAAGTCCGTTTCTGTTCTGCTTGTTTATTTTGTTTTAGATTCCATATATAATTGAAATCATATGGCATTTGTCTTTCTATGTCTGACTTATTATTTCACTCAAAATAATACCCTCTAGGTCCATCCATATAGTTGCAGGTGGCAAGATTTCATTCTTTTTTATGGCCGAGTCATATTCCATTATATATATCACCACCTTTTCTTCTTCCATTCATCTATTAATAGACACTTAGGTTGCTTTCATATCTTAGCTATTGTAAATCATGCTGCAACAAACATGTGGATGCATGTCTTTTAGATTTAGTGTTTTGGAATTGTTTAGATAAAAACCCAGAAGTAGAGTTGCTAGGTCCTTCTTTGTCCCTTGTTATAGCCTTTGTTTTAAAGTTTATTTTGTCTTATATAAATATTGCAACACCCAAGTTTTTATTTTGTTTTCATTTTCATGAAATATCTTTTTCAGTTTGTGTGTGCTTTTTGATCTGAAGTGAGTCTTGTAGGCAGCATTTATAAGGGTCTTGTTTTGTTATCCATTCAATTACCATATGTCTTTTATCAGAGTATTTAATCCATCTGCATTTAAAGTAATTGCTAATAGGTACATATTTATTGCCATTTCATTATTCATATTTTAATCTTTTTTTCTTGTTAAGGTAGTTCCTTCAACATTTATAGTAATACTGGTTTGGTGGTGATGAACTCCTTTAACTTTTTCTTCTCTGGGAAGCTCTTTATTTGTCCTTGTATTCTAAATGATAGCTTTGCTGGGTAGAGTAATTCTGGTTGTAAGTTCTTGCTTTTCATCACTTTGAATATTTTGTGCCAGTTGTGTTTGGCCTGCAAAGTTTCTGTTGAGAAATCAGCTGACAATCTTTTTTTTTCTTTGTTAATGTTTTTTTTTAATTTTTTTATTTTAGTTTATTCAGTACAGTTTCTATCCTTTATTCCCATTCCAGCCCA
>CM052541.1:82981582-83021275 GCA_028533065.1 Trachops cirrhosus
GTTTTCTTTAGCCATGCAGAAGCTTTTTATTTTAATGAGATCCCACTTGTTTATTCTTTCCTTTATGTCCCTTATTCTAGGGGAAGTGTCAGTAAAAACATTTCTGCATAGAATATCTGAGATTTTCCTGCCTATGTTCTCCTCTAGGACTTTAATGGTGTCACGGTTTATATTTAAGTCTCTTATCCATCTTGAATTTATTTTTGTGTATGGTGTAAGTTGGTGTTCGAGTTTCATTGTTTTGCATGTAGCTGTCCATATCTCCCAACACCATTTGTTGAAGAGGCTATTGTGTCTCCATTTTATGTAGCTGCCCCCTTTGTCGAATATTAATTGACCATAGAGTTTTGGGTTTATTTCTGGGCTCTCTGTTCTGTTCCATTGGTCGATGTTCCTGTTTTTACACCAGTACCAATCAGCTGACAATCTTTTGGGAGCTCCCTTGCAGGTAACTAACTGCTATTCTTTTTTTTTTTTTTTTGCTTGTTTCTTATTTTAATTTTTATTGAATTTATTGGGTTGACGTCAGTTAATATAGTTATATAGGTTTCAGGCGTGCAATTCTATAATACTTCATCTGTATATAGTATTATATGTTCACCACTCAAAGTCAATTTCTTTCAGTAGCCATTTGTCCTTCCTTTACCCTCTTCTAACCCGTCCTCCTCCCATTTTTTCTGGTAATCACCACATTGTTGTCTGTGTCTATGAGTTTGATTTTTTTTACTTAATCTCCTTACCTTTTTCACCAGCCCCCAAATCTACTCTCCTCTAACAGCTGTCAGTCTCTTCTCTATATCTATGACTCTGTTTCTCTCTTGTTTAGTTACTTTATTTATTGGATTCCACATATAAATGAAATCATATCATATTTGTCCTTCTCTAATTGCCTTATTTCACTTAGCACAATACTTACCAGGTCCATCCATGCTGTTGCAAAAAGTAAGATTTCCTTCCTTTTTTACAACCAAGTAATATTCCATAGTGTAAATGTACAATGGTTTTTTATCCACTCATCTATTGATGAGCACTAGGGCTGCTTTCAATTCTTAGCTATTGTAATTACACTTCAATAAACATAGGGGTGCCTATATTCCTTTGAACCAGTATTTTGGGTTTCTTCAGATATATTCCCAGAAGTGGAATCCCTGGATCATAAGTCAGTTTTACTTTTAATTTTTGAGGAATCTCCATAATGATTTCCACAGTGGTTGTACCAGTCTGCATTCCCACCAACAGTGAATAAGGGTTCCCTTTTAGCCACATTCTTGCCAACAATTGTTGTTTTTTGATTTGTTGATGACAGCCATTCTGACAGGTGTGAGATAATATCTCAATGTGGTTTTAATTGCATCTCTCTGATGATTAGTGATGTTGACTATTTTTTTCATGTGCCTATTGGCCATCTGTATGTCCTCTTTGGAGAACTGGCTATTCAGGTCCCTTGCCAAATTTTTAATGAGATTTTTTTTTGTGGGGGTGTTCAGTTTTATGTTCTTTATAAATTTTGACTATTAACCCCTTATTAAATGTATTATTGGTGAATATATTCTCCCATTTAGTAGATCGTCTTTTTATTTTGTTGGTGATTTCCTTTGCCAGGCAATAAGTTTTTAGTTTGATATAGTTTTATTTTTTGTTTTATTTCCCTTGACCAAAAAGACATATCAGAAAAAAGTATTGCTATGAGAAATGTCTGAGATTTTACCACCTAAGTCTACCATATAAGTTTACCATTTAAGTCTTTAGTCTATTTTGTGTTTATTCTTCTGTATGATATAAGAAGGTGTTCTAATTTCATTTTTTGTACATGCCTGTCCAAATTTCCCAACATCACTTATTAAACAGACTGTCTTTACCCCATTGTATATTCTTGACTCCTTTGTCAAATATGATTGATCATAAATGTGTGGGTTTATTTCTGGGCCCTCTATTGTTTTATTTTAAAGATTTTATTTATTTTTAGAGAGAGGGGAAGGGAATGAAAAAGAGATGGAGAAAAACATCAATGTAAGACTGAAAACATCAATAGGTTGCCTTTCATATGTGTCCTGACCAGGAAATAATTGACTGCCTTTCTCTTTTGCAGTACAATGCCCAACCAACTGAGTCACACTGGTCAGTGCTCTGGTCTCTCTATTCTGTTCCATTGATCATTATGTCTGTTTTTACCACAATGAGATACCACTTCACACCAGTCAGAATGGCCATCATAAACAAAGCAACAAACAACAAGTGTTGGACAGGTTGTGGAGAAAATGGAACCCTAGTGCACTGTTGGTGGGATTGCAGACTGATGCAACCACTATGGAAAACAGAATGGAATTTCCTCAGAAAACTAAAAATGGAACTGCCTTTTGACCCAGCAATTCCACTACTGGGATTATATCCTAAGAACCCTGAAACACCAATCCAAAAGAACCTATGCACCCCAATGTTCACAGCACCACAATTTACAATAGCCAAGTGCTGGAAGTAACCCAGGTGTCCATCAGTAAATGAATGGATCAAAACACTATGGTACATTTACAAAATGAAATTCTATGCAGCAGAAAAAAAAGGAGCTGCTACCCTTTGCAACAGCATGGATGGAACTGGAAAATATTGTGCTAAGTGAGGGTGGTAAGCCAGGTGGTAAAAGACAAATACCATATGATCCCACCTTTAACAGGAACCTAATCAACAAAACAAACAAACAAGCAAAATATAACCAAAGACACTGAAATTGAGAACAGGCTGACAGTGTCCAGAGGGGAGAGGGGAGGGAATTCTAGGGGAAAAGGGGAAGGGTTTGCAGAAACAAGTATAAACGACACATGGACAAAAACTAGGGTGAGGGGGTGGAAATGGGAGGGAGGCGGGGAGGGCTTGAGGGGTGGGCTGGGATGGGAGTAAAAGGCAGAAAACTGTACTTGAACAATTAAAATAAAATAAATAGAAAAGGTCTGTTTTTAATGCCAGTAGCATGCTGTTTTGATTACTATGGACTTGTAGTATAGTTTGATATCAGGTAGCATGATTTCTCCAACTTTGTTCTTCTCTGTCAGGATAGCTGTAGTTATTTGGGGTCTCTTTTGGTTCCATATAAATTTTTGGAACATTTGTTCTAGTTCTGTAAAATACACTGTTGGTATCTTGATAGGAACTGTGTTGAATCAATAGATTGCTTTTGGTAGTATAGACATTTTAATAATGTTAATTTTTCCTGTTCATGAACATGGTATATATTTCCACTTCTTTATTATCTTCTTCAATTTTTTCTATATTTATAATTTTCCAAGTACTGGCCTTTTACATCCTTGATTAAATTTACTTCAAGGTATTTTATTTTATTTTTGGTACAGTTGTAAATGGGATTGTTTTCTGATACTTTATTATTGGTCTATTAAAATGCAACTGATTTCTGGATATTTGCATCCTGCTACTTGGCTGAATTTCTTTATCCATTCTAGCATTTTTCAGCGGAATCTTTGGGGCACTCTATATACAGTATCATTTCATCTGCAATAATGACAGTTTTACTTGTTCCTTTCCAATATGGATGGTTTTTGTTTCCTCTTCTTGTCTGATTGCTATGGGTAGTACTTCCAGTACTATGTTGAGAGAGAGAAGTGAAAGCAGACATCCCTGTCTGATGCAGCCCAATGTCAGAGGCTGCCTGTGACTGGCCCTGGTCCACCTGTTTGGAGCTTCAAAGTGACAGTTTGTGGCTGCTTCTGCTGGGCCTGAGTGTGTATGGGAAAGACCAAGCTGTACACCAAGGCTTCTTTCTACTAGCACTGGGCCCAAGTGTGGTCAGCAAAACTCCAAGTAACTCTGAGATCCACCTCTGCCTATAGGCTCCTGTTTGGCTCACTCACTGAAAGATCCTCAGGAGCTACTCTAATTGCATCAGGTAGGTTCCCAGTGAGTTACCAGGTAGGAGTGAGTGGTCTCCATCAGATTGATCCATGTTCAACCTCAGTGCCAGTTCTGGGTTTGAGGCAACTCAGCAAATGTCCTAGGGTATACCAAGTCTAGCTGCCACCTGCCAGCTGCCTGCAGATATTTGTGGTGGAGTGGAGTCTTAGGGAGTCATTATGGAGAGGCCAGCAGAGTTTATCAGGCCCAAACAGACCAAGATTTTGGCTGCAGAAAGGAGTGCTTTGCACTGGTCATGTGTGTGTAGGAATATGGCTCCTATCTTAGAGCCACACAACTCAGTCTGCCCAAGGTTCTGCCATGAGCCCAAGCTCAACAGGGTGGGCTAAGGTTGCCAGGAATCAGGAGGGTGAGGCTAGTGGGCCTCCCATGAGAGGCAGGTGCCAGTCTGGCTTGGGAGATAATAGGAGGAGAGGCCCCTTTCCCTGAGCCACACAGTTCAGTCTGTCCCTGATTCTGCCCAGACTTTGACAGGGTATGGCTACCAGGAATTGAGAGGGTGCAGCCACTTGGAACCTGGAGGGTGGGGCTAGTGGATTTCCCGTGAGGGGGAAGCACCATTCAGGTTCATGCAAAAATGGGGTGAATGGCCCCCCATCAAAAAAAACACACTACTCAGTCACTGACACCCCTGAGTGCAGTGCCAAGATCTCAATACTGAAGCCCAGGCAGCTGAGCTCTGGAGGGTAGGGAGGCAGGGGACTCAGAGGATGGGGTTATTGGATTTGCCCAGGCTGATGTGGTAAGGAGGGGAGTGCTCCACCCAAACAAAGCAGGTCTGGATTGCAGGAGAGTGACTTAGCACAGGAATCCTGGCAACTGTCCCTTCAGCTCTCTCCCCAGAGCCACAAACCCCAGTCTGTACTCCACAGCTCCAGTCTTCAAGTCTGTTCCACCCTCCCTCCACTGGAGCCCAAGGTGAGTGGCTGCAAATAAAATTTTGTGAGTTGGCCCTTTGGAAGGACACCTGTGTGTCAGGCCAACTCTAATCTCTCCCTGGTAGACAGAATCTCTGCTCATTTTCACAGTCAGATATTATGTGGGTACTGGTATACTCAGCTCTGGTGTTTTGGGCTGGGAAATCTGGCATGGGGTTGAGACCCTACACTCCTCAGGGTGAACCTTTGCAGCTAAAATATCCCTCCGGAATCTCAGCCACCCCTGTCCCCCAAGGGAGGTGTGTCTACTCTTTTACCAGTCTTGATGTGGCTTCTTCCATAAATTATTGGTTATAAGATTTCTATTCAGCTAGACTTCAGTTGGTTATTCAGGTTGATTGTTCTATATTTTAGTTGAAATGCCAGTTTGGTCCTGGGAGGAAGTGAGTACAACATCCACATAGTCTGCTGCCATCTTGGATCTCCAATACTACTTTTCTCTTGCTGCTTTTAAGATTCTCTTTGTCTTTAACCTTTGGCATTTCTGTTATGATGTATCTTGGTGTGGGCCTCTTTGGGTTCATCTTGTTTGGGATTCTCTGTGAGTTCTGGACTTGTATGTCTATTTCCTTCACCAGGTTAGGGAAGTTTTCCATCACTATTTTTTCAAATAGGTTTCTCCTTCCATTACCCCCATGATGGAAATCTTGGTATGCTTGAAGTTATCCCTGGTGCTCCTTACACTATCCTTATTTGGGGGATTCATTTTTTCTTTTTGCTCTTCTAATTGGTGTTTTCTTCTTTCTTATATTCCAAATCACTGATCTGATCCTCTGCTTTGTCTACTATTTTGATTTCCTGTAATGTATTCTTCATTTTGTTTAGTGTATTCCTCCTTTCTGTTTATCTTTTCATGGTTTCTATGTCCCTTTTTGTGTGCTGTGAAGTTCTCACTAAGTTCCTTGAGCATCTGTATAACCACTGTTTTGAAATCTGTATTTGGTAGTTTGCTTGCCTCTACTTCATTTAGCTATTTTTCTAGAGCTTTCTCCTGTCTTTTCATTTGGGACCTGTTTATTTGTCTCCTCATTTTGGCTGCTTCCCTATGTTTATTTATACGTAGTAGATAGACCTGCTTTGTCTTCCAATCTTGGTAGAGTGACTTATGTAGTAGGTATCCTATAGGGCCCCATGGCACAGCCTTCCCAGTCACCTGAGCCCAGCACTTCAGGTGCACCCCCTGTGTGGGCTGTGTACATCATCCTGTTGTTAGTGAGCCTTGATTGCTGCTGGCATGTCACTGGGAGGGATTGACATTTGGGCCAATTGGCTGTGAGGACTGGCTGCAACTACAGTGGAAGAGCTACTGTGCAGTAGTGGCCCCACCCAGCAAGACTTGCTTCAGGGAGCTTTGGTATCCATTGAGTATACCCCTTGAGTGTGTTGCTAGTGGAGGTGGTTGGGTTGTAGTCAGACATGTCTGAAGGTCCACTGAGTACACGGGCTCTGGAACTCTTGGGAGGTGCAGGCCAAGGTCAGTCATGGCCTGTGTCCTGCTTGGGGCCACCTGACATGAACTACGGAGCAATCTGCAGAGGGCTGCTTCTTATGCTAGGCTTGGAGATGGCTAGGAGAGGCCTAGCTATGAACTGAGGCTATCTGCTACTAGTGCCAGGCCTAGGGCTACTTAGTGAGAAGTACAGGGCATGAAGAGGCCAGATGCTAATTGAAAGTTTAGTAAAGTTCAAAACATGAACCAAGAGAGGCCATTTGAATGGAAAAACCACTGGAAATGGCTTGGATAGGCCTGAAAGTTGTGTGGATAGGGTCTCAGGGAACCACCAGTTGGGGGTGAACAGTGATAGCCAGGCTGATGAAAACTCAGATATGACACCTATCTGCCAGGTCTGTTGGGGACAGGGAGAGATCAGCGAAAGAAAAATGCCCTCTGCCAGCATTTCTGTCTAGAAAAAAGCTGCCCCTCCAGTTCTTGCCCTGAAGCCAGACAATTCAGTTTCTTCTTGTATGTCTCTGGTGCCCTTTGTGCTCTGCTCCAGCACTGGAGCTTAAGTGAGTGAGTGGGTCTGAGTAAGCCTGTGCACAGGTCCTTTAAGAGCAACATCTGGGATTCCAGAAGTTTCTGCCTTACTCAGCCACAGTCCTTGCTTGTTTTTACAGCCAGAAAATTATAAGGACTTCTATTCCTGGCATTGGAACCTTGGGCTGGTGGTTCTGGTGTGGGGCTAGGACCACTGGCTCCTCAAGGGGTACTCTGAAGCTGAGATATCCCTCCCAATTTTTATCTATCACATGTAGGTTTGGGACCATCATGTTTCATGTCTCTGCCCCTCCTACCATTTCTTGACCTGGCTTCTTCTTTATATCCTTTGTTGTAGGAGTTTGTTCAGCTAGATTTCAGGTGTTCTGAATTATGATTGTTCTGTAGTTTAGTTGTAATAGTGATGTGGTGATGGGAGTTTCAGAGTACCATGTTTACCCATCTACCATCTTGACTCAGCAGCCATCTTTCATATTCTTTATTGTAAAATGCACATTTTTAGATAACTTCGTATTTCTTACTGCAAAGAAAAGGTGGCAACACACAATGCCACAGCTCTTCAGAAACTGTATGTATTGCAGCCACACAAATCTTTTTGCCTCAGCAGTTTTCTAATGCTGTTTATTTAATGCTGATTTATATAATTACTCATGATGCTGCATCAGCCAGCCACATGCTGCCCACGAGTACTGACTTCACTAACTTCAAATTGTGACTGTGCTTTGTTACTGATGATTGTATGTGCAGGACCTGGCTAAAGACCATAGGGAAATGGGAACAATAATTTCTTTTCTGGTCATGTTAAATTTGCCAGCCATTTGGAATTTTGTAGCATAGACATAAAACAACACATCTTCTAACCAGGTCTTCTCTTGAACTTGTTAGGCTGTAATTATGCTTCCCCAGAATGTGATCACTCTGTGGCCCAGCCCTGCCTTCCACACACCACCGCTAGCATGGAGGACAGGCAAGGGGTCGTGAGGAGCCTGGTGCATTCATACAAGGAGTGACTTTCTCCTCTCTGTTATATCTTAAGATGGGCCAGAGGAACATGGTATCACTGCACGCATCAGCCATAAGAGTCTGCGTCATTTGGAAAAGTACATTGGCATTTCTCCAAACCCTTCGAGGAGAGAGGCATGGCCACCCTAGATGTTACCTGACTTGGAACCTAGGGAGGGGGTGTGGGCATCATCTTGGGTGCTAGTGGTGGGAGGCACACACAGTAAATGTGGCTTGCTACCTCTTCCACCACCCTTGGTGCTATGGACCTGGCAGCGCTATACTCACTGAGATATACTCATAGAGAACCAGCACATGGGCCACATGGTGGCTCCAGCCCAAGTGTCTGTGGTGCACTGTGGATGGTTCAGAGCCCCATATTCATCCTCTGATTGGCATGAATGAGAGCTACCCCAAATCAGCATATCAGCAGCATTATAGGGGCCCAGGGTCAAGCCATCCAGTGAAAGAAATAGCACGCCAGTCAGTAGTTGCAATCCATTCCTCGGAGCGTCCTCCTGGAACCATGGCCAGGCAGTGGGCCCCTGGGATGGTGTCTTACTCATGGGTACTAGATCTCCTTCAGTTTTCTTGTAAATCCCATGTGCAGGGTAGAGAGTCTGAGAGTACCTGGAAGGAAAACACAGAGCCAGAGGCCCATGCTGGTCTTAGTCTGGATTAGGGTTTCTTCTCACTGAGACCTTGCCAGCCCTGCAGGGTCTCAGGTACCAGAGGGGACCTAAGAAAATAAATTTAAAAGAGATGCCTCTGGAACCTGGAACCTGGTTCTGGGCCTGGGGTGGCCTGGGGTGGCCTGGGGTAATCTGCCTGGACAGCACCCTCAGTCCCATCTGGTTGTTGATACCTGAGAGGGACTCAGGGAATTTCAAGTCAGGAATCTTGAAGTGGGCCTCCAGAGGCACTGGGCCAGGGCTGGAGTCAGCTTTCCTAGGTCCAACGAAATGCTGAATGAGATTATAAATCTAAGGTTTATGAAAAACTGAATTGTTTAAGCTTTTCTCTGCCTTTTCTGGTGTTCACTCTAATTTCTGTGGGCCTGGCTGGGCTTCAGTGAGGCAGATAGGTGTGGTCTGGTTTGGGTGGCAGTAGCCCAGAGCCCCCAGGGAGGCCACTCAGCAGGCCAGTACTTCTCTCTTGGCCCTGCCTTCTTGGGCCAGGTCAGGAGTTTGCAACCTGTTTGCATGCTGGGGTCACCTGGTGATGTTTCCAGATTCATGCCAGGCTAGTTAAATCAGAATCTCTAGGGACTTCTGTACTCAAGAAATGGGATGAAGAGAGTAAATGAGGATGGCAAGGGCTTTGAAGACAGTGGGCCTGAATCCAAATCCTCATTCCTCCACCAATAAGCTGTGTGACTTAGAACAAGTTAATTAACCTATCTGAGATTCAATTTCCTCTTCTGTAAACAGGATACTTATGCCTCATAGGATTCTCATGAGTTCAATTCTTGAGACCATGGACTCTGAGGTTGTCAGGCAGGTAGCTGTGTTAACTTGTGCAATTATCTAACCTTTTCTGAACCTTCATTTCTCCAGTTTTTAAATACACATAATAGTATTACCTCTCAGGGCTATGGAGATACAATAGGATAAAATATTTTAAATACCTAACATAATACCTGGTACATGCCAATTTTTTTAAGAAAAGATTATTCTTGTGCCTATAGACAGGCCTATAAGGAGTGGATGATCCAAATGCCCCAACAGTTTTTGGCTGTCTCCACTGTCACCTTCCTGTCTGCCTCCTCCCTATCCCCACTCTGACAACACACTCCTCATCAATCCTTCTCTCCCCTAACTGCTCCAGTCATATTAATCTTCCTTGTTCTTTCTTATCTCTGAGGCTTTGCTCTTGTCAGGGGCAACTAAATGATCTCTCCTGTCCTCTCTGCCACACTGGGATGAGCACCTCATTCACTCCTTCGTCAAATTAAAAATTTCTCCATGGCAAAAAATACCATGAACAAAATAAAAGGACAGACCAAAGGAATATATTTACATATTTATATCCATGCAATATGAAGAGCTCTTATAAATTAGTGAGAAAGAATAATTACTCAATTTACAAATTTAGGGAATGAACACACAAGCACTTTACAAAAAGGGAAGTGCAAATGGTCAATGAATACATGAAAAGCAGCTCAGCCTCACTCATTATTAAAATATACCCATCAAAACAATGAGATGTCATTTTCAGAATTATATTTGCAAAATAATGATGACAGTATACAGTTGGGCAAGGGAATGGGGAGGAAGACACAGCTGTGTATGTTAATGGGAGTCTAGGCTGGTGTGGCCTCCTTGGATGACAGTGTCGCAACTTTACTGATAGTTTAGATGCCTCTCCTCTGTGAGAGGGCAATGCACTGATAGAAGCTGTTTTACAGCTGTACTCTCTTGTGCACCTCTGTTCATTCAGCAAATGTGGAGTAAACTCATACTGTCTGCCCAGCACTGCTCTTGGCACTGGGGTGCAAGGAGGGGAGGGTAACACATCTACACCTGGCTTAGTTTCCTATGGCTGCCACAACAAACTGAGTGACTTAAAACAACATGGATTTAGTATCTTACAGTTATGGAGGTCAGAAGTCTCACAATCAAAGTATCAGCAGGGCTGAATTCTTTCTAGAAGCTCTAGGGGAGAAGGAATTTTCTTATCTTTTCCAGCTTCTAGAACCTCCTGCGTTCCTTGGTTTATGGCTACCTCATCCTCTCTCTGACATTCATGGAGAAAAGTAGGCAAGACTCCAAAAAATGGTTGAGAAAATGAAGGGGAGCAAATGTTTCACAAAGAATATAGGGCATTTTGAAATTTTTAAAGGTTTATTTTATTTTCACTCAAGAAAGGGGAAGAAAGAGAGAGAGAGAGAGAGAGGGAGAAACATTGATGCAAGAGAGAAACATCAGTCAGCTACCTCTTGCTTGAACCCCAACCCAGAATCCAACCTGCAACCCTGGCATGTGGTCTGACTGGGATTTGAACCGGCCACCCTTCGGTTACAGGATGGCACTCCAATCAACAGAGTCACACCAGCCAGGACTTCATTCTTAATTTTAAAGACATTTTTTTGAAAAGAGGTAATGGTTAGCACTGTCAAATACCTTCTCCCTCGCCCCCCCACCATTCACACACTCACCTACTCCCATCTATCTATCCTTCTATCTAATCAGTTAATACTTAAGTCATGCCTGTCAAGCACAAGGTTTAATATCATGTTAGAATATGCAGGTAATGCTGTTAAAACACCTTACACCTTATTAGTTGGGTAAAAACTGAAACTAGCTATAAAATATTTAAATAACAGCTTAACCCTGAAGCCAAAAAGAAAAGATTGATAAATCTGAATACACAAAAAATTAAAAGCTTTAGTACAGAGGAAAAATATCTTCATGACAAACTGTAAAAGTATTTGCAATGCATGTGACAGACAAAATCACTTCCTTAGTTCACACTGAAAAAATCATTGAAAGACCCCAAATGAACAGACGCGAACAGGAAGTTCTTAAAAATGAAAGCCAATGTGAAAGTATTCTCAAGCTAACTCATAATTAGGGAAATGTAACTCAAAATGCAATAAGACTTCAATAATCACAGCTCAGATTGGCAGATATAAAAATGCTCATTACTGTTCAGTGCTGTCTGGGGTGTTGGACAAGAGGCATCTTCTTACTCCTGGTGGCAGTCAACTGGTACAACATTTTGGAAGCTAATTTAGGATTATGTTGGCATTTAAAGTGCACATCCTGTTTGACCCAGCAATTCCACTGCTAGAAATGATCTCCATAGGTGCCTTGCAGAGCTAATGAAGGGGTACTGGGAGGGGTGTTCACTACAGCATTGTTTGAAAGAGCAAAGATTGCAAAGTACCTACCATCCATCACTTGGGGATTGGGTAGAGAGGTATACTGCATCTGTACTGTAAAATATCATTAGGAAGGATGAGGTATCAGTGGAACCACCTCAGGAGAGAACAGTGTGTCTAGCATTTTGTCGTATGTTGATTTAAAAAAAGCATACATATTGTATATGGAATATACTAATTTTTTTGAAGGATACATGTAAAACTAGTAATCATGTCTATTCTGAGACATATGAATGGTTGTTTCATCAGGTGAGATGAGAAATTCAGGGGCATGTCTTTGGGTGGAAATTATGAGTCTGACTTTTAACTACTGAGTTTAACATATATTTGGGAGGAATACTGTGAGGGGCTTCGTATAGAAAGGAAAGCTGCTAATATTTATTTCATGTTTTTAAGCACTATTTGAAATTTTTAATTATGGGCATGTATTACTTCTATTTTATAATAGATTTTAGATAAAATTACATATTAAGGCAATAACTGAGTAGCTGGCCCAAGGTCACTTGTGAGAATCACTGATGACCTATTCAGCCAACAAGGGCTGGGATGGGAGCTCTCGCAGATCACCCATCTGCACCATGTTGTTTTTCTGTCTTGTCAGGTTATTTTGTCACTGCACATTGTCCCTGGAGGACTTTAGGAAAACTCCCTGTAAGGTGGCTGAGATGTAATCCTCCCAAAAGTCCCCTCCATCTTGCCTCAAGATACAACCATGACAAGAGTTTGTTCTGAGAAATTTGCTTTTCATTGGGATCACCAAACATCAAAGTATTGTTTTGGTCAAAGACAGAATGAATCACTAATTTGAGCAACTGTGTGTGTCTCAAGATGAGTGGCATAGCTTGGTTAGTGGAAGGAACCCTAAATTAGGGTCCAGGGGACCTGGATTATAATACAGCTCAGCCCTCAACAGCTGTGTCCTGGGGCTAATTGCATTGCCAAGGACTTCTACTCAAGTCATGACCTCTAACGATCCTCACAGGCCAGACATTCTGCTTTTTCTACATTTTTTTAGACCCCAACTCAAATCTTTTTTATATCCAGGTGGACTTGTGGTGCAATGGTAGCACATCTGACTCCAGATCAAAAGGTTGTGTGTTCACATCTTTGTTATATCCATTTCTTTACTTTACCTGTAGAGCATCTGAAAATGTAGAACCTAGGGAGAGCTGGAGTAGCACCCTGGGGTGGAGAATCTGAGTCTTGGAGGCACATACCCTTGGGGAAATTCTTATAACTGTACCAGAAGGTAATGGTAGAAGAACACAGAATGCCTACCTCCTCACCTCCTGAGATCTTCTCAAGGGCATTTAAATCAACACTCTGACTGGTGGGCATTTATATCATCACACACTAGTAAAATTTTCTGTTGATGTCTCTGTATCCCCTCCTAGACTGTGAATTCCTTGGAGTCCTGGATTATGACTTCCATCTCCTGATCCCCAGTACCTGGCATGGTGCCTGGCACAGAGAAGTTGCTCAATATACCTCCTTTGTCTCACATGTGTACCCATGTGGTTTCCTGCCATAGCTAGGCCTGAGAGGCCTGCAGGCTTTGGAGGGTAGTTTTGCCTCTGTCTCAAGCTGTCATCCAGCCCACATGTCTCACTCTGACTGAGCAAACCCAGGAGAGTTCCCATATGATTGGGGGTAGAGAGGGCTCTTTGGGCAAAATGATGTAAGCAGTGAACCCCTGGCCCGCTTTTCCAGTGGGGATTCAGGCATCAGCTGGGAGACTCTGGGAGAGGCAAGTTGATTCATCCAGGAGATAAAGGGCCATCAGGTGTTGCACGGGAGCATCTTAAATGTTGCTTACCAGAGGAGGAGGCTCCTTTTTAATTAAGTGCAGCTTCTTTTATCAATGACAGCAGGGGCCACAATCAGCATCACAGAATCACTTTAATTGTCTTTGAGAACTCTCCACACTTCTGGTGCCTTGGGAGGGCCTCCTCGGCAGGCCCAGGCAGCCACAACAGGTCCCTCCTGTCCATGCCAAAAGACAGCTCTTCCAGGGATCCCACAAGGCACACCCTCGTCAGGGAGTCCTCCATGTACCATATACTACTGTTGGAGATGCTGGGGGGCATTTGGAATGACCTAGTCCCACCCTTCCTCGTTCAAACAAGAAATCAGGCATTGGAGGCCAAAGTCCCAGGCCAATATTTGACTGAGGAGGGACTAGAACTCAGGTCTCCTGACTATGCTGGTGCTTTTCCACTATCAAATCCTCAGTCTCCCTGAACCTCTACAGAAGTCCCTCCATCAAACCTGCTGGAGCTGCCACATTCTCCTGCCCAAACTCTTTACCCTGGGATGTGGGCATGGGAAGCAGATGGCAGGTATAGGGGAAGAACATGGGCTTCTGGGTCAGCCTTGGGTTTGGACCACTAGCTCTGCTGCATTCCAACTTGCTGTGTGGCCCTGGGCAAATAACCTAACCTCTCTGAGCTTAGTTGTCTTCTCAATAAAATGGGAGCTATAAAATTCATGGGATTGTTCCAAGAAATTAACACATAGGAAGAACCTCACACAATATCAGCTCACAATCAGTGCTTAGTAAATGGAAATTTCCCTACTCCCTAGGGGTGCTGACTTTTGAGCATACCCTTTAGAATGCGTTCTGTCCAGGGGCAGGAGTAGATGGGGACTTATTACTGGGGACTCAAAAGGGGGGATAAGGAGGTAGTCTTGCAAATGAAGAGGGTGTATTTCTTATGAGGCTGGTGGTCTGGGTCCTGGTGGCACACACCCTGAAGCCTTTCACAGTACTGGGACCTGGACTGAAGCCTCTCGAGGTCCTGACACATAGAGTTGGGCAGAGACGGAGCCTGGCACCTGGTAGGCTAAGCAGACCTGCAGTGCCCCCGTGTGCCCAGGAACAGAAGGCAACCTTCCAAACTGTGTAAACGTCAGCAGGTAATGAAGCCCCTAGACCTTGTGCCCTGAAGGGACAGCATGGCCCAGCCTGCAGACATGGAAGAGGAGGCAGCCTTGTTTGGTTTGTTAGACCTCAAACTGACCCTTCCCCAGACTGTTCCTCAGTTGCAGCCCTGCCACCACTTGCAATGGCCATTCATTGCCCAGTGTTTATCTAAAGTTCTCCCTGGAAGCCAAGAGTCTGTATGTACCAAGCACCCACTGTGCTCCATCATGCACTTACTATGTTCTTCCTAGCCCTGACCATGGTGCAGAGGACCAGAGAAGGAAGAGCTCCCCTCAGCTTATTGGAGGACTGCAATAAGAAAATTCAGAAAAATGACATCTTTTTTTAAATTAATTCCTTCTTATTAACTAGGAAACTATCAGTCATGTATTTTTTTTACCTTCTTTTTTTAAATTTTATTTTAATCATTGTTCAAGTACAGTTTTCTGTGCTTTACTCCCATTCCTGCCTACCCACCCCTCCCTCCCCACCTCCCTCCCATTTCCACCCCCACCCCCACCAGTTTTTGTCCATGTATCCTTTATATTTGTTCTTGTAAACCCTTCCCATTCTCCCCTGAAATTCCCTCCCCTCTCCCCTCTGGTCACTGTCAGCTTGTCCTCTATTTCAGTGTCTTTGACCATATTTTGCTTGTTTCTTTGTGTTGTTGTTTAGGTTCCTGTTAAAGGTGATATATATTTTAACAAACATGAAAATTTCCTGCTTCTCCTTTGTATGATTTTGAGTGCATTTAATGAGGAGACACCACAAAGCTATTTTGTATGTATTCATTAAGATTTTACTATATAGGCTGGAATGGGAGTAAAGGATAGAAACTGTACTTGAATAATGATTAAAATTAAAAAAATTTAAAAAAAGATTTACTGTATAGATTTGGGGAGCATCACTGAGGAAAGGAATCACAATCTGGCCTTGAGCCTGGTGGGGGTTCAGAGCAGAGACCCCATCAGCCTTTACATTCCTGGGCCAGCCCAGCCCAGCCCATCATCACTCTGTACCTAAAGCTGTGTTCATTTGTGGTTTCTCCTGTGGACCCTGAGCTAAGGGGGTGGACACTGAGTCTTTAATCTCTGTGTCTGCAATGCCTAACAGGGTGCCTCACTTGCAGAAGGCACAGGTAAATGGCTGAAAAATTGCAGATGAAAACTCAAAGTTGTGACAGGTGAAAAGGAAAACAGAGGCACATAATAAGATTAAATAAGTAAAATAAGTAAGAAAGTAAGTAAAGAGTGAGGGGCCTTCTTTAAAATACTACCAACCTCCCCCTGGTAGGACATTAAGCCTTTGGCAGCTGTTCATGTACTAGAGCCCTCAAATTTGCTTGGGCCTCTGGAAGCAGGAATTTCCCAGGGGGTGGGTGAGTCATGGCATGAGGTAATGCCCAGCTGGGTAGAATGGGAGGCAGGGTGTGAAGGCTCCACAGAGCTGTCTTGAGCACAATATGTGAATGGCCACTCCTCTCTGTCCTCAGGCACATCTGGCTTCAAATCCAGTCTCTGCCTCTTACTAGCTGTGTGTGTGACCTTGAACACACAGCTCCTTTTCTGTACAGTGGTCCAGGAATCCCTGCCTTGCAGGTTGTTCTGAAGATTAAGTGGAGAAAGTGTGCCTGGCACAGGGTGAGTCCTCAGTGGATGGCTGCCTGACTACTCCTTACATTTCCAATACAAGCAGTAGTGCAGCCCTCCATGCCCCAAAGCTGGATCCTTCTTCCTCAACACCCCCTGTGCCCATTCCTCCCTCCACTGCTCAGCTGCTGACATCGGCTCATGCCCTTTGAGGAAATAGAAGCAGTGGGATGAGCATTCCCTCATTTTCCCATTGCCCAATCCACTGGCTTCTGCATCTTTATTTGTATTTTTCCCTTCCTTCCTGCCATCATAGAAGAACTTTTCCTGTTCCCAGCAATTGCTCAGAATCTCTTGTCCTCTGGTCCTTGTGAGGACTTAGCTCCTGAAATTATGCCCTTATTCCTGAATTATTAACTTCTCCCTCTACTGGGTCGTTCCCATCAGCATACAAAAAAGACTTACTATATCTTCTTATAAAATATAAAGTACTCCCCTGCATCCCAACTGCCTTCCTCCAGCTGCAGCCTATTTCTCTTCACAGTCAACACAGCAGAAGTGTCTTCAGACTCAGTGCCTCCTGTCCTCCAAGGGGTCTGCACACCAGTGACACGCAGTGACACAGAGGACTAGAAGTCTGAGATCAGGAGCAGGAAGATCCTGGGCTCTTTGATGATGCATGTTTTACTTTTACTGTTTACTTTAAATAACAATTTCTTTTCTGCTTATAAATACTGGTGTATACTCATGGTAGGCAACCCCAAATCATGGACAATTATAAAAAAGAAGCTAAAAATTAATCATAATCCTACTGCCAAAGAGAGACATTTTGATATGTTTCTTTCTAATCTTTTTCCTAAGCATTAGGAAATTATTTTAAAAATTCATTTATTAAAGATATTTAATATATAATACATATTGCATATGTGATATAAAAGGTCTGTCCAGAAAAAGTCCAACCATTATTAATATATTGAGAATGGTTTGTGCGACATCAGTGTAACCTGGTGGCCAAGGAGAGTGGACTAGAATGTGTATGTGTGAACAATGGCAGCTTCACTGTTCTAATCCATGGGGGGTGGTAGATGCTGTTGAGTGAGCATGTGTGTACTGTGTGGCCATTACATTCAAAATGACTGAGCAAGTAGAGCAACGAATCTGCATCAAACTTTGCTTTAAGCTTGAACGTTCCTCTGCGGAAACTATTCAGATGATTCAGAAGGCTGCAGCTATTGGCAACTGGTGATGGGCAGCTTCATCAGGACTACACACCTCATGCATTGCATCTCATGCAGTTTTTTGCAAAACATCAAGTCTCCGAGGTGACTCAGCCCCTCTACAGCACAGATTTGGCACTCTGTGACTTCTGGCTTTTTCCAAAACTAAAGTCACCTTTGAAAAGGAAGAAATTTCAGGCTGTCAATGAGATTCAGGAAAATATGATGGGGCAGCTGATGGTGACTGGGAGAATTGTGTGAGGTCCCAAGGTACCTACTTTAAAAGGTACTGAGGCATCATTGTCCTATGTACAATGTTTCTTGTATCTTATATGTTCTTCAATAAATGTCTCTATTTTTCATATTGCATGGCTGGATACCTTCTGGACAGACCTCATATATGTTTATATGTGTGGGTATACATATACGTGTATATGTGTGCGTATATATGCACACACACACATATATATTCTTAATAATAGGAGTACAGCAAAACAGACACAGTCCCTGCCCTCTGAGCAGAGTGAGGCAATAAACAGTTCTCTTAAAATACGCTGAATGCAGTCATGCTGGCTGAATCCAGGTATGTGAGGTAGAAGAAACAGGTGGGAGAAAATGTGGAGGGAAGGGGAGATAAATGAGCACAGCTGTTCTGAGGGATTGAGTGGAGTTCCTCAGGCTGGAGAGTAAATTTGGGCTAGATTGTCAGTGGAGATTCAAAGGCTGAGATGTCATGGGCTAGATGACCAAAGGCCCCTCATAACATGGCTGGGGTAGAAACTTCCTTGTGATGGCAGTGAGTGGTCTTTGAATAATTTGAAACAAGGAGAAGGACAACATGTAAGGCCACTCTGGCTATTTCAGATAAATGGCTAGGAAGAGATAAGTGTGAGTGGAGAGAGACCCCTCCCTCACACATGGGGCTGTTACAATTATCTAGACCACTGAAAGTGTGGCACAGGCCATGGTGGAGGTAGGGGTGACAGGTGAAGAGATAGAAGACATACCCAGGAAGCATCTGAGGGAGAACTCACATGTTTTTTAGTGCTTGATCGAATCTGGGGTAGAAGTGATGAGGAGGAGGAGGAAACTATTTTGTTAAATAGTGGTCTTTCTGTAATAGTTTTATAACTCTTTTCTCTTAAAGTAAATATAGCATGAATACTTCCTCATATTCCTAAACATCCTCTCTAATATGTTTAATAATGGTCAAATAGTCTGTAATTGCACTTTGTGTACTATCATTTAGTTAGCCAAAGCTCTCCCGTCAGTTATTATTTACAATTTTTTAAAGATTTTATTTTTAGATAAAGGAGAAGGGAAGGAGAAAGAAGAAAGAAATATCAATGTGTGATTGCCTCTCATGCGCCACCTACTGGAGACCCAGACCACAACCCAGGCATGTGTTCTGACTAGGAATCAAACCTGCGACCCTTTGGTTTGCAGGCTAGTGCTCAATCCACTGAGTCACACCAGCCAGGGCTACAATCTTTTTTTTACAAGAGAAGCAAAGGGGTAAATTATGTATGGTCAAAATACCTTTGAAAACCTTTTAAGTCATCCATCAAGTACAGTCTTTGTTGTTTTGACATGTATAGTAATATGTATATGTAAATACATGATGTATGGCATCTGATAAAGAAACTATGTACAAAATATAACTTTAGGCCACTATTTAAATTGCCATTTTTCTTTTAATTCTCCTGAACATAGGTAGTCAAATGTATATAAGTTAAAGACGCATCTGTGTGACTCCATGCCATTGCACATAATGTTCCAAAGAACTTCAGTTCACTTCTGTGGGTCAGTAGGTGCCTCATTAGCTCCAATTCTGCATCTCTCCCACACAGCCTTTTGCCCCTTCTCTGTCCTCCCGCTAGAGCAGGAGGGAACTTTCCTGCCCCATGACTTTGGGCCCAGTCATGTGACTTACTTTGGTCAATGAGATGTGGGCAGAGGTGGCAGAGTGCCACCTCTGAGCATAGGCCTTAAGAGGCACCATGTGTTCCTGCTTACCCTTTGTGTTGCTAGCTTCACCAGAAGGGAAGTTCTGGAGGGAACACAGTGGATCAGCCTAAGCCTGACCCACAGTGAGGAGCCAAACCCAGCTGACCGCAGCTTGAAGCAGAGCTGCCTAGTTGAGCCTAGCCCAGAGCAGCCCATCTCTAGCTGACCTGCAGATACATGAATGAGCACAAATAATTGCAACCTACCAAGTCTTGGTGTGATTTGTTATGCAGCAATAACTAACCAATACAGTGTGGGTAAGCTTTGCCCACAGAGCCCCCCGTCCACTGTGGATGAGAATAAGTCTACCAAGACATGATCTACTTGGGGAGGAAAGGTGGCCAACCTCTCAAAGGAGAAGTACCGAGAGCCTTTTCCTTAATGGGGTTATATTGGGTTCAATTTGCACAGGAATACAGGTAAAGCTCATCAATCATTGTCAGGCAGTAAGGATCAAACAATAGATGACATAAAAGGACTCTGAGGGCTTAATCTGAGGCAGGGTCAGATAGCTAAAGGGCTTTAAAACTTTGGGAAACAAACTCATTTCATGCTTGGACTTTTATCAGAAAATTGAGAGCATTCTTAGTAAAGTATGTTTCACAGGATTTTATGCATTCTTTCTTAGGTCTGATTGCCCCAGGGAACCCGTCCTTTCCAGCACAGGGCTGCACTGCCCTCTGTCATTGTTTCAGGCTTAAGTCAGGCCAGGGAAGTAAGGCAGCCAAGAGATTAGGAGTCTTCTCACAGACAGAATGAGGACTCAGGATTTGTCAAAGCTGAGGGGCGAGGGTCCATCATCCCCCTTTTCTGTAGGCTCCCATGTCCTTCCCTGAGGGCCCTCCATGACCATGCCTGTCTTAGGTCATCCCTCCCTTGAGGAATTTTACCCGTCATTGGCTAACCAGCCAGGCTCAGGGCCAAGCAGAGTAAAGTAAAGGGGGCGGAGGCAGCGCCCCTACCAGGGAGATAAACTTTGTCTCCTCAGTGGCTTGTGGTCCCAAGGTCTCTCACTCAGCCTTAGCCTTGGTGGGTTACAGCTTCTGAAACCTGGCAGGGCAGTTCCCAACAATACAGTAGGCATTTCTGATTATAATTGATCCTTGAACAACAATCCAAGTGTAACTTTTGACTCCCCAAAAACTTTACTAATAAAAAAAATACATTACTAATAGTCTATTGTTGACTGGAAGTCTTACTAATAACATAAACGGTTGAATCACCCTATTTTGCATGTTGTGTATTATATACTGTATTCCCACAATAAAGTAAGCTAGAGAAAATAAAATGTTATTAAGAAAATCATAAGCAAGAGAAAATAATTTTGAAAGAATCTGCATATAAGTGGACCCATACACTTCAAATTCATGTTGTTCAAGGGTGAAATGTAGTTTCTTTTTCTGTTTCATAAAGCTCAGTCCACATCTTGCAAAATCCCTTCTACCCCCAGGAAATCCATCTATATTTGTATTCACAGTGGGTAACAGAGCTTGTTTCTCTCCTGCCTGACCAACACCAAGGATTTCTCTTGCCAATCTGACGTGCAAAGAAATGATCCAGGGTTTGTTTGTTGGCAATTTTTGTTACTACTGAGAATGAACACTTTTTAACATATTTACTAGCCTATGTTTTTTCTTTAAAAAAAACTTATTTATTGATTTTGGAGAGAAAGGAAGAAAAAGAAAGAGAGAGGGAAATATTGATTTTTTGTTTCACTTATTTATTCATTTATTGGTTGATTCTTGTATGTGCCCTGACCAGATATCAAATCCACAGCCTAGGTGTATCGGGATGATGCTCTAACCAACTGAGTTACCTGGCCAGGGTTCATTTTTGGTTTCTCTTCTGTGGATTGATAGTTTATACCCCTGAGACTTGATTTTATTCACCTCTGATTGTTTACCACAGAGGGGAGTGTAAGAGGGTTTGAACAAATGCATTCCTTGAGTTCTGATCCCCTCCTCAACCTCACAGACTTAACACAACCCTATCAGATAAGTGCTGTTTGTATACTATTTTAATAATGCAGGTTCCTATGTTGCAATGATATATATTTTCTGAATGCTTCCTGAGTCTATCATGGTACAAATTAAAAAGTATTCAGAACTAGAAGACCTAGAGTTCTAATGACTAACGGAAACTCATTTTATTTTCTCCCAGACTCAGTTTTCCCATCTGTAAAATGGACATAATGATGGAAACTTTCACTCAATGCTGCTGTGTAAAATAAATAGGATTATGAGTAACCGCACAAAAATATAATGCATGTAGCATGGTGCCTATCACACAGTAGGCCCTCTAAAAATTAGATTTGCATTGTTTTTTCCTTCCATACAAGGAAGGGACTGAGAGAAAGGAAAGATTTCTTTAGAGTGAGAGTACTTAGGAAAGGTTTCCTAAAGGAAGAAGTTGAACTGGGCGTTACAGGGTGGGGACAATTTTGGAGTGGTGGATGGAAAGGGGAAGCTATTCTGGGTGTGGAGACAAGACTTAGAACAAGGCTTGGAGTCAGAAGATATTCCAATAAATGTGACTGTCTGTCAGTCTCCACTGCGTACCAAGAGCACAGCAGTTAATATACATAAGGAAGTATTTTATTTTATCACCATCATTATTTCCACTTTATAAATGAGGAAACAGAAATTCAGGGAGGTTATGTGACTTCCCCAAAGCCATGAAATTGATCATTGGTACTGGAATTTGATTCAGCAAACCATCTGTAGCAGCCATGGAGGTGCTTCTAAGTCCCTGGATTCAAGAGAGAACCTGCCATTCAGCTCTGGGAGCACAGGAGCCTCCAGCCTCCATGCAGCACCTTCAAGATCCACCTCCACTTGTGGGTCAAGCTCATGCACTTCCAGAGCAGCCCCTGGCCAGGGACTGAAGAGGGTTGTACTGGGTCCTGGCTAGTCCTCTCTGCTCCAGAACTCCTTGTAGAGTTGGCTGAGACTTTGTCATGTTTGCATGTTATCCTGAGTCTCTCCTGCTCACTCCTGCTCTCTCCACATTTTTACAGGCATTACTCCCAGTAAACCTCTCCCTCTCCCAACTCCCTCTGTGTCAGCTTCTGGAGGAACCACAGTCACACCATCCTCATCACCCAATACCCAATCCTCGTATGGATGGGAGGGCTCTAGAGGACCTATCTATGACTTATCTACTTGGTGCAAAGGGCTTAGTGGGGTAGTGTTGGGGGACAAGGGGTGAACTATGAAGGATCTTGAAGGATTGCAATAACTAACACTGTTTACCATGTGCCAGGCACCATTTCAAATGCTTCCTTTGTACTTCTCATTTCAGCTAATTCTCACAAGAACTCTGAGAGAGAAGAACTGTTATCTTTATTTTAAGACTGGGAAACCAGGCTCAGAGAGGTTCAATAACTTGATTGTCCAGGTAAAGACCCGTTACATGGGTGCACTAGGATTCTAACCCAGGCAGTCTGGCTCCTAAACCTTTATGCTTAGCTATGCCTTTCCATCTGGGTTCTGGGAAACAATTGGGCAGGGGAATAATGGGGGCTTGTGCACAGAGGGTCTTTAGGGGCCCTACCATCTCTGTCTTGCCCAGCCAGTCTGTTCAGTGCCGGTGTCTGTCACACAGGCCTCCGCCAGGTCATGGTGTCTCCAGGAGGGGAAACAAGAGGGAAGAATTATTTCCAGTGGGCAGCACAGCTAAGTTGCTGGCAACAGTGTCATGCAGAGGTCAGGAGGCCATGCCCAACATTTAGGAGGAACAGCCCCATACCAGCTTGCTCTCTGGCAGTTGAGGATGCTGGCATGCTAATTTTACCCAGTTCCTCTTCAGCCCCACATCAGCCTCCAGTCAGCCACAGAACCAGCATGCCCACACTGCTGCCATGTGCTGCAGCCCCTGTGTATCTGAAAGGGGACCTTCCTCAGCTTAGCTCAGCCTGAGAGCTTATCAGAGGAACTGCCTGACAGAGGTACAGGTGGCAGCCACTGTCCTTTATCTCTTAATCTTACTTGTGCCAAATGGACCTGGGTTTAAATCCCCCTCTGCCTCTTACCAGCTGTGTGTCCTCCATCAGGTTAACCTTATCAGGTGGTTATTGCTGTATGCCAAACTACCCCATAGCCTAGTGGCAGGAATTCTGAGAGAGAGAGAATAAAAGAGCAACAGACCTGGATTCTGCTGAGAAGAGCTGCAAAGTCATGTTGTAAAGGCCATGGACAGAAGAGTGTAAATTGAAGCCAACATACCCTGTTACTTAACCTCTTTGTGATTCATTTTGCTTTTTTACAAAATGGGAATAATTTCACTCATATCATGTGATGTTCTAGTGCTCTGTGTTTTCTTGGGGGATGGTCAAGTCAGTTGCAGCCACAAGATTGGGCACAGGACAGATGTGGGAAAACAAAGTTGATTATACTCATGGTCCTACAGAGAGACAGGATCATGTAAAGGAAGTGCCAGGGAGTGGGATCAACCTCAAAGGCAGGGAGCAGAGAGAGCAAGGATTTATGGGCAAAGATCTTGATAGGGGGTCAGGTGGGGTCCACAAGCAAAGGGCACAAAAGGATTTCACTGGTGCCTTTGAATGTCTCTAGGTCATAGTCACAAGAAGGTAGAAAGGGGAATTTGTGGCAGGGGCCTGCCTTCTCACCCTGATGTACCTGGTCATCAGGGCCTATACTCATAGCCTGTTCATGGGGATGTTGAGGCAACAGGAAAAGACTAAAAAATCTTTAAAACAACACACCTAGTAAAACATGGGCCCCATTATTTTGTTTTGAAAGCTAACATTATAAGATGTAAAAGGCCAAAGGTTAGATTTGCCTTGATGAAAATCATTTCTTTGTATCTGGGAAACTGAGTCAGGGTCTTTAGTAAAAATAATTAGAGTACAAGGTACAACAAGGATGCACCTCCTGTCTGAGGAAAGACTGTAAAGTAATCCCAGCACAGAGAAGCTAAATGCTCTGCTTGGCATTCCTTCATTTGTTTATTCAGGGAGTCAATCAGAAAACACTCATCAAGAGCCTATTGTATAGGAGACATTGCATAAGAAAAACTGAATGAACAAAAAAATTAGATGTAATAGGAATTAAAACATTAAGGTTGTTTCAGGGAGGGAGGTATAAGGAGGCTTAATGGTAATGGAAAAAATGCAATAAAGATTAAATTTAAAAAAAAGAAACATTAAGGTTGCTGGACAATCATGTGAGATCAGTTGTCAAGGTCACTTCCTTGTAAGCCACTGTGATGAATCTGCCCCACTGCATAGAGGGTGGGGGACCATTGAAGGTTTTAAGCAGGGAGTGGCATGGTTAGCTTTGTCATTTCTAAAGATCTCTCAGGCTTCTCTGTGGGAAATAAATGAGTGGCTGGTGGAGTGTGGTGGAGGGAAGAGACTAATTAGGAGATGGTCCAAGCATCCAGGTCATTGATGTTATGTCCTGGACCATTGTGGGGGCAAAGATGAGGAGAGCTAGATGCACTAGAAAGATATCTGAGAAGTTGAATTAGCTGAATTTGGTGCCTGGTTGATGAGGGATAACAGAGGGGAGACATAGCATTTGACACTGTTTTTGTCTTGGGCACTGGATGGAGGTAGTACACACTGGCTGAGATGGGGTACACAGGAGGGGTGGATGATGGGTCAGGCTCTATCTGCCTGACCTTTGAGGTACTTGTGTGGAGGGAAATTGGCAGGAAGATGCATATGACCAGAGGTCAGGAGACAGACCTGCAACTTATCCACAGCTCAGAGATGAAAACCAGTGTCATGGAGGGGAAGTGTTGGGTGTGGGTTGGCAGCATAGATGGTCCATTTTTTGCAAGGATTTTGACTATTCTGTGCTTATAAACTGTTTTCATTCCTGTGAAAAGATGTGTATGTGTGTGTGTGTGTGTGTGTGTGTGCATGAGAGAGAGAGAATGCACAAGTGCCAATAGGTCTCTGAGCATGGCAGCAGGGGTCCCATAGGCAACAAGCAGTCCCACAGTCCATTATTCTTGCAGTAGGTAGATTCTGGGACTCAAAATAAAAAAGCAGGAGCTGACTCTGAGAGGACCAGGAGGACCCTCCCCTCTAATTTTATCTCCTGATCCACTTTTCCCACAATCCACTGGGCAAGGAGGTAGGGAGGCTTTCACCTCATGACTGTCCTGTTGGCTCAGGTCAGACCTCCTTTCTGTAAAATGCTATGATCAAGTCAGCCAGGCTTGGCTTTTGATAAGCTAAAAGGAAGAAAATAGTTCTGCTTTTAACTCTATTTTCATGGTGGTCATGTTTTAAAGAGGTTCAGAGAGTCAGATTTGAGATTCAGATGGGAGAGATGATACCTCTGTTTCAGGCAGTACTGAGGTAGGTCAGTAAGCCAGGATAAGAGGAATAGGGAAACTGAGACAGAGAGCTGAACAAACGGGCTGAGTAATTTACAGCCACGCACAGAAGCTCATCTCCCTAGAGATAACATCTAGGCCTCAGTTGTATTTCAGTTCCCGAGCCAGAAAAGCAGCAAAACCAGGTGGGTGATGCCGAGACCAGCTGCAATGACCCTGGCACTCCCCTGGCACTAGCCAATCAGTGGAGACCATGACCCTGAAAAAGCACACCTGGAAAACTGGTGAATATTCTGCTGAAATCTTCCCCTGAATTCCCAACTGCAAGAAAGAGACAAAGGCTCAAGATGAAGAACCCAGCAGCACTCTCCCTCTAGGGAGCAGCCCGTGCCATTCCCTTCCCCCTCTACTTCCTTCACTTCTCCCCAACAGGCACATATCTCCAAACTCTACGGGGCCCTACAAGACTTACAGCCAGGGGAGCAAGGTGCAGTGGTAGCCCTACAAGACTTACAACCAAGGGCGCAATGTGCAGTGGTAGCTCATTCCCTGCTGACTCCCTGAACTTGTCCCCAAGGTCCCCTTTTCTCTGACTTCCCAGGGAGCAAAAGCAGCCCAGCATAGGCTCTTCTGTTCTTTCTTTTTAGCTAAGCCCCTCCTTGTTTTATTCTCCCCAGTTTTAATAAACATACCCTCCTAGTCACATGGACTTGTGTTGTGAAATTTTTCCTGCACAAAGTCAAGAACCCACACACTACCAGCTGGCCCTAGGCAGACCTGCTCAGGACCAGGTCCCCTGTTATGTAACAGTACCAGTTCTTTCCTTTCCTTGAACAAACAAACTTCTTGGGAGATAAAGAACAGGCATAAAGACTTGAGAGATAAGAGACGCTGGTAAAACACTCTATTTATACATTTTCAAAATATTATATCCCAGGACCCCTGATACAACTTAAAATGTCTTCTTGACACTTTAAGTTTTCCCTGGCCTACCATTCCCCCATCCCAACATGACAGAAAAAGGTGCATCATTACAGAGGTTTCTTCCCCTATATCCCTACCCTGCCCTTGGCTATAAGTGGAGACTCTACTGTCCCTGTGTGCAGGGGCATGTGAGAACTCAGTGCAAGGTTGTGCATTGATTGGGTACATTAAGAAGGGATGGAATGATTTCAGCCATGGCCATTTATGTCGCCAAGTAGCACTTTGAGTTTTATTAATGATCCCACTTCCAGGGAATCCCTCAGAGAGTACTGGCCTTCCCCAAGTGGGTCCTGCAGGCACATTGGGGGCAGAACAATGTAAGAGCTACAGCAGGTCAGCTGCACTCCACACCGGCATCTTCATTGTGGTTACAATTGTGAGAACCCCATTTGCTCTTGTTGCAGTTCCACAGGCTTGCCTCTGTCCCTTGACATGCAACATCATCCAGCCAAATTGAACCAGTGCCTATTCACAGAGAAAGCAAGGAGGGAAAAGAGCTTGGGATTAGGTTCAAAGCTGAGTCACTCGTTGATGGTTGGGGGCACCCACTTGTGGTAGACTGTCAATTTCTCTGACATCGTTTCAGGCCCAAGGTGCTGATGGCTGGACTATTTTTTTAATGGTTCTGCCTTTGTTCTGCTTTCTGCCTTTTGACAAAAGTCTCATCCAAGTATTTAATACTAATACATGCACTATTTGAAATCTCCTCCTGGAAGTCTCTCAGCATTTGTCTCTTCCCGCTAGGTTACTAGAGCATATCCATGTTCCTCCCAAGCATTCACCTTCTTCAACCCCTCTTTCTTCTGATATAGTTGATTTCAGATCAAGAGCTCAGGAAAATAGTTGGATTGTTTCATGGCAGCAATTGACACCACAGTGTGACAATCTATATGAGGGGAATGTGTATGTTAAAGTTGTTTTACAATCCACCTTGACTCAGATTAAAGATTAATTATGCACTTTGGGGTGGAGTAAGTACAGAGAGCATTTGGGGGTGGGAGCAGGAGGAATGGGCCTAGTGTCCCTGCCAGATCAGCCCTTACGGCCAAAGAAATGGTTTCAGTCTGAGGATTTAATTCCTTTATTGATATCTTGAACCTTTTGCTGAAAGACACAGGCTGAGTCTCTAGCAACCCGTACTGATTTTAGGAAGCCCCTGCTCTGATTTGCTTTCTCTTCTTTCATACCTTCTCCTGGTGTGATCTAAAGGTGATCACAGAGTGGGCAATCCTGACCCACTAGTTTCCTCTAGTTTGCAGACAGTTGGAATGAATGCCTACATTTGCTTGCATTGCATCTTTTCTCCATTCTTCAAGCACCAGCACCTAATCTTTGGAGAGTCGTGCCTCTCAAACACCATCAACCATACTGCATTCTGGCTCAAGGGATGAACAGATATTGACCCAAGCCAAGCCAGTCAGAGCTCTAACCAAGCCTTGCTGTCAATCTTGGAGAAGAAAGGTCATATTTTTTCAAGGGCTGCCAAGCTAGAAGGATGGAAGCCTAGGACCCTGAGTGGTAGAACTTCTCAGTTGCTTGAACCAATCTTTTTATTCTAACTCAAACCACACTGAATAACTTGCAATCAAAGGGAGAGAAAGCCCATGTCAGCTCCTTAAGGAAAGAGGCTGCTGGTTGAGGACTCACTTACCAGCTCCCACGTTGTAAATGGCCTTTCCCCCCGAGTAACCCAGCATGCGGCAGAAGACAGTGGCATCCGAATTGTCCCAGCCATCATCACAAATTGTCCCCCAGGAATTGCTATAGTAAACTTCAGCTCGTCCTCGTTTTGCAGAGCCGATAATCCTGACAGGTATCAGGGATTCGCCTGGGTGAAAAAACACACATAAGAGAGGTGAGGAAAGCAGCCTAGTGCTTCATGTGAATGTAGACCCTGCCTTTTCATTTGGGGGAGTTCTATAGTTAGGGGAAAGAAACCCCCTGCTTGGCCAGGAATATCCCACATATGGCACCAACATGACCTGGCAAGCAGCCTTCGTACCCCTGGGCCTGCAGGCATAATGCCATAGAACCAGGGGCCTCTGTGGTTGGTCTTGTAAGTCCAGCTGACCATGTTTTTCCTTGTGTTGTGAGGAGAAAAAAAGGAAGGAAGGAAAAAGAAGAGGGAGAGAAAAAAGAAAGGAGGGAAGGATGAAAGAAGAGAGAAATGGAAGAGAGGAGAAAGGGAGGTGGAAGGAAGGAAGGAAGGAAGGAAGGAAGGAAGGAAGGAAGGAAGAGAGAGAGGAAGGGAGGAAAGGAGGGAGGAAGGAAGGGAGACTGTTGTACTGTGGTTATTGTTATGAGTAGGCTTATTCAAAAAAAGAGCTCATTAACCTTTCTAAAAAATGAGAAATTTTTCTGAGAACCAGGGCCTCTACCCCTACCACACACACAATTTTCGAGTATAGAATTGACTAGAAAGCACAAATTAAAGAGAATAAAAACAGCAATTACCTTTTTGACCTTTTTCTCCCTTTGCTCCTTGAGACCCAGGAGATCCTGTCACAAGGAGAAAAACCACATGAATTGAAGGGAACCAGGCCAGAGCCCCTTTCCATCCTCTGCAATCCATGGACAGGAGGTTGGAGGGGTGCCAAGAAGGTCAGATTCTCTTTCCAGCTTTGCCAGTGACCTGGCATCATGGGGGCAGGGCATTCGATGGGCACCATCAGTTAAGCGTAAATAAATGGACCTAATCCGCAGCAGGAAGGATCTAAGCTAGATTAGCAAGGGACATTGCAAAGGTAAGAGACATGGAGTGGAAAGCATCTCCTTCATGGAAAGATCTGGTCAGTTGTGGAAACTGTCCAGAGTGGCTGGGGGCATGGCTGGGCATAGTGTGAGTGCGATTTCACCTGTGTGCCTCTCTGAGTGCTGGACTGTGCCTTATCCACTTTTGTAGGCTCAGCGCTGAGACCAATCCCAGCTCAGGACTTGTCCTCTAACCCAAGAGACCTTGACCCTTCTGGTTATGAAAACACCCAAGCCCCTTACACCAGGGCTTCTTCAAAACCACAGAAAAGAAACAGAGGCCTTACCTTTCATTCCTGGGTCTCCCTTCTGGCCACTTGGTCCAGATGCACCCTTGGGGCCTACCAGTCCTGGGCTTCCCTTGTCTCCCTTCATGCCTGCAGGGCCTAGGGAGGACAGAGAACACTCTGTTAGAAGTTCTGCTCTGCAAGTGGGACCAAGAGCCTTGTTTAGTTGTCCTTAACTAGCAGGTGTCCCCTGTGAATTGGATTGTTTGGATGTTTGGCTGGTATCCTTGGTCCAACTGAGGGGGGCATGGTGCTGCTCAGATCTCCTGACTCCAGTGTAAATGCTGGTTGAAAACTTGCTGACAGGATTCCAGAGGTTGTTGGTCTTCATCGGACTACAAAATTGAGTGGAAGTTCTAGACATTCTGGAAGAATTTACTAGAATGTTTCTAGGCCTCAATTTTTCCTTTAGTAAGTTAAAATAGGAATAGAGTGGACAGTTTGTGAGGAAGAAAGACTGCTCAAGCAGCTTGTCTGAGAAGTGTTGTTGCCTTAGCATTCCTTAGGCTCAAGCTGCTGAGAAGACTGGAGAAACTGTATGGAAAGTGCCAGGGGTGCAGTAACCAACTACAAGCAGGGGCATAGTGAATGAGGATGATGATAATAGTCTAGTCAGAAGAAGGAGGAGGGTAGGTGCTTGAGATACCATGGTGGCTGTACAGCCTGAAGCCACTACTTGACCACTGGCTCTCCTGACACTTCACTATGCTCCACACTAGCCCTCTCCCTACACCCCTCCATTCACTGAGTTCCTGTAATTCCTCAGGTTTTCCAGAAAGAAAATCTTAGGGTTGAGTGACAGAATCCTGGAGTCTTAGCCTCAAATCACCTTGGGCCCTGGCCACTTTGGGGGAAGGTCACAGCAGTGTCTTCAAAGTCAAGCAACCTGCCCTCCAAGCCTGAGCCTTTGCAGTCATCATTCTGAGGAAATTAAAACAAAGTTGGCCCTTTACCTGGAACTCCTGATTCTCCTTTTGTTCCTTTTTGTCCTTGAAATCCTAAGATCAAAATACAAAAAAGGGGAGAAGATAATAAAACTTGGATATTAGATACTTTTAATCTCAGAAAACCTCTACCTTTTGTCTGATTAATGCAGATGGAAAGAGACATTGGTTCTTCATGATTGTTTAAAGCCTCTTCAGCAGAGTGTAAAAGGAAACAGAAGCAGTCTGTCTCCTTTTAGGGATGTGTATGTCGGGGTGAAAATGGAACTGTATTGGATGGAAGACTGAGTTAGACAGACAGACCCCAAACTTCCTGGCTGGCCTTCCTTGCCAGTGATATCCTTCCTGACTTGGTGTCTAAATCCAATTCCATCCTTTCCTATTGCATTTTATTGGAAAAGAACTGATATTTGAGATAAAGTTATCTCTATTTCCAAAAGACTGTGAAGTATACTTAGTGGCCACCAGGGGTTTTGGGGGCCCTCACACATAGTAGATGTTCAATAGTTTGGTTGGTTTATTTCATTCTGGTTCCCCAGTGTGGCTAAAGATTCATGTAGCTGAAGGGTCTCATGTTCAGAAAATGGAAAAATAATCATTGCAATTATTGGTGATGATACTATTTGTAGTATCTTTTCTCCTTTCATTCATCCTTTCCTCTCTTCCTTTGTTTCTTCCTTCTTTTCTTCCATTCGTCCTTTCGTTTACTAACTTCCATGGAATGTCCACTCTTCCCAGCACCAGATTGGGTCACTGTGGGATAATAATTTATTAGTGTAGCCATATCATGGTCTCTTGATTTTAAGGGCCCAAATTATCTTTATTTCAGGGAAACAGGACTCTTCATGACAGTTACACAAGTTTGGGAAAATGAAAGTTTGATATTGATATAAAGTAACAGTTACTAGAGGTTAACAGTAGGAATGCAGACAGCAGTGGTGCTTATCACCATGCCCTTGACTGATGTCCCTCCCATAGTGCAAGTCCAGCCTTAACCAAAGGCCCGCCCTTTGATGTTCAACAGAAACCAGTTACCCTCATTGCCAATTGTTGGGGTGAAATTCCCACCTGAGGAAGTACCTGCCTCTCAGTTCTTGACTTTCCTGAGCATCTTCTGTGTGCTGGTCAGTGGAGAGCTAGCCAGAGGCCTGGTAGGATTGTTTGGAACAACTTCTTGGAATAATGAGCGAAGGGAATAATGTGGCTCCCAGCAGCCTTCAGATGTCTTGCCTGAGGCCAGACACCACTGGGGAGGAGGATCAGAGGGCCAAGGAGCCATGAGCTGCCACTACATGTCTCAGTGCCAAGAGATGCAGGACGCACTGGAATGATCTGAGAGGGCAACAGCTCCAGTGCCTCATTTGAGGGATGGAGACAGGACTCAGGCTCAGAGCTTCTTCTAGGAGCTGGAGGTACCTTAGAGGCCCGACGCTTGGTAGGCTCCATTCACCCAGGCCATTTCTTTGTGCTCTGGTATCTTTGTCTAAAATGTTTCACCTCTTTGGTCCCCTGGAGAACTCCAATCAAGCCTGTAAAACCTGCTAAAATGTCCAATGTCATAGACTGTGAAGCCTTCTCTGGCCTCATCCGCTCATGGCACACTTCCTCCCAAGACAGCAAAGTGGCTAAAGTCAGATGCCCTGAGCTTGTGTCCACCTCTGTGACCTTGAGCAAGGTGTCTCCCTCCCTGAGACTCCCTTTCCTCCTCTGGGGCTGAAGCCCCGCATGAGCTCCTCATTTGCTTCCCAGAGAGCCCCTGTTTGCTGTTGACCTGGGATCACCCAGGAGAGGTGGCAGATGTTTTCTTTTTGCTTACCTGCATCTGAATTGCATGTGTCAAGATAAAGAAGGTGAAGACATTCAGAAACATGTCCTTGGTTATTATTAAATTTAAAAATGCTCCATGTCTAAACTCTTGGCCCTCTCTGTCTGTATTCTGGAGAGCACCATTTTGCAGAAATCTCTACCTGAAGATCCTGTCCATAGAAGCCAGGTTCAGGTACTTCAGGAACTGTGACCTCCATTTATTTTTCCCCTCACCCCTAAAGAAGTAACTTCTCTAGCTGTCTCCAAAGCACCAATCAACAAACACCCTGTACAGACAGGAATCGTAGGAAAACCCTTATTCATTAGGCCCATAATCCCTTTGGCCTGACCCTCCCTACTTTGTTTCTCATACCGTTCCTCCCAGCTTCTCACCTCCTGAGGACTCAGTATCTGCTAATGCTTGCACTGTGTCAGGCACTGTGCTAAGGACATTACCTATACTTCTTTGCTTCATCTCTCAGCTGTGCTGCAAGGCAGGGCAATTTCCCTCATTACAGGAGGAGGAAAAAGATGTGATGGGATTATCTAAGGGGAAATTGTGGTTGGATCCCAGGTTAGGCCTCCCTTTAGGCCCTGTAGCTGCCAGCTCACTGCTTCCTGGAGTTTCAGTAAGGCTGTTCACCTGGTTCTGAAGATGTGCCCAGTTGGCTGTGGGCCATTTCTTTTTCCTAAACAAGTAGTCAAACTGGAGTGTGCCTCAGAATCACCTGTACAGGGTTTGTTTAAAAACACAACAATGCTAAGCCTCACCCAGAGTAGCTGATTCAGTGGATGGATCTGGGACAGGACCTGAGACTCTGCATTTCTAATAGGTTTCCAGGTGATGCTGATACTGATGGTCCTGGTACCAGTTCCTGTGGGCAGTCTTCCCATCTCTGAGGAGGTCCCAGACCCTCCCATGTTTTCTGAGTGCTCCCAGAACCACTGGCCCTTGATAAAATGGCCTCTGATATGTGTGCGTATGCATAATGGGTGGTGGTTTTGTCTTCAAAACTCCCCACTTCAAGTGGAGGGAATTGAAATTGAGTTTTGTTTGATTTCTCTCTAAGTCTCACTGGACTCTAGAGGATGTTCTCTGAGTGCCTGTGCCTTGCATTTAATCAAAGGACTAGTAATTACTTTACTATAAATCAAGGCAGCATCCTGATTGGACCAGGGAGAGAGAAAATGGTTGAAAAATAGGATCTAGATGTGTATATAAAACTACACTAGAAAGTCAATGAACCTTGGGTTTTCCTCTTAACCACAAGCAAATTGGGTTTACTTGGGTATCACAAATTTATGAGCTGAGAGGGCCCAACATATTTATTTGCAAGGTTTTTACTCAGGGAAGATATTTCTTTCTCCAAAATAGTTTCATAGAAAGCAAATGCCTTCCTATTGCTTAGTTTTCTACCTAAAATCTTAGAATGTTCCTGCTTCATGGGAAAATTGCCTATTTCAAACCCAGAGTGCTGCTGAGCTGGCAAGATCTACATGCTATTCTAGACTTTTCCTCACACCTCATAGAGGAGGAAACAGGCCCAGGGAGGTCAAGTACTGACCTGCTGTTACCGAACTAGTCAGTGGCAAGTCCAAGTTGAGTCACAGGTCTCCTGAATCCAGAAATTTCCAGTATGGAAATTAGGAAACTTCCTTAAATATCATTTTGATATACAGGTTGAGTGCAGCTTGGCAAATTTAGGATTAACTTAATAACTGACAAACTGAGCTGTTTGTCAAAAAGTAAGAGGGTGTGTAGTAGACCTAAAAATGGGAGGCATACAGACTTCTGCAAATACCTCTAAGAAACTCAGAGAAAAACAAGGAAAAAATTCATAAGTGACAATTTAGTAATATGACTTGACAGAATTTAATACATTCTTGGGCTCAGTAGTTAGATATGGGGAATGGAACTAACTGAGAAATTAAATTCACAATATAGGGCTTGATTGCTATTATGAATTATTTTTTGTTGCTTATTTTTAAAGGAAAGCATTATGGATGAAAAAATAGATTTCAAGTTATTTTGCACTTTGGGTTTTCCTCAAGAGGAAAATAAAAAGACATAGAAATTTTAAGTTCTTGCTATATTTTAGACTTGAAGACTGCTAAGTTGCAGAATTTCTGATTAGATCAGTGTTTTGGAGCTTAAATGTTTTGGTTGCTGCTAACATCATTCCATGAGGTAGAAATAGAAAGAGAAATACCATTATTACAAGTTGAAGTGAGTCTTTTCTCATTTCCAAATGAACTTTACAAAATTTTGGGCTAAAATTCATTTTGTTGTGGGATTTTTTTTGCAAAAATTTTTTTAGTGATTTTACAATCATTTAAAAGATCAAAAGTGAGAAAAACTAGTTTTGGGGGTTTGATAAAACCTTGTTTTATGAATGGCAAAGGAAATTACCATTAGAGAAAGTTCTGTTGAGTGATAATACTTAATAAGCTAAGCAGTTTATCTTTCCAACAGAGTGGAAGAACTTTCCTCTTTACCATCTCTCATCTGAGTTGCCACCTTTTTTTCAAGAGGTGGGAACACGAGGAAATATTTCACCAGATGGGTTGGAGTATGGTTAATGACTGTTTGTGAAAGCAGAGATAGTTGGTGACTAAGCCAGGATTTACCCTTCTACTGTGGGATGAGAGGTACAGGTGATTCTGATTTACCTTGAGTCCTATACTCTATGTTATTCTATACAACAAAGTCTGAAAAAGTACAAATTTGAAATTAGACTTTGAGATTAACTCCTGGATTCCGTGTGTATTACTGTAAGATCCTGAGGAAAGCGTGTACCCTCTGGGAGCCTTTGCTTCCTTGGTTATAAGGTAGGAGGGATGATGAAACTCAAGTGTGTGGGTAGATGAACTAAGATCATGGGAATAGCATCCCAAGCAGTGTCTGGACCAGAGGCATTGTTGATAATAAACAGACCTCTTTATTTTTATTATTAATGCACAATATTGAAAGCTAGCTGTTACCCAGACCAAGCCAAGGCACTGTAATTTCTTCTTTTTTTATCCAATGCAGTTAGATAGCCACTTGAAAGATTAATGATTTTATTTACAAAATGGAAAAAACACATCCATTTGAAAAACTGGCTTCATATAATCAAAACTGGACAAATAGCATAGGACCTCTGGTTTGGGGAATACCAGAGTCCTGACACTGAAAAATATGCATTATCTCCATGATGAGATCTCTCCACCACTCACCCTCCAGCCTTCCTTCTCCCACTCCAAAAATCTCATCTCTCCCAAAATTCATTAATCTGTTACTTCAGGATGATTTATAGATCTGGCTATGATGGGCCAGATTGTGGTCCTCTCTGTGGGAATTCCTTTCTGAGATGTCCATGTGGACCATCAGCTACTTGTTCAAGACAAGCATTTGGATTTGTGTGGGGGACTTATGCAAATTTACATAAGTTGTAATTATCACATGCTTCAAATGAAAATGTAATTCACCATGTTTACTTGGGCAGTGGGAATTAAGGAATTACTCTTAGAATTTGCCTGGTTGGTATTGACCACTGGGTCTTATTGATAGAGATCCATGTAAAGATGTTCAGCAAACAGACAAAGACTCGATGATGGAGTGAAAATAATCCCCAGACTGCATGCTGAAATGGGGGTAGGGTAAATAAGGAAGAGCCATAACAGAGCCTGAGAGTTTCTGGTTTTCTCCTAACAGTGGAAGAAGCTGCTGCAACTTCCACCAATCCTTTTGGACTGGAATAGGGGGAGAAGTGTCACTCATCAGCATGTCCTGATTGGAAAAGGGGACACTTCAGGCTGCTTGGGGAGGAAGACAGCATGACAAAGTGTAATGGATAAAGCCCAAGCTTTGTATAGGCCAAGCCTGGATTTGAACCCTTACCCAGATTTGAACCCTGGCCCACACCTCTTACTGTGAAACAGAACTCCCAAGACTACTCAGTCCACTATTTGTCATAGAGATGCTCACTGTCAGAAGCTGCTCTCATTATGCAAACCCTCCAAGGATGCAGAGTGCAGGGCAAGATACTCTGCTCTCAGACAGCAGGAAACAAAGACTAGGGCTTGGGGAGTGGGCACAGCAAGGCTTTGGGTAAAATCATGTTTTACTGCAAATATTTTTGCTTAGTCTAACAGGTGGGGGGTGGGAGGTGGAGGAGAAGGTATGCTCTTTGTTTATAACTGAGGGAGGAAAGCTATCATATCCATGAAGCCAAGCAGAAAACTCAGGGGTAAGACATCATTAGGTCCCAAATTCAGACACCCTAAGATCTCCAGGAAAGAGGGCAGTATAAGATCAGAAGAGGGAGCTGAGAAGTCAGGGCCACCTGACCACTACACCCAGATGGAGTCTTTTTGAAAGGTGAGACCTTGCTGGTAGCCTTCAGGTGGCATTAGGTAGCACAGCACCTGCTTCCACTGACACACTATCTGTGAAAAAGAAATCAGCCCCAAGGCTGGATGGATGGGAAGAACAGTGGGTGCAGGAACTGTCTGTGCCATGGCTCCTGACAACGTTCCGTAAAACCTCAGATGTCCAAAGCTGGACAGGAGGTGGCCTCACCTGCCCCTCTGACCAGAGCTCCTGACTCCCCCCTTACCAAATTTAGACACCAACTAGGTGCCAGGGACATACAGAGCCCTCTTTCACTCTTCCATGACTTTGCCTGCTCTGTTCCCTCTCTCTAGACTTCCCTTCCCCTCCTGCACATGTCCAAGCTTCACTCATCCTCTAAGACTCAGCTCAAGCTCTTACACCACCCCTGTACTGGTCTGCCTTTCACCACCCCCACCAGACTCCGGTGCCTGCTAACCTGACACATTTAAAAGGGTTAGGTCCCATTTGTTTAAATAATTAATCAGTCAACCACTTGATCAGTTAAGTGAGAGGTCTTCCACCTGGTGCAGATTCATAGCATGGCTCTGGGGTGAGGTCATCCAGGTTTGCTAAAACCAGCATGACCTTTGCTCTGACAGAGGAGGGGACTGCATCAGACTGCCCACAGACATCCTAGGCAGAGATGCAGCCCTTTCCCACAGCCTCATACTGCCATCACATCTGCACCTGGCTTTCTAAATTGTGGGAAACAGTTCCCCATGCAAATGCCTACATCAAAGCGTGCCTGACATGGTGTGGTAAAAGTATGTTTATCTCCTGCCCCAATCTGTATGGCCGAAGAATGGAACTAGGTCTTATGCATCATGGGGACCCAGCACCCAACACGGTGGCCCGGAGTTTCTAGAACATTGCAGGTACCCAGACTTGCGTAGTGACCTAGATAAAATTGGCATAGTGGTTTATAAAGTAGACTGCATTGGTATTTTGGTTTTGGTTATCCAGGCCAAGTTGGCACAATGGTTTATAACACAGACAAGATTGACATGATAATTTATACCCTAGGCTAGGTTGGTGCAATGGTTTAGAAGCAAGTATCTGCAAGTTCATTTGCTGTGGATCACTCCTCCCAGCCTGAGAACCATGAAAGAATGTGCAAAAAGTGGCTTCTTGATACTCCCTACCTGAATCCCAAGTCAGCAGAAAAGAATGAAAACTATGCCCACAGTTGGAAGGCAGAACAAGCAGACAGTGTGGCCGAGGTGCCCTGCTCTCCTCTTTGATGTTGGTGGTTTGGTCATGACATTCAAGGCCTTTAGGAAACCCTGGGCAGAGGAAGAACAGCCCTAGGATCTTCAGGGGGCCAGAGCACAGGATACCCTCTGCCACCTTCTAGTGGACCCACATGGAGCTGGTCCTCCTTCCTGTTCATCTCTGATACCCAACAAACCTACCCACACACTCAAACCTACACCCTCTGTTACCTGTATCGCCCTTGCTTCCTTTCACACCTTCAGCTCCTGGACTCCCAGGTCTCCCTGGCGGTCCTGTGCAAAAGATGCCACAGGGGGTGTAAGAGTTGGGCAAATGGATCTTCAGATACCACTCTCCAAGCCCGACCGCAGGATGAAGGACCTCCTCACCTGTTAGCCCAGGGGCACCAGCACTGCCAGGCTCACCCTTGGCACCTGGGGATCCTGCTGCACCCTGAGGGCCCCGAAGACCCTCTGCTCCAGGCGGTCCTGAAAGTTAAGTCATGACTGCAAGGCTGGGATGATTGGCAGAGGGCCCAGCTGCCATCCCCTCAACACACATCTGTTCTCAGTAGTGAGACTAGTATGTCCTAACACCTCATATGTTCCCTGGGCAGGTTTAGAAGTTGCCCTAACAGAGGCAAGGAGGAAGTGGGGAGAATACAGTCTCAGCAATTTATTACTTTTTTCCATTCACTGCTGCAGTTTGGGTCTTGTGAACTTACTAGGAGCCCTGGGTTGCAAATGTCCAGCTACAACCCTGGGTGGCAGAGTGGGGTGAAGCTCTAAAGAGGGATATCAGTTAAGCATGCTGCTTTGTTCCTCTTAGGAGGGGCCAGGTTTTAGAAACCCCAGATGCTCTAGATTAATACTGCAATGAAATAAAAGATAGCAGAGTCAGGTCTTGGGCTTGACTTTGCCCAGAAAGAGTGGGAACTGGGTACAGATTTCTACAGTTCTTACCTTGATCTCCTTTGATTCCAGAAATGCCAGCCACACCTAAAATTAAGGACTTTTAGAAATTATTTTCCTCTAGCTAAGCCTCCCAGAAATTTTTTTTTTAAAAGGAGAAATACCTACAAGTCAGTGGACCTGCCCACACAGCCTCTTACCTGGAGGGCCTTGTTTCCCTGAATCGCCTTTACTCCCCTGGGCTCCGGGGGGTCCCATGATCCCCATGTCTCCTTTCACGCCCATATCCCCCTTGCTTCCTAAAAAACCAAGAAGTCATAGTCAGGCATGACATGAGGGCAAACCTGGGCACCAGGTTCCACTCTGACACATCTTGTCCCACTCAAAGAGATGATGGCTACCCTCAAGAGGCATATCACCTTGCCCCAGAGACAAGACACAAACTTATGAGAAACGGACAAGGTGACCTGGCCTGGCTGATCAACAGTGGAAGGTCTGAGGCCCCGGAGGTAGGAGAAGTGGGCGCCCCTCGGGACCCAGAGGCTGCGCACCCGTGAACCCGAAAAAGCCCAGGCACTCCACGGGACCTGTGAGGCCCAGGCCCTGGAGTATTTTGGCACTCCTCTTCTTTTTGT
>CM052541.1:83021775-83084523 GCA_028533065.1 Trachops cirrhosus
GGGAGAGGGGAGGGAATTTCAGGGGTGAAGGGAAGGGTTTACAGGAACAAATATAGAGGGCATATGGACAAAACTAGGAGTGTTGGAAAGGGGAGGGAGGAGGGGAGGAATGGGTGGGTGGGCTGGAATGGGAATAAAGGATAGAAACTGTACTGAATAAACTAAAATAAAAATTTTAAAAAAAGATTAAAAAAAAATAAAGTTACTGGTGAAAATGAAAAAAAAAAAAAAAACAGTGGAAGGTCTGGAAGCCAGGTTCTCAGGGCCCTGGTCAGCACTCAGGTCCACTTGGGAGGGACCACAGCCCAGGCTCAACTTGCGCTCCCTGGCTTATTTGGGGAATTATTTTTTCGAGTCTCCCAAACTGAAATATGAATATTTCAGAAGGCAGACACCAAATGCTGAGAATAGAAAATTTGAGCATCGATGGAGAGAAAGATGTTGTGGCAGTTCATTTTCCTGCCAGCTGTTCAGTCACAGGCTTTCTTTGTGACAAAGGGTTCACATTTACCCCTTGTCATCAGCAATCAAGGCTTGTCCCAGCCTGTCCACTCCTTGATTCTCCTTTGCTCCCTCCCATTTTCTGCACTGATTGGCACAAATCAACTGAGGGCAGCTCCTCACAAGGCAGGACTCACTAACCCCTTCCCAAAGTGTGCTTTTGGTTTGTGAGCAGACTGCTTGGCCCTTGCCAGCTGCACCATGCAGGCTTGCTCATCAGTAACCCAAGAGCTGGCTGATATTCAGGAAGCTGCAAAGACCCACCAAGAGCAACTCCCTTGGGCCCTGGGGATTCCTTGTTGGGATAGAATTCCATTAATGTTGTGATATCAGAGCTGGAGAGGACTCAGAAGGCCACCAGCTTTCTCTCTAGTGAATCAAGAAAGGAGACAAAATGGACTGAAAAGGAGCAACTGTTGTACAAACCTATATGGGTATAAGCTTTGAGGGATGTTAGGGACAAGGTTTGGAAATCAGATTCTTAAAGATGCTTTGGATATACAAAGCATGATTAGTTCTTGGTAGAAGACAAAACAACTCTCAAGAACTTGTTTAGAGTTGAGATCTCTTACAACAGCCTAGGTGCAAACATCAAGAAGGCAGTTTTTGTCATTCAGAGTGTTCACTGTGGCTGAAGGAACAAATGTCTCTTATTAGAGGGACTAGAAATTATTTTCCTGGAGGAATTTGTTGGTGTCCCACTGCTCTGGGCCAGCCAGGCCCATCATTCCTGGCTGTATGAAGTTTCTTGAGTACGACCTGGGCCTGAGTTTGTACCTTTATGACTTCCATGTCTCCGTCAAAGGGGACAACCTTGGAAGCAGAGCAGTATCAGTGAAAAGACCAGTCTGGCACCAACTGAGCAATCACATCTGTGTCTGACTTCAGAACTTCTAAATCACAGCTAATGACGGAGCATGCCTCCTGGAACTTCACCACTCTAGCATTACCCATCTGCTGGGACGAAGAGTGGAAAACCTCAGTAGTATCAGGGTAGGTCGTACTTGGATGGGTAAGCAGTGGGTAACAGAGAGCTTATGATCCTGGGAGAGGAGACTTTGAAAGAGGAGGGGGAGATCAGAGTCCTGATTTTTGAGGAACTGAGTCTGTTGCATTTCCTCTCACCAGCCACAGTGCTCCCAGGCTGCAACTGGGTGTGGGCTCAATGCCCTCCTACGTGGCAGTGTGTGTGTGGATGGAAAACATCCATAGGAAAGGGCTGGAGGGTGAAAGCCTGGCTATTGTCCCCTTCCTTGGGGCTGGCAGAACCACCCTGAGAAAAGTTTGGTCCTCCCTTTCCTATTGCAAAGAGAACTGAGACTGCCACTTTGGAAACCATCCTTACAGGTCAACTGTCCAATCATCTGCGTAATGCAAGGACCCCACCTCCGCCCAAGTCCCACCCGAGAGAATTCTATACCTACTCTTCCCCTCCCCAGTAGCAGGCTGCTCCTTAAGGCTATCATCTGCCCATTTCGTCATGGGGCAGCCCCAAGTCTTACCTTGTTCTTCCTCTCTCACCATGACACAATTGGTTCTCCTGAAACCTATGCCTATTGGTGCTCATTCGTCTGCTGGGCACCGCTATAGCAAGTCTATTTTCTCTTCCACAAGTGCCTTTCTAATATTTGAGGATGGTTGACAGTTCCCTGCTAAGGGTTCTCTTCCTGAAGGTAAGTGTACCTAGTTTCTTATACGTAAATAATTTCCATTTGTAGTGACAGTATCACACTTCTTCTGTGTCTCATACTCCTGTTGTAATCAATTCTTATTAAAGGTTACTATTACTACTATCCTCCTCTTTTAGGTGAGTAAATTGAGGCTCAGAGAGGTTAAGTTATTTGTCCAAGGTCACACAGCTAGTGAGCCATATTAGAATCCAGATCTTCCTGAACTTGGAACAGAAGTCCTTCCCTTCCTACTTTACAGGATCACTAATACTACTATTAATAATGATGGTCATTTATTTAGTGTCAACCATGTGGCAGAGTTTGAAAATATGACCTCTATCCTTTATAACTGCCCTCCATGGTGTGCAAATTTAATTATTATTTTAGTTTAATTACCATTCTTTTCCAAAATGAGGAAATCAAATCTCAGCAGGCTAAGTCATGTGCCTAGTCATGCCGGTGGACAGGCTCAGAGCAGAGATGGCAACCAACCTGGATAGCTCTGCAGCCCTCATTCTCCCTGCTGCATCCCAGATCCACCCTGAGGGGCCCACAGAGAGGCCAAGTGACAAAGAGAATGACGTGTTCAGTCAAGGCCAGAGCCCCTAGGGCAGTGCTTCTCAGAGCTGTCTCCTAGACCTCCAGGGTCAGAATCATCCAGGGCCTCTAAAAAAGACTGTTGGGTCCAACCTGCATTTTGAACAAGCACCAAAGTAGTTCTTACCTGTGGCCCTTAGCCTGAGAAGTACTGCACCTGCCATCAAGGAAGGGGGCTGTCTAAAGTCCTCCCTCTGGAATGAGCCCCTTGCCTTCACTGCCATGCAGGCTTCCCTCCTTCCCCTGGCCCACTTCAGGCCCCTACTCTTGTATCTCACTTTCTTTTCCTGCTACTTTCTAGCCCTGCCTATCTCACCAGTTGCTACCCATTATGCTTGGTGTGACATTGTTGCCCCTCTTACATTGCTCTTAGCTTTCACATTCCTGTCCTTTGCTCACCTGGATGGAAGGTACCACATCTACAATCCAGGGATGCTGGTAGGCCAAGGATTGCCCTGTTCTCTGTGGGTGCTGAACAGACATGGTTGCTCAGGGTGGGAGACCAGCCCCCCAGGCCTCCCGGTGAACACCAACAAGGCCCTTACCTGGGAAACCCCGGTCTCCTTTGTCTCCCTTAGCACCAGTTTCCCCTTTCTGGCCAATGAGACCCCCATCGCCTTTGCTGCCTTTCTCTCCCTGATGTCCTGGGTTGCCTGTGAAGGGAATGGTCAGTGAGGTGGGCTCCCAGAATCCTCCTGGGGGTGGGCTTGCTATGTGATGGGCAGGAGGCATTCTGGGGAGAAAAGTAAGGGGTCCCCAGAAAAAGTCTAGGGGTATGTTAGCTCATCTCTTGGGTAATCTTGAGGTGGTACAGTAAGACTCAAGAGGACTGTAAGAGGTGTTAATGTTCTGGGGCTGGGGAGGAGCTGAGGAGAAGAAATGCTGGGGACAACTGACTCAGTGCCTGGGCCAGTGCATCACTGATCCCAAGCAGAAGAAGCACAAGTTACCTGTGTCTCCTTGCTTCCCTGGAGCACCCTTGGGTCCTTGGAGGCCTGTGGGGGTGGGCACGGGGGGAAGAAGAGCTCAGTCACTCTGTGGTCTCAGTTCTTCTATCAGCAGACATTCTAGACCCCCTGCTGTGGGCAGCTTCCTTGCTAAAGCACCCTTCAGAGATCTCATTCTCTCTCTGTCTCTCTCCCACACACACATGCACACAGAGGCACATGGGCATGTGTGTGTGAGTGCATGGGTGTGCAGGTGTCTGTGTAGGTCCCTCGCTGCATTATGAATTCTCCCCTTATCTTCACAGCTGAAAACCTCCCTGGAAAACCCCCTGCTGGAGGCTTAGAATGAGAGACTCTTTGGGATCTCTTCTATTAAATTCCTCCCCAAAATTAGTTTTCCCCAAAAGATTTTTATTTGCTAACAAATTTCCCTTCCATAACTGGCTATGTTTTCTTTCTACCTCAGTGGCCCAGAGACCTAGTGACTGTTGGTTTGTTTACTTGCCCTTCCTTGTAAATCCTCTCTTTCAGCTCTTTATCTAGTAATGTCTCACTGTCTTAGCATCTGTACATCTCAGCGGCCTCAGCACCTCCAGGGACCTGGAGGTTGGAGAGTCTAAGCAGAGAGTGGACTGGACTGTAAGGGTCATGGGCTCTGACATTTCAGTCTCCCTCCTTCCCCAGGGGGGTGCAGTCAAGCTCCCCAAATTCTCTGTTCCAGCCATGCTGTGGTGATTTGTAAGGCAGCTGGGTGGGTTTAGGCTACATCCTAAAAGATAGTCACAGTCATGGACTTTTCATCATGCTAATCCCCCTGTGACCCTCTGAAGCACACTTATCCCCATTTTATACATAAGAAAACTGAGGTTCAGAAAGGTGAGAGAATGTTCCCAAGGTCACAGACCTAGTCCATGGTGGAGGCAGATATGTCAGATTCTAGAGTTCCTGATGTACCAGTGAGCTTGACTCTCTCCAGTGATGCTCACAGGCTTGGATTCCTGATCCCTGAGAGGAGACTGGAGCATGCAAATCCCTCCAGCCCCTTCTAGGTACTTTCCCCACAATGCAGGGTGCTTCTCAGCATTCCCAGACCATCTAGGATATCGCACTGAGCCAACCTCCCTCACACAGAGATCCTGCTGAGCGTTTGGAGTGGGTCTGTGTCTGTAAACCTCCGCAGCCTCTCTGAAAAAGCCTGCTGGGAGTACCAGCACCACACTGTCCCCCACTTACCTGCCTCTCCCTTGATTCCTGGTGGGCCTTGGAGTCCTGGGGGGCCTGGAAAAAAAAAAGGGATTCAGAGTACAGCCAGGACAAGGAGGAGAAAGGATTACAGTGCCAGTAGACAAGTGGGGAGTATCAGTGGCTCCATTGTTCCCTTCGACCTCTTGATCCTTCTTCTCAGCCAAGAATGTCAAGACCCTTTTGACCTAGAAGACATGAGGAAGAGGAGCAGAAACACCAATAAGCCAAACAACCAGGTGTGTCAACAGTGACATTCAGTGTCATCGTTCATTCAACAAACTGTCTCTGAGCACTCAGGACCAGTCAAACTGTGTAGAAGGAAGAAAAAAAAAAAAGACAGGGCTTCTTTCTGCAAGAAGTTCATGGCCTAGCAGGCAAGACACAATTGTATAGATGACATCTTCTGACGGGGGCTGAGTCAGACAGACCTGGGTCCCAGTAGTTGCAGAATGACCTGTGCAAGTCACTTCCCTGTTTTGAGCCTCACTTTTCTTGTGGTGTTGACACACCACTTGCACAGGGCTGTCCTGAGGTGATCACATGGAAACCATGTGGAAACATGCCGCGCTCTGAACAAATGGCGCCTATGACTGTTGCCATTCCTATGCGGTTTTTTATCTTTCCAAGGGTCTCTCTGTTTTGCAGACTCAAGTCTCACAATGACTCAGGTGGGCAGGACAGGGCTCCCTGTCCTCTCTCAGTCCATTCTGGCTGCTGTAACAATACACCACAGACTGGGTGGCTTACAAACAACAGAAATTTATTTCTCACAGTTCTGAACTGTGAAAGTGTAAGACCAAGGTGCCAGCATGATTGGGTTCTAGTGAAGACTTCTTCCAGGTTGCAGCCTGCTGACTTCTGCTGTGTCCTCACATGGTGGAAGGAACTAGGGTGCTCTGTGGGGCCTTTTTACAATGGCTCTAATCTCATTCATGAAGGCTCCATTCTCAGGACCTAATCACCTTCCATAGGCCCCACCTCCTAATGCCACCTTGGGCATTAGAATTTCAGTACATGAATTTCAGAGGGAAACAGACATTCAAAACATAGCACATCACCACAGAGAAGAATGGCTTTCTGAGAGCCATGGGCATTGCCTAAGGTGACATATTTGAAGAGAGGTAAGCAGATTCTGGGTTTCCCAACAGCAAAGCCTGTACCCATGCCAGGGCTCCATGGTGGAGAAGCTTCTACAGTCATCCCTTGGTATCCACAGGGGACTGGTTCCAGGACCCCCACAGATACTAAAATTCACAGATGCTCAAGTCCCTTATATAAAATGGCATAGTATTTGCATATAACCTATACTCATCCTTTCATATATCTTAAATCATCTCTAGAGTACTTATAATACCTAATATAATGCAAATGCTACATAAATAGCTTGTACTGCATTCTTTAGGGATCTATGTTTTGGAATTTTTATTCAAATATTTTCAGCCTGTGGTTGGTTGAATCTATGGATACAGAACTGCTGATGTGGAGGCCTGAGTGTATTTCAGAGTAGAATTGCAGTCCAGTGTGTGGAACCTGTAATGTTGTGAGATCCATTTTATATATACAAGACTGGGGTCCAGAGGGAAGGAAGTAGAACTGGGGACTCTAATACCTCACTTCAGTGCAGGGTCTCAGGAAAGAGCCTGGTGAGGATAAGTTCAGGGTTTGAGAGCTGGCTCCCCTGCTGTGATGTGGGCGAGGGCCTTCCCTTGGCCTAGAATCACTCTTCTCTGCACATGGGAATAGCAGCACCCTCCTCACAGGGTCCTCAGGGGACTTGATGAGGTTGTGGGACATGGTAGAAACCCAGTAAAAGGGGGTTTCTCTACTTATTACCAAAAGGAGGAGGGGAGAACCTCAGAGACCTCAGGACACAGAAAATACCTCAGCAGAGCTGTTCCTCACCCTAGTAGACCAAGGCTGGAGGCTCCTGCCCCTGGCACTTCAGAAGTGCCCTAGAATCATGTGCCCCTCAGGCAGCTCCCTTTCACCACAGGCTCTATCCCCCGTCTGTCCCCGGTCCACTGTGGAGTCCAACTCAGCTCTTGCAATCTTACCTGGCTCAGCTTGAGCAAGTCAACATACCTCTGAACTTCACTTTCCTCATCTGTGAAATAGGGATGATAGCAACAGCCACTCAGCATTAGTGTGAGAAGTTATCAAAAGAACAGATAAAATGTACCTTCAGTTAACTAGTGGGGCTGGCCCCATCCCCGGGTTTGCCTAGTCCCGGCCACTCCTCAAGCCCACCTCCCACCTACATTTCCTCTGCTCTTGCACTCTGGACTCATGAATTGTCATTCTCAGCATTCCTTTACTCACCAAACTCCCTTCCCACTTGGAGAGCTTCACACTTGGAATTCTTGCTGTCTGGGACCCATGCTTCATTGTAACTTTCTCTCACCCTCAAGTCTCAACTAAAAGGTGGCTCTGGAGACTTCTTTGGCACCTGTCAGGCCCCATCTATGTTCTTTTAACCCAGGGAATCGTCCCCCTTTCAGAGAAGTAGGCAGGGCTGCTACCAAATTATGCTCCAAGTTGATCTCCTGCCTAAACAGGAAGGTCCCTGGGGGCAGGTGTCCTGTGTGACTTCTAATGTATGGATTCACTGCCTGGTCAGTGCCTCATCCTTAAGAGGCTTTCAATCAATATTTGTTGGGAAGAAAGAAAAAAGTTTGACACATACAAAAGATGGGAACTGAGGCACAGATGGACTCCACACTACACTTCCCCAAAGCTTGACTTAGGTGTAATGGCCCCCTCTCCCACCTTCCCCGACTGTATTTTAGGAAGCCTGGGCCAGTGTGCAGATTTGCAAGCAGGCTTCCTCAGGGTGAAAACACCAGCTTATGATCTCTGTACCTGCTGTCCTCTCTGGCCAAACTACTGATCTCCATGAAGCTTTACAGCAAACTGTTGCTTTGTGGAGCCCTGACCAGGCAAAGCAGGATAGGGGAGGGGAGAGAGACTACAGCCTTCTGGGGAAACCATGGTTGTGGGGAACCTGGGAAGGCAGGTGGGCCCTGAGGCAGATCTTCTGCAGATCAGGCTGCTGAAATTCCTGCCTCCAGTTTCTGGCTCCAGAAGAGAAAGAGAAAGAGAAAGATAGAAGAAGTTGTCAGAGACTGAGAACCACAGAGATAGTGTCTGAAGGTTATAAATGTATATACATACATGTGCTCATAGAGAGACAGAGAGGGACCAGAGAGAGCCTGTTCCCACCCTAATGTGGGAAAAGGTGGACTTCATGCCTGGTCCTGGACCACTGTGCCTGGGGAAGATGATAGAGCAGATATTAAAGGTCAGACTAAACTCAATGAGTTGAGAAAGAGTTTAAGCATTGATTCTGTTCACTAAAGTGATTGAGGTTTGAAACAGCATCTCCTTAGAGTGCAAGGGCCAACATTCATCAGGCTGGGGGCTCTCCAAGTGTCAGCTCATTTAATCTTCCCAAGAACAACAATAATGAAGCAAATAACAATAATCACAGTAACAAGAACATTATTGAGCACTCACTCTGAACTGGGCACTGGACTAAGCACTTTTCCATTTATCATTTTATCTTGACACCACTTCTGGAGGTCCTAATCATTGCCCCTATCTATAGGGAAGGACACAAAGCTCAGAAGTGGGAACCAACTTGTTCAAGGCCACCAGGCTCCTGAAAGGCAGAGCTAGGGTTTGTGCTCCAGTCTGCCAGTCATCCAAGCCTAGATTCCTGGCACTTGCAAGGCTTACTCAATGTCCCACTGGTCAGTAGTGTGATCTGGCCCATACTTGAAAAATTGAGACCAAAGAGTTCTGCCCCAAGAATGTCATGTACATTTATTTTCAAAAATAAATTTCAAGACTGAGCTAATGGACTGGAGTAGAGTGCCGGTGAAGTATGTGCATGTATGTGCAACAAAATGTGTGTGTTGAAGTAGAGAGAAAAGGAAACTGAGCCACAGGCTTTGTCCTCAGAGAGCACTTGTTATTGACAGATATTTTTCCATATCACCTCACTTGAATCTTACAGCAACTCTGTGATGGAAGGATAATTACCTCCATTATTTTCTACACAGGTGAGAAGTCAAGGTTCCAGAAAAAATAAGTAACTGGCCCAAAGTCATACAGCTAGTGAGTGGCAGACCTATGACTAGACTCAGGTCAGTTTGACCTTACATGCTGTCCCTCCCCATGTCATTACGGTGACCACTGCCAGATGGGTGCAGAGTATGAAGTGTCAGGTAATAGGCACCTGGAAAGAGCACTTACAGGAAACAAAAAAAGTGACTTGTACTGGCCCCTGGGATCCTGGGAGGAAAGGCCAGCTGAGGGGATACACTGGGGCTTGTCTTAGAAGTGGCTAGATTTGGGGGGGTGAGTTGAGGTAGGAGCCACTTCCCATCTCAGGCAAGGAGCAGCTTAAAGGCCCAGATAATGGATGTGCAAACATGGTCAGGGGATCAAGAGGAGAATCCAGGTGAAGACCAGGGAGTTTAGGGTGGGGTCCATGCAAGGTAAGTTGGGGTCAAGTGTGGAGGACCTGAAAGGCACAGGCCAAGGGGACCATGGGTGAAGGTTGTGGGGAGAGCTGCATGGGTCAGAGTGGAAATGAACCCACCTGGAGGGCCTCGTTCACCTTTGATCCGGAAGAGCTCTGCAAGGAAAGGAGAGCGGGTTGCAGGCTGGGCTGTGGTGGTACCACCCAGAGCTCCCAGCTCGGTGCTGAGTTAGTGCCTCCAAGGTGGGCAGCAGAGGCAGATTGTAGTGGAGCTGGGAGGGAACTGGGGGACCTAAGGGACACTGGACAACAGGAGCCAAGCACCTGGACATTTTCCAGGAACGAGTCCTTAGAAAGAGCCAGGTGTTTAGTTGTAACTAGTGTTCTGCACCTGAGAGCTCTACACCTGTATATCTCTGGGAGTCCCAGAAGTGTGGGACCCTGGAGAGCCCCCCACAGTCAGAGACTGTGGGGAGAAACCAGCTGGGAAAATGTCTCAGGTTAGAGGAAGAGACGTCATGCTGATCAGCACTAGCTCCTCCTTCACCTCTCAATTGAAAGAGTAACACTTCCTGTGCCCAGCACCTGAGCCTGAACTCTGCCTATCTGCCACACTGTCCCCTCTCCTCACATCCCAGCTTGGCTCTCATTTGTGCTCGCTGCGGAGGCAGCAGCTTTTCATGGCATCTGTGTACAGCACGTGCTCCTGTGGACACAGGCACCTGGCCATAGGCTCACCCTCTTAAGCCCCAGCTCACCCTAGACATGGGGGTCAGAGCAAGGACCCCAGGCTCCATGTAGTGGTGTAAACCCTGCAATAACCAGGTCACACCTAGGAGCTGGTTTTGCCTAAATTAGCCCTTTCCTTTCTAGGCCAGCCTGAGACAGTGGTGGATATAAGTCCTGGAGGGGACAGAGGGAAGGAGGACACCTTTGGCTCCCTTTTCTCCTGTCTGCAGCCCTACCATCTAAGCCACTATTTTTCCCCTTTAGGTCCTGATCTTTCCCCTTCACAGTTCCCACATCGCCTGGCCTACCAGGCAATGGGCCAGTATTAGCTGTCTGTACGGGTGGGGCCCTGGGAATTACCACAGGTTATGGGTCTTACCCAACCTCCTAAGTATTCTGGATTGGTGTGAAGGCTTTGTGAGTCAGACTTGGCCTTCAGCTAGTTGCTCCAGTCCCTGGCTCTTGAAGTTACACTCTGGACAAGGCCTTTGGTTCTTATGTTCCTGGCCCCACTTTCCGTTAGCCCTGTCTGCAATCCATGGGACCTGTAACTTTGTGTCCACCCCATATGACTCTCATCCCATGTCTTGGACTCCAAGTTTTCATGCCAAGCCAGGGTTTGGAAGACCCCCTTGCCAGGGAAGGAGTTTCAGGCCCAAAGACCCTCTTACTATGAACAAACAGCTTCTACTTCCTTGTCTTCCTCCAAGGAGTCCCAATCCAGAGAGGAGAGGGCCAAACCTGGGTTCCGAGTGAAGTTGTCCACCTGCTGCAGCAGGTGCTCCTGTTTGGTGTGGACCTGGGTGAGCTGCGCCCACAGGACTTGCAGACTCCGTGCACCTGCAGTCAGGTGAGGGGTGTGCTCTGACCAGAGTAAGGCGAAGGATGGGCTATCCTCGTTGGCCAGTGTTCCATTGCCAAGGTGAATCTCCAGGGCCCTGAGCTGCTCCTGCAGATTCAGAACTGGACACCCCACCCCAACCCACAACATTCTTTTAGGACCTCCTTAAAGCCTGAGGCACTTGAGCACATTTCTGACATTTTTGTGTCATAGGTGCACACCTCCTATAGGCCCTGAATGCATAAACATATTTCATATTCTGTGAAGACCTAGCATGAGCACAGAGCTTTCTCTCTATCTTGCACATGTGTGCTCCACACTGAGGCATGACACTAAATGTTCACAGAACATCCCCTTGTGTACCCATGGCATCACAATCAACCTTTAATCTTCATGCAATGAAGACCCTTGTGCATATTCTGGACATGAATGCATAACAACTAATGTGCTTGTCTGACTTACTCATGTGACCTTAATATGCATGTGACATGTATTTTTGACAGCTGGGCACATGATGTTCTTGAGTAAATTCAGTGTTTGCTGATGGAATTGCTTTATGACCTTAAGATTAGGAGTGGGAACACGTTGAAGAGTAAAGTCATGTTAAAATGAACACTGATAAAGGCCCTTCCAACTCAGAGGCTGGAAATCCTTGATGTAAGATGCTGATGGAACACCTGTGTGAAATCATTGCATCTTTCACTGCTTTGGACTCACACAGGCTCACGTGTGTTCTCTGTCTCTCTTTCACACACACCGACACACACACACACGCACACCATAACCCACACTTCTCTCTTCTCACTTCTCTCCTTCTGCCTCCATCCATGAACTAAGGGACTGAGAGCTTTCTCCCAGCAGGTGGCAGCAGCAGCCCCAGGGTTCTCCACTCAGCTGGAGCTCTGTCAATCACTCCCAGAGGGACCAAGGCTGCTTCACCTTTTATCACCAGCAACCCAGCACTGGCGGAGAGCAGAATCAGGTAGATGACCACTGTGACCATGAAGCACTTCAGCCCATTTCTCTTTTTAGGCTTTGGATCTGAAACACAACCAAGAGGAAGGTGGCTGCTGCCGAGTGGAGCACAGGTTCCCCAACTTGGGCTGGAGTCCCCTGTATAAATGCAGAGGGCTCCCTGTGAAGTTGTGTGGAGAAGACACCAAAGGCCCACTCTCCCCAAATCTTCCCCAGTCCTTCTGCTTGCCACAGCACAAGAAGTGCCACTGTGGGCCATTCATTTGTGTGGCCAGGCAAACAAACCCCTGTGCCATATTTCACAGCTGGAAGAGGGCAATCCTTCTAACAGGTATCACTGTCAGAGCCCCAGCACAGGGCCTGGCCACAGGGGTCTCTGGGTAGGTGTTTACCAGGTGAATTAGTACATTTATGTGTTTGTTTCAAAACTCTGAAAAGAGGATGATTGTTGCCATTTTATGCACAAAGAGCAAGCTTTGGAGAAGTTGAAAAACATTTTAGGTTATAAAATACAGATCTGGAATTCACGTTCAAACCTTTGTTTTCTTTGTCTTTAGATTTTGAAATTATAACAATAAAAAATTCTTAGTATAACTAAACAACATCAACAGTATAACAAGAGTTAATGATTTTCCCTCAACCCCCCTGAGGTTCTAACTGAGGAGGTGAGCTTTGTCAGCATTCTGGGGTGTGGCCCTTGCTTCTGCCCCCCTTGCTCTCAGAAACTTAATACCCATATACTTTTACATACACTTGTTTTTTCTTTTAATTTTACATAAATGATATCATATTACATATAATACAGCACGTTGCTTTTTGCAATGAATGATTTTCTATGGACAGTTCTCTAGTTTTCTTTGTAGATAAATATTTAACAATTCTTTTTAACAGCTGCCTAATAGTCCTTAAAAACAAAAGCTACAATTCATGCAAATATTTCCCTATTGATGAGCTGTCTCCTGTCTGGGGTGTTACAAAAGAAGGTACAATGGTTCCAACCTCAGTCTTTTCCCAAGGGCAGCTGTCTCCCTGTCTAGAGGCATCCAAAGGCAGGGGCCTGGCCGGTGGAAGACCCATCACTCACTTTACTGAGCACCTACCCTGTTCCAGCAATTGACCAACATCATCTCTAATGCCTGCAGCAATCCTGTGAGGTAGGTGTAATCATCCCGTCCTACAGAGGGCGGACCTGGGGTTCTGAAAAGGTGACACAGTGGACAGCTGACCCTAGGAACATCTGACTCCCAGGCCTGCACTCACCTCACTAGCCTACACTGAGTGTTGCCTCTGGGAAAATGCAATTGATCTGAGTCCCAGGGCAGACCTGAAGGAGAAAGAGATTAGCGGTGAGCAACCCAGGGGACAGGGGGAGTGCTGTGAGCACTGTTTTCTTTAGAGTTAGGTGAGGGTGGGTTTTCAGTTGACTATTGCAATAGTGATGTATGACCTTGGGTCTTTTCCATCACCTGTGGGCCTGTTATGCTGCTTACATAGTTTCCAGCTACCTGAAGACTAGGAGTACTATTCGAGCATCACTGAAGCATGGTGGTCCAGAAATGGTTCTGGCAGTGCCAAGAAGAGTGGTTTTTTTTTTTATTGGGTAGATTTTGTTAGTGGCACTTGGTTATGCTCAATATAGCACAGAATGTCCCCCCTCTGTATCTCCCTATAGAGGCCCACACAACTGTCCAAGCTCAACTGATAGTGGTCAATACCTGGAACACAACCTGGCTAAGTCACTCCCCTGACTCAGCCCTACAGGGCTGCTCACTTCTCTCAGTACAGACAGCTCCCTGCCTAGCACATGAAGCCCTCCTGACAACCAGTTCTCCTGGGGCCACACCTCCTATAACACCTCCACACAGAAGCTAACCCACTGTCAGGCCAGATCACTCATGGTTACAGCCTTCTTGCTTTGGGCAATGTATCTCTTCTGAATATACAGCTCTCCCACCTTTCTATGGCATGACTAATTATTACTTATCCTGTGGGAACACCATGGAGCTTCTGCTCCAAGATACATTCTCTGGTTCCCCTGAGCTTCATGGGACCCTGATGTACTTCCCCACATCACTAGGGCACCAATCACTCTGCACTGTCCTTTTATGTCTCAGTCTCCCCAAGTGGCCTGAAGGCTTTTTGGGGTATGTTCCAGTACCAGCATAGTATCTGGCACACAGTATGTGCTGGAAAGACAATGACTGAATACATGAAGGGATGAATGAGTGGCTGCAGATGTTTGGGTGCTGAGCATGTGCGGAGTTGAACTCTGTCAGTTTAGAAGTGTTGGAAGAATGTGGGAATGCAAGTTAGGGCCTCAAGTATCCATATAACCATTGTGGTGGGGATGGGTAATGCACAAGGGAAACCTTACATTTCACAGAAGTTGGTGGGTGGTGAGTACAATCTATAGATAGAACTAAACTTGATGGAAACATAACACGTGATAGGAGTGAAAAAATAAACTGTGCTTCAGAGACACAGGCCTGATGGTAAATTAGAGGCAGAAGGTAAGTTGAGGGCCACTATGGAAGATAATAGATATGTTCAAACTAGACAGTAGGAGCATAGTAGAAGGCATTTCAGTAAAGGATAATGAGAGAAAAAACAGATGTGGTAGAATGATAGGAGTAGTTTATGGATCTTCACTGAGGCCCAGAATGTTTTTTTCTTTGAGACATATCACTTGGCATAGAGGCAAGATATTTTAGAAACTGGTAATTTTGAATCAGTGGGCATTATCTAACTTGATCTGTATAAAGCAGAGGATGTGATACATTTTATACCCTCTATGCTGATCATTTCATCTCTTACAGGATAGAAGGAACTGCAAAAGAATATCTATTCTAGATTGGATTTTTCCACGACAAATTGTTGCTTAATGAGAGGGGGAGAGAGGGAGAGAGAGAGAGATAGAGATAGAGAGAGAGAGAGAGAGAGAGAGAGAGAGAGAGAGAGACCAAGCTCAGAGGAACAAGAACAAACTTCCCCGAAATAAACTATAGTAAGAGTTTGGATGGAGATTCTAGGGAAGCAGTTTTCAGAAATTTGACAACTCTGTTGTCTGACTCACTAGGGAAATATGTCTTGAGAGGGAAATAAAATTTCAATTTTATAAAAGCTCTCAATGAAGAAAAAGGCTGCACACAAACTCTAGGGTTCCCAGGCCTGCCACCTCCCAACCCTTCCCCCAGTGGCAGAAGGTAGTTTGGTGGGTTCATTCCTCTTCTGCTGTATCACTAGTAGAAGTCAAGCAGAAGCATTCCCATCTCTGCCCCCAAGCACCGGGCTGCTAGTGAGCAAGACCAGGGAAGTAGTCTCTGCCCTTGGTCGTGATATCTCCCATTCCCCATCTAGTAGCACTGGGCAGTTTGGAGAAGTGTCTTCTGCCTCTGCAGGCAGCACCAGGTGGAGCAAGAATTCCAATAGCATCAGGTGAACAAAACAGACCAAAACAGCACAGTCAGCACTCTGAAAGCTAAATTGTTTTTGGAACCACAGCCCACAAAAGTGGGCCAGAATCTGTGTAATAAACCTGTAACTGCATATTAAAATAGAAACTTAAATAGGATCCAGAGTCTCCTTACATATTATACATAATGTTTATTATACAGTGGAAATATGCCCTGGCTGGTGTGGCTCAGTGAATTGAGCATGGGCCTATGAACCAAAGGGTCATCAGTTCAATTCCTAGTCAGGGCACATGCCTGGGTTGCAAGTGCAGTCCTCAGTGGGAGGTGTGTGAGAGGCAGCCACACATTGATGTTTCTCTCCCTCTCTTTCTCCTTCCCTTCTCCTCTTGATAAAAATAAATAAAATATTTAAAAAGCAATGGAAAATCTGAGAACAGAAAACAGAGAATTACAACTTGCATGGGAAAAGACAGTCAACAGATGTCAGTATTATGATGACACAGATATAGAAATTATTAGATAAGTATCTTGAAGCAGCCATAACAAAAATGGTTTAATGAACAATTTAAATACTCTTGAAACAAATTTAAAATTTTAATCTCACAGAAAATAAGATATTAAAAAATCAAATAAAAATTATAGAACTTAAAAACACTGAAAAAAAATTAAATCTCATTAGATGGGCTCAATTGTGTAATAATAAAATCACCAAATAATAACAATTGCCTAATCTGAAAAACTTTGACCCAAAAAAACCCATCCTGAGACTTGTGCATCAATAACAAAACACATTATATTGATATCATTGAAGTCTCAGAAAGAGTGTGAGGTTGAAAAAATATTCAAAGAAATATAGGTGGCTAAAAATTTCTCAAATTTAGTGGAAGCCATAAACCTACAAATTCAAAAAGTTAGGAATATCCAATGATGATAAGATGCAAAGAAATCAATACTGAGAAACATCACAAGTAAAATTCTGAAAAAATAGATACAAAAAATTAAAAATCTAAATAAACAGGGAAACTCTTGAAAGCAGCCAAGATAAAAATGGCACATAAACTATAAAAGCACACCAATTTGAATGATAGCAGATTTTTCATCTGAAACCATGAAAATCAAATGGCAGTGACACATTTTTCCTGTGCTGAAAGAAATAAATTATCAACTATGAATTTCATATCCAATGAAAATATCTGTTAAGAATGGGAAATAAAGAGATGAAGAAAAACTAAGAGAAGTTATTGGTAGTAGATATTGGCAAAGTGGTTTTAAAAGCATAACCCAACTATATACTATCTACAAGAAACAAAAAAAATACAGCTTCCACTCACATGAGGCAAAAGTTGATGTAAGTGAAAGGAGAAATACACATAGATAAATCCACCATTATAACTGGGGATTTAAATACCTTACTCTCAGTTTTTGACAGAACAATCAGCAAAAGTATAGAAGAATTGAAGGACACCATAAAGTAACCAGAGCTAATTAACACTGATAGAATACTCCACACAACAGCAGTATACATATTCTTTTCATGTTGCGTGGGATATTTACTCAGTTCATATTCTGGGTCATAAAACAAACCTCAACAAATGTAAAAGATATAAAGTCATACATGTTATATAGCATATGTTCTCTGACAATGGAACCAAAATAGAAACCAATAACATACATGAGGGGGCCCCCGAAAAAACCCTGGAATTATCTTCTGGAGGGTGGGCCCCTTGTAGTACTGGCTTTCCCAGGTAAGCGATGTTCTAGGAACCCATCTGTATCAGTATACCAGCTGGCATTGTTGTGAGACTTCATTCAGCTTCAGTGAATTTTTTTTAGGACTTTCAACTCATTTGCCCAGTTCATGATGGATGATTTATGATTGCATCTGCCCACACCACACTTAGTGTTCAGTAGTTTCTGACCAAACACAGCATTACCCCTGTGCCCCAACCTCCCTATCCACCCAATCAAACACCAGCAACTTTTTTTTTTGCCCTGGATGAAAAAGATCTTCAAAGAAAAATGTATTGTAGATGTCGAAGAGGTGAAACAAAACAAGGCACAAGCACTACAAGGCATCAAAACAGACAAGTTCAAAAACTGTTTTGAGCAGTGGGAAAAAGCATCTTGATAGGTGTATTGCATGAAATGGAGAGTATTTTGAAGGTAACTGAAGTTTAAATATGTAAGAATAAATACACAATTATAAATAAATTCTGTTTTTTGGATCCCCCCTTGTACACAATAGGAAAATCTCCAAAACACTTGAAGACTTAAAAAATTTTAAATAATAGATGGGCCATAGAGAAGTCTCAAATAAAATTCTTAAAAAAGGACTGAATGAAAGTGAGAATACAACATATCAAATTGTATGGGGTACAATTAAAGCATCACTAAGAGGAAATTTATAGCACTAAATTTTGACATTACAAATGAGGAAAGATCTCAAATCAATAAATTCCTACCTCAAGAAATTAGAAAAGAAAGGCAGAGTAAACCCTAAGCAACCAAAAAAAGGAAATAATAATGATCAGAGAGCATCAATGAGACTTAAAATAGAAAAACAAAAAAGCCCACAAATTAACAAACAAAATTCTGGTTCTTTGAATAATATCAATAAAATTGATAAGCCTTTAGTAAGATTGACAAAAAGTTTATAAAAAAAGACACAAATCACCAATATAAGGAATAAAACAGAGGATATTACTACAGATCCTACAGTCTTTAAGAAGAAAATAAGGAAATTACTAACTTTATGTTTACAACTTAGAAGAAATGGGCCAATTTATCAGAAACATAGGCCACCAAAATTCAGTCAATATGAAATAGATAACATGAATATCTATCACTATTAAATGAATTTAATTTGTAATTAAAAGCACCTGAAAAAGAAACAACCAGGCCCAGATGATTTTATTGGACTATCTTGACAAACTTTTAATGAAGAATTAGCACCCATTTTACACAATATCCTGTGGATCAGAGAAGAGCAGAGAATCCTTCCTAACTCATTTTATGAGGTCAGGATTACCCTGACAGGAAAGTGAGACAAAGACAGTACAAAAAAAATCAATATCTCTCGTGAAATTTGACACAAAAATTCTCAATGAAATATTAGTAAACTATATGTTTACTAATATTTCAAGCAATGCATAAAAATAATTTATATATCATGGCTAAATGCGAGTTCCAGAAATGCAAGGATGGTTCAATATCCAAAAATAAATCAATATTATCCAACATATCAACAGAATAAAGAAGAAAAATTACACAGTCATTTAACTGATACAGAAAAAGCATTTGCCCATTTCATGATGGGTGATCTATGAGTTCAAGAACTGTTTTGAGAGTGGGAAAAAGCATGAAAGCAGTGGGACAAAATCTAATTTACAATAAAGCTCTTATAATTCATGACTGTAACTCTCACAATAACAAATTCATAATTAAAAGTCTCGTAAAACTAGAAATAGAGCAGAACTTCCTCAGTTTAAAAAAGAGAAGCATCATACTGACCAGTGTGGCTCAGTTGGTTGGGCGTCACCCCATAAAGTGAAAGGTCACCCATTTGATGCCTGGTTAGGGCACATGCCTAGGTTTCAGGTCTGGTCCTGGGACATGGCATGTGCCAGAGGCAACTGATGGATGTTTCTCTCCCTCTCTTTCTCCCTTCCTTCCTCTCTCTCTAAAAATAAATAAATAAAATCTATTTTTCAAAGCATCTACAAAATATCTAAAACTAATATGACACTTAATGGTGAGACAATACTGTTCTAAGATTGGGAAGAAGGCAAGGATGTCTGTTCTCACGCTCATAATCAGTCACATTTCTATATACTACTGGCAAATGTGGAAATAAAATTAAAACACAATGGCATTTACAATCACTCCAAATAAAATTTTTAGGTATAATTTAACAAAGTGTATGCAGTATCTATATGCTGAATTTTATAAAATCTTGATTTAAAAAATAAAATAAAAGATCTAAATAAATGTAGAAACATGCCATATTCGTGGGTTGCAAGACTGAACATGGTAAAGATGTCAGTTCTCAAATTTATCTATAGGTGTAATACAATTCCTATAGAATTCCAGCAAAGTTTTTTGTAGTTATAGATAAGTTTATACTAAAATTTAATGGAAAGGCAAAGCCATATAATATGAAAATGAAAACTAAAATGTGAAATGTGATATTAAGGGTTATAATAAATTTATAGTAATCAAGACAGTGTGGTAGTGGTGGAGGATAGACATATGGATCAATAGAACAGATTAAAGAACACTGCCCTGATCCATGTGGCTCAGTTGCTTGGGCACCAAAATGAACGGTCACCAGTTTGATTACTAGTCAGGGCACATGCCTGGGTTGCAGGTCCAGTCCCTGATGTTTAATTGGTGATTCTCTCCCTCTCTTTCTCCCTCCCTTCCCCTCCTCTCTCTAAAAAGAAATAAAGTCTTTTTAGAAAGGATGAAGAACACAGAAATAGACCTACGCAAATATACCTAACTGATTTTTGACAGGGGGCAAAATAATTTAATGGAAGAAGGAAAGCCTTTTCAACAAAAGGTGTTGGAGCAATTGGACATCCATAGGTAAAACAAACAAACCTTGGCCTAGACTTCACATCTTATTAAAAAAATCAACTCAAAGTAAACCATAGACTTAATTTTTAAATGTAAAACTATGAAACTTTTAGAATTAAACTTTGGACCTAGGGCTAGATGAAGAGTTCTTTGACTTCATACTAAAAGCACAATCCAAAAAAGAATTTGACAAGTTGGACCTCAATAGAATTAAATAAATTTGCTTTGCAAAAGATTGTTTAAATGAATGAAGAAGACAAATTACATACTGGGAGAAACTATTTACAAACCACATATCCAGCAAAGGACTTATATTTTGAATATATAAAAAACTTTCAAAAGTAAACAATAATAAAAAAATCCAATTAAACATTGGCAAAAGACAGAAACATTTCACCAAAGAGAATATACAAATGACAAATAAGCACATGAAAAGATATTCAACATCATTAGCCATGCAAATTAATTCACATTTAGGAAAATACAAATTAAAATTACAATGAGATATCACTATTATACACCTATCAGAATGTCTCAAATAAAAATAATAATAATTCTAATTGCTGGCAGGTGTGCAAAGAAGCTGGATTAGTTGTATGTTGCTGGTGAAAGTGTAAAATGGTCCATCTACACTGGGAAAATAGATCAGCTGCTTGTTGGAAAACCAAGCATGTACTTACGATCCAGCAATTACACTCTTGGGCACTTATCTCAGAGAAATAAAAACTTGTGCTCATGAAAAACTTACAGTAAATAGTTATAACAGCTTTATTTGTAATACTTCAAACTGGAAACAACCTAAATGTCTTTCAATGGGTAAATTCTTAAACTGTGGTACACTCACATGATGAAATATTCATTAATAAAAAGAACCAACTATTGATAGGTACAACACCTTGGATGGATCTCAAGAGAATTATGCTATGTGGAAAAAGAGCCAATCCTTAAAAAGTTACATAATGTGTAGTTCCATTTATATAACATTCTTTAAATAAGAAAATTATGGAAAGAGAAAACGGATCACTGGTTGTCGTGGGACAGTGATTACTGGCAGGGGAGTGGAGAGTATGTATGGATACAAAGGAGTAGCATAAGAGAGATTTTTGTGGAGACTGAACACACATTCTGTGTCTCGATTTAGGTGGTCATTACACAAATATATGCATATGATTAAATTGTAGAGAACTATATTCACACACACAAATGAATGCATGGAAAACTAATGAAATCTAAATAAGCTCTGTGGGTGCTCTGGCTGATGCAGCTCAGTGGATTGAGTGCTGGCCTGCAAACCAAAGGGTCTCCAGTTTGATTCCCAGTCAGGGCACTTGCCTGGGTTGCAGGCCAGGTCCCCAGTTGGGGGCATGTGGGGGGCAACCACACATTGATGTTTCTCTCCCTCTCTTTCTCCTTCCCTTCGCCTCTCTCTAAAAAATAAATAAATAAAATCTTTAAAAAAATAAATAAGCTCTGTGGGTTGTAAGTTTCCTGGTTGTGACATTGTGCTACAGCTATACAAAACGTCGTTGCTGGAGGATACTGGGGGCGGGTCATGAGACTTCCCTGTACACTTTTTTGCAACTTTCTGTGAATCTACAATATAATTATTTCTAAATAAAAAGTATTTTTTAAGAAAACTCTAGGTTAAGACCAGATGTTGAAAAGATGCCGAGAAATACTGACATAACAAAGACAAAAGTCAGAATAATGACATGAACCAACAGTAGCCATGTCAGCAAGTTTGACCCTGAATGGACTCCAAGGTTAAGGTGTTGGGCAAATTTTTAAAATTATCTTTAGAGCAGAAAGAAGAGATATTAAACCCACAGCTGGGAGCCAATACTTAATTGTTAATTAAAACAAACTACAACAACAAAACCCATAACTTTTCTACCTATATTTTTGGGGGTCTTCTCTGCCAAGAAGAATGTTCTCCAAAAATTAGGAGGAGATAGACGAAGATAAATATAAACCAGGGACTAGGGTGGAGGGGGGTGGAAGGCATGGTACATACTTGCAACTTGTAGATAAATAAGTCCTGGAGACCTAATACACATACAACGATTACAGGCAACAAAACTGTATTATAAATAAAAAACTTGCTAAGAGACTAGAACTTAATTGCTCTCAACACTAAAAGAACTGGTAACTATGTGATGTTCTAAACGTGTTAGCTAGTGCTACAATGATACTCCTACTGCAGTATGAATGTATCACATCAATATATTGTACTTCTTAAACTTACAATTTGATGTATGTCAAATATAACTCAATAGAAAATTAAAAATAAATAAATAAATAAATGGAATTCTTCAGACTAGAATTAGTGGGAAGAAACATCAAGAAGAAAGGAAGAGTGGGAGTTTAGGGTGAGAGGTCACACAGATGACAGTCCACAGGCCCGCCAGAACTTGCTGGTGTGGAGGCAGAACTCTTGGGGTTTTGTTGGACCTTCAGGGCTCAAGCTTCTTCAGAAAACTAAACTAAGCTTTGCAGAACTAAATCAATGAAAGAAGATGTCTAGGGCCATTTAGTGCTGAAACAAATACTTTCACTCATCTCAGTAAGACCTGAGGGGGACACCTATGTTACAAAGCCCCATAGGGATTACTGTCCATAATGGCAGTCATCTAGAAAGTTCCATTTGCTCCATGATCTTTATACAAGAAGACAAGAAATTGTAAATGCATTTAGGAGAATATTCCTTCCATGTAAACTGGAGTAATTTTGTTTCTTGGTTAGATATTTAGTCAGTGGCATCCTCAACACATGTCAGAAATCTGGGGTTCAACCTTGACCCTCGCATCTCCCTCGCTTGCCAGGTCCCATCATTACAGTCCCACTGATCTGCCTTCTAATATTTCCCCAGACCATCTTCCCTTTTCCTCTTTACAACCATTGCTTCTCGTCATCTCGTGCAGCTTCACTCCTCTCTGTCCTCAGCGCAACTCTTTCCAGCTTGTCCCCATCTGATAGTGAGTAATCTTAAATGCAAACCAATGCCTCTCAGCCCAGCTTCAGTCCCTTCAAAGCTCCCTATTGCCCTTGGGATAAAGTCCCTATTAATTGGCCCTAGTTTCAATCCCCACTGAGCTTTCCCCACCCAATTTTTGTTCAAAAACATCAAGCTGTTTACATTTCTCTGAATAGTCCTCATGAATATATCTTAAACATATGGTTTCTTAGCCCACCTCAGCCACCATATACTCACCCTCTGATGAACCCCCCTTGCCCATTCAAATGTAGAAAAGGTCTCAGTTCTGGCCTCCAGGACCCTATATCAGACCCATCTATAATGTCCTATACAAATATCACTTATAATGGGTCATGGATTGTATAGAAATAGGTTATGGGTGGGCTTGCCCTGCCACCCTCCTGCCACCACCCACAAGACGGTGGGCTCCCTGAGGCCAGAGGCTGTGTTTATTCTTGTCTGTTTTCTCAGAGCTGAGTGCAGTGCCCAGTAGGTAGTGGGTGCTGAATATGTTTGATCGACTGACTTTGAACATTGAAGCATCTTAAAAATCTTGTATCCAGAATGCTGCATTCCCCAAGGTGCTGAAGAACCAACAATTATGAAAGTCATACACATGCATGCCTTTTCTGTTACCACAGTATAAATTCCTAAAGGCAACACACCAGACTCTTCATCTTTGTACTCCCATAAATTCCAACCAGTGATCTGTACAAACAGGTGCTGGATGAGAGGGGCACTGAGGCCAGCGGGGAGAAATGCAGTAGTTCCTGAACAAACATCCTCCAGAAAAGACTGGGAGTGGGAAAGGCCGACCAACTTGGAAAATGATTCATATAGGATAGTCTAGAATGGGAGGTCAGAACTCCCCTTTGGAAAGCACTCACCAGTGATTTTAAATGCTACAAATTCTAGAAGATTTAAACAATGCATCACCTGTGTAACACTGAGCAAAAATAAAGACAACAGAGTTGACTGAATTTTTAAAATCTGAGTTTAACCTAAACAAACTAATTATGAAGTGATAGACATAGCCAACAGGAAATAGAGAAAGCTCCTTTTCATCAACACATCAATTATAACAGAAGTCACCTCACATAATTTCAGAGGAATTGCATTAAATAAATACAAGGCATATGGCTCCAGTTTTACGGAACTTTTTCATTATTCTTGGTTTGCACTGCCATTTCATTATACAACCTATTTGTCAGAATAAGTCCCTAATAAAAAAAAAGGAGGGACATACAATGAGGACTAGCCTTAATCTAAAGGAAAATATTTATACAAATGAAAGGAATTGTGAAGCTTAAAAAACCCTCACTATCCTAAAAATACAGCATCTATTATTAGCATTACACAAATTCTAGATTGAAGCATTCAATTATGGTGCCAACCTAGACTTTCTCTTTCTATTGACATCTCTAGTCTTCCATCACCAACAGAAAGACTACATCACCTGGCACTGTCACTATTGGGAAGTAGTACTTTACCACTGAGTTCAAAGGACTCCATTGTAGAAAACATGGTTTGGTCCAGAGCAGTTCTTTCTCCCATGTTAGCTAAGAACTCTTCCTCCTTGAGAATTTCTGTATGTTTCATCACTAAGCTTTATAGATGGTCAAAGTCCTGGAGCCAGCAGAAATGCTTCCCACATGAGGAACCAATTGGGAAAGGATTGTTCCCATTTAACTACTGTAGATAGTTGTAGACCTCCCAGCACTTCCTTTTGGCTCTGATTTCTGAATTTGCAAAATGTTTCCTGCCATTTCTCAAAAATGGGCTATTCACATGTACGGAGCTCCTGCTTAATGCAGCTGCTTGGTGAGGGCGGGTCCAGTTGGCTTTCTGTGTGGAGTCTTTGAAACCACCCCTTGTTCCCAGGCTCCTGAGAGCAGAGAGGTGGATGACCCCAGAAGGCTGTTTCTCTACCTCCCCTCCCCCTACCTAATCTCAGACCCAGCTCTCTGCCCCAGGACCTCTCCAGCCTACACTGAAATCTCCTTCTTCTGACCTTCTGCTCTTGGGGTTCATCCTTGCTACTCAAGTGCAGACCATGGACTGGCTACATTTCCATCACCTGGAAACTTGTTAGAAATGAAGTCTCAGGTTCCACCCCATACAGACTGAATCTAGATGCATGGTTTAACAAGATCCCTGGGTGATGTGTATTCATGTTAGTATTGGAGAGGCACTGCTCTATGCCGCACATTTTAGCATTCAATTTCCCTTTGCAGTTTTCCCACATTCTATGTGTACACATATGTACTTGCTCTGGCCCTGGTAAGATCTGAGAAACTTGACAGGAGAAACCTCTTCCTCTGTGCCCTGTGCTGGGCAGGCCCTACTAGGGAGGTTGTAGGGTGCATTGGTTAAGACACAGACCCTACCAGCTCAAATGCCTGGGTTTGAATTTCATTTCCTCCACATAACAGCTATGTGACTGTGAGCAAGTCACTTAAGTTTTAAGTGCCATACTTCCCTCATTTGTAAAATGGAAAGATTGGAATAATCGTTATGTGTATTAAATGAATTAAATCATGCAAGGTGGCTAAGATGGCTTCTGGTGGCAATGAGCACTAAGGTAATGTTGCCAGTTATCACTGGAGACGTTATGAAGGGTGCCATGGCGATGAAGGAAACGGCCTTTGCCTTAAAGGAGTTCATAGTCTAGTATGCAGGATGGATTTCGACACAACTGAACTCCAGAAAATTGCTGCTAAGTGAGGTGGTAATTGAAGCACCTGAGAGAAGAGAAGTGGCCTGGAGATGGGGCAGGCAGGATGTCAATACCACAACAAGCTTCATGATCCAATCTGGGTTTAAAGGGATGACTATGTGTTTACCTGGAGAGCAAGATAAGGCAAGGGCCTGCGGGTAGGAAAAATGGCAAGTCCTGCCTCACATAGGTAGGGTACCACAGACTTCTGGGTGAGGATGAGAGGCAGCAGGAAATGAGGCAGGGCTGGCTGGTTCACTTTCTTTGTCCTGTGGCATGGCAGAGGGGGAAAAAGAAACTCAGGAAAGTGGGCTACTGGCAATGCCCCACATGGCAGAGGTTCCTTGTGGTGTCCACAATGTCAACATTCAGGAAGTCTCTGTTTTGGCCCAGGGCTAGGTAGGAACAGAAGCCAGAACAGAAAAGGTTAAAAGGAGATAATTGAAAGTGAAGCAATGAAGGCAGCTGGGAGCTTGGCCAAAAGTTTGGGTGGATGGCACAAGGTAATAGAGGCTTCAGAGGGTTTTTCCCACAGGAGGGAAATCCCCCAGGCAAAGAAACCCAGCATCACTTAGGTAACAATGCCTCCTCCTTCTGCCTGGTCAGCTCAGCTCTGACCATGGCCATCCTCATTTGTGGGGTAGGGAAGAGGCTCATTAGAAAACTCTGGGCTCGTGACCTAGTGCCACCATCCTCGGAGGAGAACATTTAGTGAATGTCAAGTGTAGATGTTTTGGCTCTGCCTATGAGGCCAGACAGACCTGGAACCCAAACTTGCTTATAGACACAGTACTAGCTTGTAGAAACATTAACTATTATCCAGGATTTATTAGGTGCCAAGCACTATGCTAGACTTCACACACATTAGTCAATACTCACAACAACTTGTAACTTGCCTCAGATCTTATAGTTAGAATTCGATGACACCAGAATTCAAATCCAGAATCCCCTGCTTCTACACCCAGTATAATCCAGGAGCTGGAATCCAGTGGTTTGAACCAGAGGAGCTTTTTGAAAACTCACATGCCAATCCCCAACTGCAGCCAGAGGCTCTGGTTTTAATAGCAGCCCCATGGTGGGTTCTAATGCACAGTCAGCCTGAGGACTCCTGTGCAGAACAGTGAAGTGGTCACATGCAGCACAAAGACCCATGTGGCCCTCAGGACTCCATCCTGAGAGGATCCACTAGGTTGGATCCCTTTTGACATGCAATAAAACAACCACTTCATAGGATGCTAGCGAATACACCCAGCTGCAGGGCCAGGACTAGAGTGAGGCAAATGAGGTATCAGCATGGGGTGCAAAACATTCAGTAATCGAGGTAAATAATATGTGAACACAAACTTTTAAAATTGACAATTAATGCAAAAAGCCCATTGTGAACAAAACATCATTTTAAATAAAGACAGAATCCCATGCTGCACTTGCAAATTACTGGTCACCCGATTGGCCTGGTCCCAGCCTTGCTCATTACCCTGGGCTTCAGCATCCCCATTGCAAAAAGGGATGCCAATAGACACTGTGTCCACCACAGGGTGGATGTGAGGATGAAACAAAATAATAGAACTGCAAGCACATTTGTAAATGAAAGGGCTTGGATAGAGTAGCATCTACTATCAAGCCACATTCATAATGTGAAGTGCCTGCATTGTCCATGTTACCCTTAAAAATGCTTTAGATCTTCCGTAAAGTACAAAACACACAATTTGTGATAATTGTGCAGTCTGTTCCTAAGTCCCACTCAGATACTTTTATCTTTGAGAACAAGGATCTGGCTGTTATATCCCTTGAGCATCAGTCAAAGTGGTCAACTTGCATTTGGGGCCCATGTTGTTCAAGAAATGTAAGGTTGGGCTTTATTCTTCTAGCAGAGTGCATATAATTGGATTGGAGAATTTAAATGTGTGTTCAGAGTGGCTCTGGTGTAGTTATATCAAGCTCTGATGTTTTCCAGAATGACAGTCACGTGGTTCACAGTGCTTTAACAGATGGGGAAATGGGGCTGGAGTTGCAGGCCAATGTGGACCCACTCCTGGTGGCCTCTGCAGAACTTGACTCTGGGAACTCATGGGTCTAAAACTAGTTTAGTTGTTGGGCCACCTGGAAGATCATCAAGAACTCCTGCATGACCCCATTCCAACTTAAAATTGAGGCAACCTGTTTATTGCATTATATAATAACCACCGACACAGACCCTAACGTTTAAAACAAAACAAACAAAAAGCCCCACAGCAAGCAGGCTAGTCAAGCCTCCGTGGCAATCCCCAAGCCCCTGTCATACCTCACTAGCTGTCTGGCCATTTGCCTGCCTTCTGCCCAAGCTTGCCAGTGGATGTGATGGAAGAGGAACCTGTGCTAAAGAGAATGTATAGGAGACAAATGTTTAAAATTCTATCTATTTTTGCTGTCAGTTGTGAATGACAGTGGTGGTCAGTGTCCTTGGGCCTCACTCAGTGTCTGGTACCAAATGAAGCTTGACTGCTGATTCATTTTAAAATTAAAAAACCCAACACACAAATGACCATTAACAGGCAACTTGGTAAATCAAGATTAATCTGTCATAGTACATCCACACAATAGGATACTAATCAGCATATAAAGAAACAATAAGAATAAGCAATTCTTAAATAAGTAAGATTTGGCCCAATCTTTTTTTTAAACTGGTGTTCTGCCAGAATTTTTATTTTTTTATTTGATTTTTTAAAAGTATTTTTTATTGATTATGCTATTACAATTTTCCCAATTTTTTCTCCCTTTATTCCCCCACCCACCCTACATCCCCAACTCTCAAACATTCCCTTCCCCTTAGTTCATATCCATGGGTTGTACATATAAGTTTTTTGAGTTCTTCTGTTTCCCATACCATTTTTATCTCTCCCTATTTTATGCCTACTAATTATGCTTTTTCCCTGTACCTTTCCCCTCTATTCCTCCCTTCCTCCTCCCCACTGAAATCCCTCTGTGTGATGTCCATTTCTCTGATTCTGTTTCTGTTCTAGTTGTTTGCTTAGTTTTTGTTTTCATTGTTTTTCTTTTCTTTTAGGTTCATTTGTTGATAGTTGTGAGTTTGTTGTCATTTTACAGTTCTTAGGTTTGATCTTCTTTTTCCTAGATAAGTCCCTTTTAACATTTCATATGATAATTGCTTGGTGATAATAAACTTCTTTAACTTGACCTTATCTGGGAGGCACTTTATCTGCCCTTCCATTCTAAATGAAAGCTTTGCTGGATAGAGTAATCTTGGATGCAGGTCCTTGCCTTTCATGACTTCAAATACTTCTTTCCAGCCCCTTCTTGCCTGCAAGGTTACTTTTGAGAAATCAGCTGACAGTCTAATGGGAACTCCTTTGTAGGTAACTCTCTCATTTCCCCCTGCTTCTTTAAGTAAGGATTTTCTCTTCATCTTTGATCTTGGGTACCTTCATGATGACGGGCCTTGGTGTGTTCCTCTTTGGGTCCAACTTCTTTGGGACTCTCTGAGCTTCCTGGACTTCCTGGAAGTCTATTTCCTTTGCCAGATTGGGGAAGTTTTCCTTCATTATTTGTTCAAATAAGTTTTCATTTTCTTGCTGTTGTTCTTCTCTTTCTGGCACCCCTATAATTCAGATATTGGAACGTTTCAGGTTGACCCAGAGATTTGTAAGGGTCTCTTCACTTTTTCAAATTCTTGTTTCTTCATTTTGTTCTGGATGGATGCTTAGTTTTTCCTTTTGTTCCAAATTGTTGCTTTGAGTCCTGTTTTCCTTCCTGTCACTGTTGGTTCCCTGAATATTTTGCTTTATTTCACTTTGGGTATCCTTCATTTGTTTTTTTATTTTTGACCAAGCTCAGTCAGATCGGTGAGCATTTGAATTACCAGGGCATTAAATTGTCCATCAGATAGGTTGGCGATCTCCTCCTTGCTTAGCTCTCTTTCTGAGGTTTGGCTCTGTTCTTTCATTTGGGCCATATTTCTTTGTCTTGGTGCACCTGATAAGTTGTAAGGGGGCAGGGCCTTAGGTATTCACCCAGTCAGGGCAACCCTCCCTGCTGTGCTGAGGTGCTGCCTGTGGGGAGGAGTCATAGAGGAAACAGTGCAGCTTGCTTGCTTGTCTCTATGACACTTTTCAACAAACTCTCATACGGAACGGGGAGTTTCTCCCACAGTGGCAACCCCAGCCATAGTCCACAGTCATCTCTGAGTCTCAGTGTCCCCCTTAAATCAGCCACTCCTGCACAACCCACCGAGCTCAGCAGCCAGCCCTGCCCTCATGATCTGCCTCCTCAGTTTTTCTGAGTCAGCCCTGGAGGTCCACTGCCTTACAGGTCTGGTTGTTCTGGTTGATTTTTTCTTTAATCCTTTTGTTGTTGGAGTTCCATGCAGTTTGATTTTTCTGGCACTTTTGTTTGTTTATTGATTTTAGGTTGGTTGTTATCTTCCTTTTGGTTGTGTGAGGAAGCAAAGGGTTTTTACCTACACCTCCATCTTAGCCAGAACTTTTATAATTGTAATAATAATAATAATAAAAGGTGGTGATCTGTGATCAGTGATCTTTGATGTCATTATTCCAATTGTTTTGGGGCACCATGAGCTGTGCCCATATAAGTGGCAAACTTAATAAATGTTGTGTGTGTTCTGACTGCTCCACAGAACTGCCATTCCCTCATCTTCTCCTTCCTCAGGTGTCCCTATTCCTTGAGATACAACAATATTGAAATTAACCCAATTAATAATCTTACAATGGCCTCTAAGTGTTCAAGTTAAAAGAAGAGTTGCACATCTTTCACTTTAAATCAAAAGCAAGAGATGACTAAGCTTAGTGAGAAAAGCATGTCCAAAGCCAATATAGACCTCTCTCATGAAACATGCAAGTTGAGAATGCAAAGGAAAAATTCTTAAAGGAAATTAAAAGTGCTACTTCAGTAAACACATGAGTGATAAATCAAAACAGTTTTAATCGTGTAGATAAAAGATCAAACCAGCCACAACATTTCCTTAAGCCAAAGCCTAATCAAGAGCAAGGCTCGAACTCTCATAAATTCTGTGAAGGTTGAGAGAGCTGAAGAACTGCAAAAGAGAAGGCTGAAGCAAGCAGAGAGTGGTTTATTAGGTTTAAGGAAAGAAGCTGTCTTCATAACATAAAAGTACAAAGTGAAGCTGCAAGTGTTGATATAGAAGTTGCAGCAAGCTACACAGAAGATCAGTTAAGATAGTTAACGAAGGTGGCTACACTAAACAACAGATTTTCGATGTAGACTAAACAGCTTTGTATTTGAAGAAGATACCATCTAGGACTTTTACAGCAGAGAGAAGAGGTCAATGTCTGGCTTTGGCTTTAAAGGACAAGCTAATTCCCTTGTTTGGGACTAACGCAGCTGGTGACTTTAAATTAAATCCAATGCCCCTTTACTATTCCAAGAGTTCTAGAGCCCCTAATAATCATGCTAAATTTACTCGGCTATGCTCTGTAAATGGGACACCAAAGCCTGGATGATAGCACATATACTTGCAACATGGTTTATTGACTAATTTAAGACTTCTATTGAGAACTACTGCTCTGGAAAAAGCTTCCTTTCAAAATATTGTTGCTCATTGATAATATACTGGATCACCCAAGAGCTCTGATGGAGCTGTACAACAAGATTAATATGGTTTTCATGCTTTCTAACACCACATCCACTCTGTAGCCTATGGATCAAGGATTTCCACATTCAGGTCTTATTAGTCAAGAAATACATGTTATAAGGCTATATAGCTGCCATAGATAGTGATTCCTCCGATGGATCTGAGAAAAGTAAATTATAAACCTTCTGAAAAAGGTTCTAGATGCCATTAGAAACATTTGTGATTCATGGGCAGAGCTCAAAATATAAACATCAATAGGAGTTTAAAAGACGTTGATTCCAACCCTACTGGATGACTTTCAAGGGCTCAAAACTTCAGTGGAGAAAGCAACTAGAATTAGAAATGGAGCCTGAAGATGTGACTGAATTGCTGTAATATTCTGATAAAACTTTCATAGATGAGGAGTTGCTTCTTATGGATGAGCAACGAAAGTGTTTTCTTGAGATGAAATCTACTCATGGTTAAGATATTGTGAAGATTGTTGAAATGACAACAAAGTATTGAGAATATTACCTAAACTTAGTTGATAAAGCAGTGGCAGAGTTTCAGAAAATTTACTCTAATTTTGAAAGAAGTTCTATTGCGGGCAAAATGCTTTCAAACAGCATCAGATGCATGAGAAATTGTTTATGAAAAAAATTCAATTGATGTGGGAGACTTCATTGTTGTCTTATTTTAAGAAATTGCCACAGCACCGCAACCTTTAGCCAATACCACCCTACTCAGTCAGCAACATCAATATTGAGGCAAGACTCTCCATCAACAAAAAACTATGACTCGCTGAAGGCTCAGATGATGGTTAGCATTTTTAGCAATCAAGTATTTTTAATTAAGGTATGTACATTGTTCTTTGCCATAATGCTAGTACACAGTTAATAGATTGTAATATAGTGTAAACATAATATAGTGTAATATATTGTAAACATAACACAATATAGTGTAAACATATAGTGTAAACAGCGTGTACTTCTTATACACACTGGAGAACCAAAAACTTTTCATGATTCACTTTATTGTGCTATTTGCTCTATTGCAGTGGTCTGGCACTGAACTTGCAATATCTCCAAGGCATACCTGTGGGCATCTCAAGCTCTATGCTAAAACTGAACTCCTGATGAACTCCTCCATCTTAGTTGATGGATGTCAATAAAAAATTGTGAAGTCAACCTTGACTCCTTTATCTCTCTCATTCTCTTTATCTCCCCACATTCAATCCATTAGGAAATCCTTGGCTTAACTTTCAAAATATATACAGAACTTGAAAATTCTCTTCATTTCTCTGTTACCACTCTGGTGCAAGTCACCATGACCTTTCATCTTAATTACTTCAATAACTTTCTAATAGGTGTCCATATTTCTATCCTTGCTACCATATAGCCCACATTCAATATAGCAGCCAAAGTTATTCTTTTAAGACATAAGTCAGGAGTCACATTAGGGAAGATGGTAGAGTAGAAAGTAGCAGGAATCTACCTCTCCAGCTGGAAAGCAATTATAATGTCAGAAACAGTCTAAGGTGACTACTGCATTTTGTAATTCTGGAGTTTATTTGAAAAAGACAGCTTCTAGGAAACAGTTTGGCTGATAAATTGCAGTTAATTTCTATCAGTTTCAGCTATCAGCATTGTGGCAGCTACCCATCTCCTATCTGCCCTCAGCCACATAGCAGGCATTTGAGACAGCAACCCACATTTCTGGCATAAATTAGCTTCCAAGAGATTTAATTAGAGGAACATCACCTGTTGTTTTGGACACTCAAAACAACCCAACATATGGTGGAGTTTAAAAAGCATGTCCAGGTGTAAAAGGGAAGTCAGTTTTTCACCTCCTTAGTAGGGGCAAACCTCCTTCCCCACTACTATGTCTTTGTCTGTTCTGTGAGTCCCCTTTACTACTCACACAAAACACTTCACTTCTGGTCAGCAAATGTATGGAGGCTTGTCTCCACACTAAGCAATTCTCTTGGACCCTAGCTGGGTTTCCTACAATTTAATTCAATTCTGACACTATCTACCCAGAGGTATAGTGGCATCAGATCCCACAGGTTAACAGCTCAGTCCCACAAGACTGCCTCCCCCCACCCCCACCTGCCACATATATTTCAGATGTCAGTAGCAGGCCTGGGTCATCACCTGTGCTTCTGACCAACTTGCTAGATTAGAGTTTCCAAAGACCACTACCGCCTCGTTGGGTTTGTGGTCCTACTAGAGCAGCACGTAGAACTCACAGAAACACTTATTTATGTTTACCAGCTTATTAAAGGATGTGGTAAAGGATACAGATGAGCAGACAGATGAAGAGATGCATAGGGTAAGGTCTGGGGGGGTCCCAAGTGCAGATACTTCAGTCCCCAAAGGGTGTCACCCTCCTGGGCTGTGGATGTGTTCACCAACATGGAAGCTCTCTGAGTGCCATGTTATTGGGATTTCATGGAGGATTCCTCAGGTAGTTGTGATCAATTAAGTCAATTTCTAGCCTCTTTCCTCTCTCTGGAGGATGAAGGGTGGGGCTGAAAATTCCACCCTTCTAATCATGGCTTTTTTTTCTTGTTATTAGTCCCCCACTCAGGAGCCCACTCAGAGCTGCATCAATAAAACAAGAATGTGTTCCTACTGCTCTTATCACTTAGGAATTTACAAAGGTTTTATGAGCCCTGGTCAGAGATAGGATCAAAGACAAATGTTACAATAGTAGGTGCTCCTAGTGTTCTTATTACTGAGGAAATTACAGACATTTTAGGAGCTCTGTGCTAGGAACCCTGGACAGAGAAAGGGGCAGGTTCAGCAAAGACCTGAGGAAATGTTCAGAAGAGAGACACCTTACAACAATAATAAAAATAAACGAAAAAAAAAAAAACCCTCCAGAAACTTTGTAGAAGAGGGAGAATCTAATTCAGGTTTACCACATTATAAAATTTGTTAAAAAACAAAATGCAACAGAGTAAATTTGAAAATCTAATTGACTCTATTAAACTGTTGATGAATCAGGCAGCCTCCCATCCAGGAACCGGAAGGTCACCCTGAGGGTTGTCTAAATTGGAAGGCTTTATAGGAAGAAGGATGAGGCAAAGGAGTTATTAGCAAAAGAAAATAAAGGATCATTTTTGGACCAGGCCACCTTTTGGGGGGAAGGAAAGTGCAAGAGTTTTTATCATGAAGATTGCCTTTTCCTTGTATTGGGGGGTGGGGGGTGAAGAGAGGGCCTGTGTGACAGATTACCTCACTGGTGTTGAGCAGAAAATTCCAGACTAGTTGATTAAGATTAAATTTTTAGGAGAGGTTGAAACATCAATTAGATCAGGTATTAAATTTAGATTTGGTAGAATTCCATTGTGTAAATGTACTGTAGTTTCTTGATCTACTCATTTGCTGATGGGCACTTAGGTTGCTTCCAGCACTAAATTGTGCTGCTATGAACACTGGGGTGCATAGGTTCTTTTGGATTGGTGTTTCAGGGCTCTTAGGGTATAATCCCACCAGTGGAATTGCTGGATCAAAAGGCAGTTCCATTTTTAGTTTTCTGAGGAAATTCCATACTTTTTTCCACAGTGGCTGGACCAGTCTGCAATCCCACCAACAGTGCACTAGGGTTTCCTTTTCTCCACATCCTCTCCAACACTTGTTTGTTGATTTATTTACGATGGAACTGGAGAACATTATGCTAAGCAAAATAAGACAGGTCGTAAGGGACAAATACCATATGATCTCACCTTTAACTGGAACATAATCAACAAAAGAGAAAAGCAAACAAAATATGACCAGAGACATTGAAATTAAGAACGATCTAACAATAGCCAGAGGGGAGGGGGGAAAGGACAGTGGGGAGAAGGGTTTTCAGGAACTAATATAAAGGACACATGGACAAAACCAAGAGGGAGGGTAGAAAGAAGGGAGGGAGGTGGGTTTGGCTGGGGTTGGGGGAAGTGGTGGGGAGAAAATGCAGACAACTGTAATTGAACAACAATAAAGTAATGTATGAAACAAACAAACAAAAACACAGGGACTATTAAATCTTAAAAAAAAAGAAAAATAAAAAAATTAAGTTTGGTTTTATGGCCTTTAGCACAAGTGACACCATTTTGAGCCTTGTAGTTTTCTCTTTAACAAGTTATCCTTTTTGATCAAACTCCCAGCTTAACTGAGAAATGTGATTTAAAAAAATTAAGGAATTGGTGTCACTCTCAGTTACTGCTCTGCAGTTCTGTTGATCCTTGGTGTGGCATGATAGTTTTGCTTAATCTCCATGATATTCACAAGTGACAGATCCAGGTTCAAAATCCTTGAATCAGTCATTCTCTTCATTCCCTCTTTGTTGTCCAATGTTAGGGAGATCATTTGCTTTGTAGTTAGCAACTGCAAACATGCCTTTAAAGCTTTTGAGCACACAATGCCAGGGAGATATTTTGATAACTCCAAGGAGTATAATTCCCAGTGTTTGGAGTGCACTTCAGAGCCACAATCCCCAAGACTCTAACCAGTCAAAGAAAGATCCATTGGAAGAAGTCATTCTTTTAAGCCAAATGGCTTGTTCAATGATCTTAGGTAACTGAGTTTCAACTTCCCCAAAAGCGTTGATCCAGATATAGCACATGGTATTGGCCACAACACAGATATCTCCTTGCTCAGCAGAGAGTATAAGGATCTTTGCTGGGCAGCTAATGCCTTAGCCAAAGAATCTGCAATGTCTCCAAGAGTTAAGAAGGGTTTTCTGTTTATATTCCCATTTGTTTCTATTCCTAACCAGAAAAAATATGGCTCTTGCAAAGGAAGTGATTCCTTAATGATGAATGGTAGGGTCTTTCTAGAACAGATAGGGGCACAGTTAAATAATTTAAAAGGCATTGGTCAGCTGGAAACAAGCCATTCATAATCCCAAGGAGAATAATACCTACCAAAGACAAAGATAAATCCTGTCAGGGCACAATTGCCCATTCAAAGCAGGGGTCAGTTAGGTTTTCTCCTCACCAGAAATAAAAAGTTCTAAATTCCAGAGCTTACCCCCTTAACAATCTGTCTGAGAGATACAGACACATGATGGCATTATCTTTCCAAGTTAATGCCAGAATAAAGGAAAGGCTTGATGTTTAGTTGAAGTAGAGAACCTTGACTGGCATTTTGGGAAGAAGTGTACATGGATGTCAGGTACTTCTCTTCTTAGACAATTTGATTTGGTCTCCAGCATTTGTGCAAGACCAGGTGTCAGGTGGGGTCTTCTTCAGTTGTGACATGTAAATCTGAGGTTCAAATCCTGAAGTCAGGCTGTCATCTGGGCAATGAGGAAGAGCTGAGGTAGTCCCTTCCAAGGAGCTTAGTGATTCCCAATTGGAAAGATTGGCGAAAATTGGAAACTTTAGTTTGGTGAGTTGTAGCCAGATATTTTAGAAATTAAAATTCAGGATACAGTTCAATTTATACTCATATAATAAAACCTTTAGAATCTAATATCTATGAAGATGCTAAAAATATTTTACTGCTGAAAATTGCTAACCATGATCTGAACTTTCAGCAAGTTATAATCTTTTTGCTGGTGGGAGGGTCTTGCCTTGATGTTGATGGCATCTGACCAATTAGTATGGTGATGGTTGAAGGTTGAGGTGGGTGTGGTGATTTATAAAATAATACAACAATAAAGTCTTCCGCTTGAGTGACTCTTTCATGAATGATTTCTCTGTAGCATGTGATGATGTTTGATAGCATTTTACCCACCATAGAACTTCTAAAACCAGAGTCAATCCTCTCAAGCCCAATTTTACTAAGTTTAAGTAATATTCTAAATTCTTTGTTGTAATTTCAACAATCTTCACACCTCTGCACCAGGAATAAATTCTGTCTCCAAAAAAACCACTTTCATTGCTTATCTATAAAAAGTAACTCTTCATCCATTCTACTTCTGCAAAAATGACCCTTCATTGCCAGACTTTCACTATCCTGATACCCTCTAACACAATAACAGTCTGCTCCTAAATCAGAGAAACTAATATGGGTAAATAGTGGCTATAAATTAAACAAATAGTCAGGGTTATGGAAAACCCAAGATATCCACTTATTCCTTCAAGGCTCCTTGGCAAACCTACTTTTCAGTTTTTGTATTACTTCATTTACCATAGTGCATTAAGCTAGGCTTCATTCAACTGTCCCTTAGTATACATTATCAATATGTTCTCATTGTTGTACGTATGTTTTCCAGATGGGTTGAAGACTTCCCCTGCTGTGAGGCTGATGCCTGCACAGTGGCAAAGTAACTGTTAGAAAATTTGCTTCCCACTTTGGATATACCTTCTACAATCTCCAGTGATAGAGACACTCACTTCATTGAGCAAATCATAAAAGCCTGGAAACTTCTTAGCATTTGCTCTGTCCATACCACCCTCAATCATCAGGCAAGGCTGAGGGAACTAATGAGAAGACTGGATTCAAGGAGAGTAAGTCAATTACATGGGATGGCATCAGCTGAGGAGGATTCCTAATGCTGTCTGTGTCTATGCATGTCTCTCTCAAATATGGCATTCTACTCAAAGCCTTGTGCTGGTAATGTAACCAAAGTTACATTAACTTCCTTCCATATTAATTGGAATTCTTAACCCTTAGAAACCTTAATTTCTCATAAAAAGCTAAAAGTAAGCAACTATGAGTTCTTATAGGAGGATTCTATAGGTTGGCAAAATCATTTCATAACTTCTAGAAACACAGGCTCTCTTATTGACAAATATATTTTATAATTTTTAGAAATATATGCTTTCTCAACAAAGTACAAAATATTTTATTAACAAATCCTAATTTGTCTTTTAGTTTCTTTCTAATAAGAAACCAAAAGTGGATAAACCTATGTTCAGTAATTAATATTTTAATGTTTTATCTTATTTGGAAATGGTCTAGATATTCGATGACTATCCATCATTTAATTTAGCTAGCAAATTTTAAGTTTCAATTTACCAGAAATTGAGGAAAATAGTTAAGTACATATAAATATAATTATTTCTTAAAAATTTACATAAAAATTTTTATTTTATTTACATCTACTTAATTTATTAGTTCTCAACAATTATGTTTAGATTACCCATGAAAACTTCATGAGACATTGGACAAAATCAAAGTATCACATAAAATGTTTATAATTCTAAAAATGGTCTTTCTGCATTAATTAAATCAACAACTTAAATTAACTTTAATACCAAATATTTATCCAGAACACATATGCATATATAAACAACTGCAACCAAAGACCAGATAGTTTTGTTTTAACATTTAAGCCATGAGAAATGTAGAACAATGCAAAACTCACTAGTTTATAAATAACAGGTGAGATCAATTAGGTTGACTTGTTCAGATGACTAAAGCTTTTACTACTTGTGAAAAAGACTTTTAAGACTTCTATTTGTCCTTGACAAACAATTTTTAAGGATGTTTGCAATTGGGTGGCTTGATTTAGAATAGGGAACCTATTTTTCTTTTCATGCAACTAAAAATCTCTCCTTAACCATTTTTTTCCTTTGGTTTCAGGCACAGGCTCAGGAAACTGTAGACTTTTACATTCCTGATTATTTGTAAGAGGGCCTGGGGAGTTGCTGAGGAGGCCTAAAAATTTCCATCAGACTTTGAATATTAGCTTTCAATTCTGCCAAATTTTTTATTATAGAGTTATTAATTTTTTTAAAACATCAGTTATATTTCAGACAGGACAAACAGTAAGAAATGGTTTTGAAGCCCTGCTCAGATGGCAAAACAATTTTATAGGATCCATTTAGAACACTTTTTGAAGTTGTTTTGTCTGTTAGAAGCTTCAGCATGTCAATGGAAGAATGAATTCCATTGTCTCTCAGAGATTGGCAATCCTCTATAGGGGAAGGGGCAGGGGCAGGGGAGGTTCTTAAGGTGAATTTAACTAAAACAAAGGTTTGCCAGAATGGCCATTAGAGGTTTAAATTATTTTGGCTAAGTCGGTCCATTTTATTAAAAAGGCACAAGAGGGGGAACCAGATTGTTTATACATGTAACCAGCCTGAGTTCCCAAGGAAAAGATTTAAGATGAAGGTCCCATGTTAAAGAAAAATTGCCCCAAGAGTTGGCATAGTGGGACAAAAAGACAAAGAAGTGCCAAGTGTAAGTTCCAGGCAATTTTCTGTGCTTCTGACCCACTGACTACAGCTGGCCCTGTTGCAAGCTGCGGATAAATTCCTGTGCTTCTGGCCTGCTGTGGGGAATCCCCAATCTAGACTGGCTGCCAAATTTATGCTGATTTTGTCACCTTAGCTGTAGGACCCCAGCTGTTGAAATCTTGTGTACTTATCTTTCCATTTCAGTTTGAGATAAACAAAAAAGAAGGAAGGGGGCTAGAACAACAAAAAACTGACCAGAGCTGGCCTGAACCAAGATGGCATTGAATCTGACCTCCAGAAGACCTTGAACCTTATTATGCCCTAATTATAATATATTAGAATACTAACAGACACACCCACTAGTGGCATGACAGATTCAGCTGTGACCATATAAGGAAAGGAGTGAGGTGGTGCCTGAATTCCAAGAAGAGACCAGCCCATTACAAGAAAATTAAGGCATATACCTCCTCCTCATTATGTTACTCCTATGACAATCTTCCCCAGATTTCTTTAGAAAGAAAAGGGAAGGGTTTACAGGAACAAATATAGAGGACACATGGACAAAAACTAAGGGGGTTGGAAATGGGAGGGAGGAGGGGAGGGATGGGTGGGTGGGCTGGAATGGGAATAAAGGATAGAAACTGTATTGAATAATGACTAAAATAAAAAAAAAGAAAAAACAAAGAAAAGTTGATCTGTGAGTTTAATTCCTGTATTTCCATTCTTTGACTATTAAATACAGCTTGTGCTGCTGAATGTTCAGCTTCAGTTTCATTTTTGGCTAGGTGACACTGAAAGAGAAAGAACCTTTTAGAAGGACAAAGGGTCATTTCAGGGGATTGGGTTTCCACATTAGGGGCCTATACCATCTAAATTGGTAACAATATGGGCACCTTCCAGATGGCAGGGTCCGAAGAGAATATTCTCATAGGTCAAACCTCAACTCTCAAAAATAAAGAAAAACTTCATTTGATTCAAACCCCAGTAAATTTCCTTCTTATGACAAAAATGACATAGAAAACAAAGAAAAGAAATGAAAGAGTATGCAACAAAAATGAGAACTTACCCACCTGGGGAAAAGAAAACTCCAATGAACTGCTAACCCCCAGGGCACTTCTTACAAGTATCAGAGCCATGAAAGTAACCACTTCTGAAGGTCACTTCATAATACTCAAGGGAAGAATCCATCAAGAAGACATAAACATTGTAAATATATATACACCCAACATAGGAGCACCCATATACATAAAGAAAATCTTAGAGGACTTCAAGAAAGATATTGACAGCAACACAATTATAGTGGGGGATTTTAATACCCCACTGTCAAAAATAGGCAGATCTTCCAAAAAAAATATCAATAAAGATATTATGGCATTGAACAATGAATGCCCTAGATGAAATGGACTTACCTGATATATATAGAGAGCTCTCCACCCCAAAGAAGCAAAATACACATTCTTTTCAAATACATATGGAACATTTTCAAAGATAGTACACATGATAGGACACAAAACAAGCCTCAACAAATTCAAGAAAATTGAATTCATATCAAGCAGTTTCTCTGACCACAAGGAACTAAAACTAGAAACCAACCTCAAGGAAAAAACCCCAAAACACTCAAACTCATGGAGATTTAATAGCATGCTATTAAACAATGACTGGGTCAAGAATGAGATTAGGGAAAAAATAAAACAGTTTCTGGAAACAAATAAACATAAACTCACAATGATCCAAAACTTATGGGACACAGCAAAGGCAGTCCTGAGAGGGAAGTTCATAGCGATACAGGCCTACCTAAAAAAGATAGAAACATTTCAAACAAACAACCTGACTCTACATCTACAAGAACTAGAGGATCAACAACAAAGACAGCCCAGAGCAAGTAGAAGGAAGGAAATAACCAAGATCAGAGAGAATTAAATGACAAAAAGACTAAAAGCACAATTCTAAGGATCAATGAATCCAGGAGCTGGTTCTTTGAAAAGATAAACAAAATCGTCAAGCCTTTAAGCAGGCTCATCAAGAAAAAAAAGAAAGGACCCAAATAAACACAATCAGAAATGAAAGAGGAGAGATTACAAGTGACACCACAGAAATACAAAGGATTCTAAGAAATTACTATGAACTACTATATGCCAAGAAAGTTGAAAACCTAGAGGAAATAAACAAATTTCTAGAAAAATATAATCTTCCAAAACTCAATGAAGAAGCAGAAAACCTGAAAGCAGACCAATAACAGCAGATGAAATTGAAACAGTGATCAAAAAGCTTCCGACACACAAAAGCTGTGGACCAGATGGCTTCACAGGAGAATTTTACAAGCATTTAAGGGAGAACCTACCCCATCCTCCACAGATTATTTAAAAAAATTCAAGAACATGTAAGACTCCCAAACTCTTTTTTATGAAGCCAGCATCATCTTAATCCCAAAACCAGATAAAGACATAACAAAGAAAGAAAACTTCAGGCCAATATCGCTGATAAATATAGATGCTAAAATCCTCAACAAAATACTAGCAACCGCATCCAGCAATACATCAAAAAGATTATATACCATGATCAGGTGGGATTCATCCCAAGGATGCAAAAATGGTACAATATTTGCAAATCAATAAACATAATACACCACATAAACAAAATAAAAGACAAAAATCACATGATCATAGATCAATAGATACAGAAAAAGAATTTGGTAAGGTACAGAACCCATTTATGATAAAAAACACTCAGCAAACTGGGAATAGAGAGAGCATTCCTCAACATAATAAAGGCCATATACAAGAAACTTACAACCAACATCATACTCAATGGGCAAAAACTTAGAGCTTTCCCACTAAGATCAGGAACAAGACAAGGCTGTCCACTTTCACCACTTCTATTCAACATAGTACTGGAAGTCTTAGCCACAGCGATCAGACAAGAAAAGGAAATAAAAGGCATCCAAATTGGAAAGGAGGAAACAAAACTGTCACTGTTTGCAGATGACATGATAGTGTACATAGAAAATCCTATAGACTCCACCAAAAAAACTACTTGATCTAAAAAATGAATTTGGCAAAACAGCTGGATACAAAGTCAATACTCAGAAATCAAAGGCATTTTTGTACACCAACACTGAAACATCAGAAACAGAAATCAGGGGAAAAATCCCATTGGATATAGCAACAAGAAAAATAAAGTACCTAGGTATAAACCTAACCTAGGAGGTAAAAGATCTGTACTCAGAAAACTATACAATGCTGAAGAAAGAAATTAAGGAAGACACAAACAAATGGAAGAATGTACCATGCTCATGGATTGGAAGAATTAACATCATCAAAATGGCCATACTACCTAAAGCTATTTATAGACTAAGTGCAATACCTATTAAATTACCAGTGACATATTTCACAGATATAGAACAAAATTTCAGAAATTTATATGCAACCATAAATGACCCCAAATAGCTGTAGCAATCTTGAGAAAGAAGCACAAAGCAGGAGGGATCACAATACCTGATATCAAAATGTCTTACAAGGCCACTGTAAACAAAACAGCCTGGTACAGGCATAAAAACAGGCACATAGACCAATGGAACAGAACAGAGAGCCCAGAAATAAACCCAAGTCTCTATGGTCAATTAGTATTTGACAAAAGGGGAAGAAGCATAAAATGGAGTAAAAATAGCCTCTTCAACAAATGGTCTTGGAAGATCTGGACAGCTACATGAAAAAAAATGAAACCTGATCACCAACTTACACCATACACAAAAATAAATTCAAGGTGGATAAAAGACTTAAATATAAATTGTAACACCATAAAAGTCCTACAGGAAAACATTGGCAGGAAAATCTCAGACATTCCACGTAGCAACATCTTCACGGATATATCCTCTAAAGCAAGGGACATAAAGGAAAGAATAAACAAATGGGACCTCATCCAATTAAAGAGCTTCTGCATGGCTAAAGAAAACAGCATTAAAATGAAAACAGAACCAACTATATGGGAAAGCATACTTGCTAATGATACCTCGGACAAGGGTTTGATCTGAAAATATATATAAAGATCTCTCCAGGAAGAGAAAAACCCAATTAAAAAATGGGCAAAAGACATGAACAGACACTTCTCCAAGGAGGACATACAGAGGGTCCAGAGACATATGAAAAGATGCTCAGCATCACTAGCCATCAGAAAGATGCAGATTAAAACCACAATGAGGTACCACCTGACACTGGTTAGAGTGGCCATCATATACAAATCAACAAGTGTTGGAGAGGATGTGGAGAAAAGGGAACCCTAGTGCACTGTTGGTGGGAATGCAGACTGGTCCAGTCACTGTGGAAAAAAGTATGGAATTTCTTCAGAAAACTAAAAATGGAACTGCCTTTTGATCCAGCAATTCCACTGGTGCGATTATAACCTAAGAGCCCTGAAACACCAATCCAAAAGAACCTATGCACCCCAATGTTCATAGCAGCACAATTTACAATGGCCAAGTGCTGAAAGCAACCTAAGTGCCCATCAGTAAATTAGTGGATCAAAAAACTGGTACATTCACATAATGGAATTTTATGCAGCAGAGAGAAAGAAGGAGCTTATATCCTTTGCGACAGCATGGATGGAACTGGAGAGCATTGTGCGAAGTGAAATAAGACAGGTGGTGAGGGACAAATACCATATGATCTCACCTTTAACTGGAACATATCAACAAAAGAGAAAAGCAAACAAAATATAACCAGAGACACTGAAATTAAGAACAATCTAACAATAGCCAGAGGGGAGGGGGGAAAGGACAGTGAGTAGAAGGGTTTTCAGGAACTACTATAAAGGACACATGGACAAAACCAAGGGGGAGGGTAGAAGGAACAGAGGGAGGTAGGTTTGGCTGGGGTTGGGGGAAGTGGTGGGGAGAAAATGCAGACAACTGTAATTGAACAACAGTAAACTGATTTAGAAAAAGAACTTAAAAGAAAGAAACTCCTGAGAAAAAAAATTCTTCATGCTGTACCAAGTCCAAGTTGTTCAGACCCCAGGAACCTCTTACAAGCTTAAGAGCTGTAAAGGAAGATCCTTCTGGGAGTGAGGAGGAAATCCTCTATGTGGTGGCAAATTTTTGAGGCAGTATCTGCACATGGGCACTGGGATAATCATCCCTGGCCCAACCACTCTACCTACCCCCACTACCCCCTCTAATCTCAAAAAGAGACACTTGACCTCAACCAAAGGAAGGGTAGCCGGGAGCCTAAGAGAAATTTACAATTTAGGAGGCAGCAGTTTTTGGAAGCAGGAATGCAAAAGAGGCTTTGTAAGTACCATCCATAGTTCCAGGAGATGGTGGTCTGCCAAAAATTAAACTTCTTGAGATCCCATCAGCTATATTCACTTAACAATAAAAGGCCAATGTGAGAGGCAACAATCATTTATTTGAGATCAAGAAGAATAGCTATTCTGAGAAGACTGATTCAGACAGAAACCTAGTATTCTGATTATGATCTAAAAGCAAGACATATTAATGAGAAAAAGGAAGAGAAATAATTATATGAAGAGAAGGAAGGCATTTCTATAGATGCAAATAAGCTGTTTTTCTTTTTGAAGCTATTCATGGTGGTGCTGTTTCTAAAGAATGCCTTAGATTTTTAGTCCTGTAGTCAGGGTGCCTTCTTTCCTGTTAACAGCAAAAAGTTGTTTGAAATACAGTGTTGCTTTGGCCCAGTCCAAAAGTTATTTTTTGCCAGTTCAAACATTCCAAAGCTTTGAGGAGTAAGACATTCAAGGCAATTCCTCTGGGATGGCAGCTCTGACTCCATTTTTAAAAGGCTCCATTCATATAATTTTTTACAATATATTAGAATTTTTAACCTCTAAAAACCTTAATTTCTAGTAAAAGCTAAGAAGTGAGCAATTGTAAACTGTCTTTTACATTAGCATTCTATGGCTTGGCATATGTATACCTTTTACAATTTCTAGAAAGATGTGCTTTTCATGGAAAGTTCCTCAGTGCGGCATAGAACATGTTTACAAATAGATCCAATTTTATATTTAGTTTTTCTGCAATAGAAAGCCAAAAGCACATAAACCTAGGTTTAGTAATTAATGTTTTAGTATTTTTCTATTTAAGGATAATCTAGATATTTAATAACTTTCCATCATTTAATTTAGCAAAACTCTTAACACTTAATATTACCAACAGACTTGGGAAACTATTTTTAAAACTGTAAAACATAGTTTGCTAGAAAATCCACTTAAAAACTCTTATTCCATTTAACATGAATTTAATTTACTTGTTTTCAACAATTCTGTTTAGATTACTTATGAAATTTTATCATACCAAGTCATTTTTCTTATTGAAAAATTTTGTAACAAAGGTAACATGAATTTGACTATCAAAACCAGGTAGAAAAAAGTTGTTTATCAGTACTGTATTCAATGTTGATAACTCAAAAGATAGGCCTATTTTAATTAAATCAACACACTTTAATTAACTTTTATTTATTAAAGAGTAATCTTAGATCATGTAAACTTGAAAAGTATTTGGGTTAATCTCTATATTTCTGAGTTTTAAAATACCAATCCTTACAAGTTCTTGCTTTCAAAAACAGTTAATTTTAATGATACTACCAGGGGTAGAAAAATACCTCACATTTACAACACATACAGACAGACACACAGACATAAACAGAGACCTTTTAATTTTTATTTGTGGAAAAGACAGCCAAGATGCAATTCCACTGCTGGGACTATATCCTAAGAACCCTGAAACACCAATCCAAAAGAACCTATGCACCCCAATGTTTATAGCAGCACAATTTACAATAGCAAAGTGCTAGAAGCAACCCAGGTGCCCATCAGTAAATGAATGGATCAAAAAACTATGGTGCATTTACACAATGGAATACTATGCAGCAGAAAGAAAGAAGGAGCTCACACCCTTTGCAACAGCATGGATGGAGCTGGAAAGCATTATGCTAAGGGAAACAAGCCAGGCATTGAAAGACAAATACCATATGATCTCACCTTTAACAGGAACCTAGACAACAAAACAAAGAAACAAGTAAAATATAACAAAAGAAACTGAAATAGAGGACAGGTAGTCAGTGCCCAGAGGGGAGAGGGGAGGGAATTTTAGGGGAGAAGGGAAGGGTTTACAGGAACAAATATAGAGGACACATGGACAAAACTAGGGGTGTTGGAAAGGGGAGGGAGGAGGGGAGGAATGGGTGGGTGGGCTGGAATGGGAATAAAGGATAGAAACTGTACTGAATAAACTAAAATAAAAAGTAAAAAAAAAAAGAAAAGACAGCCAAGATTTCTCATATGCCCAAAGTCCAAATATTTTCTACCTTATCTTTTTTCATGGTGAGAAACATTTGCACTTTGAAGAATGGCTCTTAGGTCCTACAGAAGATGAGGGTAGACAATCTGTATTACAAAGACATTGAGAAAATATTAGAGATTTCTACAAGATAATGTTTTTGGGGCATATTTGTAGAACAATTATGTCTTCAATGTTCTAATATCTACAAAAAGTTTGATATAAGTAACAGAGGTTTTAGTGAGTAACAAAAACTACTGACAAAGCATCTACCTATTATAGAGAAACATACGAGAATGTTTAGCTGAGGGAAGGAGGCCTAAAAAATTCCTGGAAGACTCTTAATATCAGTTTCCAATTTTGTAAAATATTTTATCATGAAGTTATTAAATCTTTTCAAATGTCAAGTTTTGGTTGGAACAAACAGTAAAGATTTCTGGCAGTATTAAACAACTCACTAATTTTAATTTTAGTTTCCCCTACTCTTTAGGAGAATAATGTATTAGTTTACTAAAAAAATCCTTGAGTTTTGTGAACTCTGGGATGAGCGTATATGGCGCATTTTAAGTTGATGTTGAAGAATTTGAACAAGGCTTTTGAGAACAATCTCATTTCCAATGTTCCCATTTATTACATGTGAGACATCAATTTCTGGGCCAGTTTTTGGTATTGAACCCTTAGGAGAGTGTGATGGGGAAGTCTGAGGTGTTATTTTGAGTCTCTGGCCCTGAAGTTCCTGTGGCTGTAAGGTTACCAGCTTGGCAGGATTTTGTTTGTAACCCTGCTCCAGTGTCCTTTCAAAATGCTCATCTATAGTCACAAGTTTTGTCAGGCCTGTAGTCACCTCACTGTATGGCTTGTAAAAAATTAGTTGCAACTTTGTGAGCTCTTTCTGGTCAAAGATCTCAAATATTATCTTCAGGGTTTTGTCATCTTGCTTCCTGCATCCATTTTGGGCTTCCCCAGGTTCTACCAACTAGTGTACAAGCAGATAAAGATCTAACAGCCCAGGGTTGTAGACCCTGATAATAACTCTAAATTCTTCAAAACATTTTTGGGGTTCCTCATTAGGTTTAGAAAATTCTTTAACTATAGTTTGCATCAACTGTTCAGTCTTTGACCAAGGGATAAAGGACACCAGAGGTGGTTTGTCTGCGACCTCAGGCAGTTTTATCATAAATATTACTGTTTAAGAGTCTTCAGAGAGGAAAATCAGTTTAGACATAGATTTAGTAAAACATGACTACTCAAGTGATAAAGGAAGTGGGGAGCAATAAGGGTCATAGCTATAGTCAAGTGCATCCCACTGTCTTTTGTCTTAAGCAACTTTCATGCCCTTAATTTTTAATGACATTTTCAATACAGCTATTTTTGAAGTTTGAAAACTTTTGTAAGTTTCTGCATACTAATTAAAATAAGTGTCTCATTCTGTTTACTCATTTGGGAATGAGTACTTTGAAATGTACTTTTTAAGTGATTTTGTTTAACTGGAACACTCCTCACATGGTCACTGCAACTCTAGTCTGTCTCCAGTAAGATTTTGCCACATTTGCAAATATTTGTACCTCTGGGACCACAGATTTTAGACCAAAAATAAGCAGTTGTGCAAAAAATTGTCACACTCAATTCTGCATTTTAAGGATTCTATTATTTTTATCTAGGCCTTTGATTCTCTCAGAGACAAACTAATATCTAAGCAATTTGGATTCCAAAATTTTATTTTTTCTATAGCTTTTACCACATGTTCACATTAACAGTTTCTGTAACTGAAGAAACAGAACTTTGGACATCAGCATTCACCAACAGACTAGGAACTGGGGGCAAGATTGATTGAACCAGCAGACCTCAAAGAATGATATCTGTAGACTGATTTCAAATAAATGGAGAATTGCGACTGCCACTGGCAGTTCCCAACATGGAATCTGGGGAAGAATTTCAAACAAATGAAGAATTGCAGACTAAACTCAGCAATTCCCAACATGGAATCCAGAAGCACAGTTCAAGGTTGGATTTAGCTGTTACTGAAGACCAGATAATAGAAGACCCTGTACACATCATCAGAAATCTCCAGGATATGCCCTGGCTGGCGTAGCTCAGTGGATTGAGCGTGGGCTGCGAACCAAAGCATCGCAGGTTCAATTCCCAGTCAGGGCACATGCCTGGGTTGCAGACCAGGTCCCCAGTGGGGACCACATGAGAGGCAACCACACATTGATGTTTCTCTCTCTCCTTCTCCTGCTCTTCCCCTCTCTAAAAATAAGTAAATAAAATATTTTAAGAAAAAAAAAAAAGAAATCTCCAGTATAGACTGAACTAGCAGGTTCCAGGATGTAAGGACTGTGGGCTGAGACCTGGGAAAAAACTAAACCAGCAAACTCCACTAAATAATGGCTGCAGACTAGAATTGAGGAAATAATTCAATGTAGAATTGCAGATTGAACTAAGGGGTAGTGACGTTTGGTTACTAATAGAATCATCCACCAACTCCAAGCTGACCTGCTAGGCCTTGGAGTAGAAATCCAATTAGACTGGGATTTCAAATGCAAAGAGGGGATGAAACTCAAACTGCAAAGGACTTACTAACAGATTTCAGAAATTGTGAGAAAGCCAGTGAATTTAAAATGAGGTTCACAGGCTCTAAGCCTGAGATTCTTGTTGTCTCCAAATGCCATCAGAAGTTTGCTTCAATCCCTCTGCTGACACCAATCTGTTAAAATAGAAGGTTTTTTAATAGGGAAAGGATAGAGTATTTGAGCTGTTAACAAAAGGATAAAAACGAATTATTTTTAGACAAGGACATCTTTTGGGGAGAAGAAAATGACAAGGGTTTTTGACTGTGCAGATTGCCTATTCTTTCCATGGGTAATAAAGAGGGCCCATGTGACAGAGTACCTCAATGGTGTTGACCAGAAAATTCCAGACTGGTTGATTAAGATTACATTTTTTGTAGAGATTGAAACAGCAATTAGTTTAGTCCCAAATCTAGGTTTGGTATCATAGACTTTAGCAAAAGTAACATCATTGTGAGACTGTAATTTTCTCTTTAACAAATTCAAATGTCTAGCTTTCAACAACAAAAACACAAAATCACAAGATGTACAAAGAAATAGAAAAATATGAGCAATGTAAATAAACAAAGTAAATGGAAGAAAACATCCTTGATGAAGCCCCAATGTGGGAATTACTATACAAAGAGTCTAAAACAATTGTCTTAAAGATGCTCAAATTCCTAAAGGAAGACAAAGACATAGAAAGTGATAGAAAAGCAATATATGGTTGGGCGGGATGGGTGAGTGGGCTGGAATGGGAGTAAAAGATTGAAACTGTACTGAATAATCTAAAATAAAAAAAAAAGAAAAGCAATATATAAACAAAATGAGAATACTAATATAATGATAGAAAATATAAAGACAAGCCAAAAATAAATTCTTGAGCTGAAGAGTAAAATAAATGAAATTTTAAAAATCCACTAGAAGGGTTCAAAATCATATTTGAGCTAGCTGAAGATAGAATCAGCAACCTGGAAGATCTAATCATTGAGATTACTATGCCTGAACATAAAAAAGAATGAAGAAAAGGAAATAGAGTTGAAGGGATTCGTAGGGTACTACCAAGTGGAGAAATGCACACATTGTGGGAATACCAGAAGGAGAAGAGGCAGGGCATAAAGAATATTTAAAGACATAATGGCTGAAAATGTCCTAAACTTGATAAAATACCAATTCTACAAATCCAAGAAGCTCAACAAGCAATAGCATAGTCAAACAGACTCTTAGTGATATACATTGTATCAAGTTGTCAAAAGACAAAGACAATGATAGAATCTTGAAGGCAGCAAAAGAGAAGTGACATGTCACATACAAAGGATTCTTAATATGATTTCACTTTATCTCTCATCAGAACATTGGAGACCAGAAGGCCATAATGTTGATATATTTGAAGCGCTGAAAAGAAAACTGTCAACTAAGAATTCAACATCCAGCAACACTGTCCTTCAGAAATGAGGAAGAAATTAAAGCATTCCCAGATAAAGAAAAGCTGAGGAAGGTAAAGAAAAGTTGTGGCCACTAAATGAAACTAGACAGTAACTCTAAATCATATGAAGAAATTAAGCTTTTCTATAAAGTTAAATATAGGGGCTATTATAAAAGTTAATATTATTGTAATTTTTGTTTGTAACTCCATTTTTTATTTTGTACAAAATGACAATTGCATCTAAAAATCAATTAATCTATGTTGTTGGGTACACAATGTATAAAAATGTAATATGTGACATCATAACAGAAAGGAGGACAGAACACAATAGGAGCAGGGGTTTTGTATGCTATTAAAGTTAAACTGGTGCCCTGGTCAGCATGGCTCAGTTGGTTGGAACATCATCTCATAACTGAAGGGTTGTGGGTTTGATTTCCAGTTAAGGCACATACCTAGATGGCGAGTTCAATTCCAGGTCCAAGCATGAATAGGAGGCAACCAATTGATGTTTCTCTTCCACATCGATGTTTCTCTCTCCCATTCTCTCTCCTTTCCTCTCTTTCTAAAACAATGAAAAAAATGTCTTCAGGTGAGGATAAAAAAATGAGTAAAGTTAAATTTGGTATAAATTTAAATTAGGTTGTTATAACCTTAGGATATTAAATAAAATCCCCATGAAACCACAAAGAACATATTTATAGAATTTACACTTAAGGAAATGACAAGAGAGTTAAAATGTTTCACTACAAAAAATCAACTAAACACAAAGAAGGAGGCAATGGAAGAAATATGACACAAAAAACTATAAATAATGTAGAAAACAAGTAGCAAATTGGCAGAAATAAGTTTCTCCTTATCAGTAATTACTTTAAATATGAATCAATTAAATTTTCCAATCAAAACACAGAGTTTGGCAGAATGAATTTTTCAAAACCCATGATTTAACTTTATGCTATCTGTGAGTGACTCATTTTAGATTCAAAGACAAAAGTGAAAGGATGGAAAAAAGTATTCTATCAAAACAGTCAAGAGTCAATTAAGGAGGGGAATACATTCTCAGAAATGTATTTTTGGGCAGTTTTGTCACTGTGCAAACATAGTAGAGTGTACCTATACAAACCCAGGTAGTATAGTCTACTACCTACCTAGGCTATATGATATATGATATGGCCTATTTCTCCTGGGCTACCAGATTGTACAGCATGTTACTGCGCAAAACTACATGAGATTAAATCTAGCACACAAAAAATAATGTAATCAAGAGATGCAGTAAACACACAATGTATGAAGTTACTGCTGGCATAACACTGCATAGTGTTTTATAGCACACTTTTTCTTTTTTTTCTTTACTATTTTTAAAAATTTTTATTTTAATTGTTGTTCAAGTACAATTTTCTATCTTTTACTCCCATCCCAGCCCACCCCTCAAGCCCTCCCCACCTCCCTCCCATTTCCCCCCACACCTTGTTTTTGTCCATGTGTCCTTTATACTAGTTCCTGTAAACCCTTCCTCTTTCCCCCTGAAATTCCCTCCCCTCTCCCCTCTGGTCCCTGTCAACCTGTCCTCTATATCAGTGTCTTTTGTTATATTTTGCTTGTTTCTTTGTTTTGTTATTTAGGTTCCTGTTAAAGGTGAGATCATATGGTATTTGTCTTTTACCGCCTGGCTTATTTTGCTTAGCATAATGCTTTCCAGTTCCATCCATGCTGTCACAAAGGGTAGGAGCTCCTTCTTTCTTTCAGCTGCATAGTATTCCCTTGTGTAAATGTACCATAGTGTTTTGACCCATTCATTTACTGATGGGCACCTAGGTTGCTTCCAAAACTTGGCTATTATAAATTGTGCTGCTATGAACATTGGGGTGCATAGGTTCTTTTGGATTGGTATAGCACACTTTTTCATAAGTAGAAAGAATACATGCTAAAATAACATTTAAAAGTATAGTATAGTAAATATATAAACAAGTAACATAGTCATTTATTATCATTTTCAAATATTATGTACTGTATGTAGTTGTATGTGCTATACTTTTATATGAGTGGCAGAACAGTAGGTTTGTTTCTACCGGGTTCACCACAAACACATGAGCATTGCACTATGATATTATGATGGCTATGACATCACTAGGTAATAGGAATTTTTCAGGTCCATTATAATCTTATGAGACCACTGTTAGTCTGTCATTGACTGAAACAGTGTCATGCAATGCATAGCTGTAATAACCAAAATAGACATGAAGTGAAGTGAATATACTAATATCAGACAAAACAGACTTTAAATCAGAAAAAAATTACAAAAAACAGAGAAGGACATTACATATTAATAAAAGTTTCAAGAAAGAAAAAGATACAACAATTATAAACATTTAAAGACTTAATACAAACCTTCCCAATATACAAAGCAAAAATGGACAGCATTGAAGAGACAATTTTACAATAATGGTTGGAGACTCTAATATGCCACTTTCAACTATGGATAGAATAACCAGGTAGAAGAAGGACAGGTAAGGAAATAGAGGACTTGGACAATATAGTAAACCCATTAGATCTAGCAGACATACATAGAAAGTGTAGCCAACAGCATCAGAATGGACATTCTTCTTAAGTGTGCACGAGACCTTCTCCAGGATGCACAGTATGTTAGACCACAAAACAAGTCTCAACAGATTTTATAAGATAGATATCATACAAAGTAGCTCCTCTAATGTTAATGAGATGTAGTTAGAAATCAATAACAGAAGGAATACCTGAAAATTCACAAACACGTGAAAATTAAACAATATGCTTTTAAGTAACCAATGGGTCAAAGAAGAAATCACAAGGGAAATTAGAAAATACTTAGAGGTGAATGAAAACAAAAGTGGAACATACCAAAATGTATGTACAGTTACAAATGATTAAAGTAAATATTATGTGATATATATTTTATCACAATAAAAAAAATGCAAGTCATATTGGCCAGAATGGACTGACACCACTCCTTGCTGTGTAGCAGACCCTTACACACAGTGGATCTGGAGAATGGGCATTTATCTTCACCCTTTTCTCCACCCTCAAGCCTTGTCCCTGCCCCACTGTTCTCAAAAACTCAGAGTTCAGAGGGATGCTGCCTTTGTGGAGAGAGTTAATTCACTAGCTATTCAGTGTCATGTGACTCCCTAGGGAACCCAAGAAATGAATGGAGTAATTGGAAACTAAAAAACAGAACTGGGTTCCTGTGAAAGAAGACACAGGGCTAGAATGATCCTTAGGTTTCTCTTCTCCTTCTGACTTTCATTTCTGGAGACTGCTAGCAGTGAGCCTCTGGCACTGAGAGGGCTGAATGGGCATGTGACCTGGAAACACAGAGTGAAGAAGGGTTCACTTGTAATTTCATGGAGTTCCAGAAAGCACTTAGAGAACTTTGAGAAGGAGGAGAGTAGTGAGCAACTGAAAGATGAAGAGGCAGATAATACACATGATTGCTGCATATATCATGGTGGACACATGGATGCACAGATCCAAATAATTCTGTGTTATTATTGTTTCCATGTTGGCTGAAGCAGGGGTGACAAATGGCCCCCTGGGGACAGAATAATGTAGTCAGGCTGAAGTCAGGAGGGGTGAAATCAGTGCTCAACTTGACTGTTTCCCCTGAGCTAAGTTCACATGCAAGTGGAGAGGGAGGGCTTTCCCAGGTCAGTACATTTATAACTATTGAAACTGTGCCACATTCTTGGTCAGGATTGCTTAAGTGGACATTTATGGGCTTGGGGGCTGGCCAGCACCCATTTTCCCTCCCTAAACCATCCCAATTTCCTATACCAATATTACTCTTCCTTATTGTCTGTCATTCAGTCCCCCATAGTTATAATCAGAGGCTCTGCAGTAATCCAGCCAAGGGGTAGGCACACAAAACTAGGTCAATTACATGATCCTTTTCTGGTATTTGATTGTAAGCAGAGGGACAATAGCCTAAAATAGCTGGTGTTTTGGTCCTTCCTAGCAATGTTGTTTGGAACTGGCCATTCCTGCTACCTTAAACCCTCTAACATGGCCTCCTTTTCTTAGCCCAGTTCTTTTTTCTAATGTGGAAGTCCCCAACATTCTTCCAAAACATTTTTCCTTGCTAAGTTGGCTAGATTTGGTTTCTATTGTATATAAATAAATAACCTAGGCTCCCCAGCTCTGTACAAAGGGCTTCCAGGGCCATCTTCTGACCATCTTTCTGCTCATATCTCAGGTCTGTGTGCTTGTCATTCCAGATTCCCAGTGATGGGGTAAGGTACCTTCTGTAACAGTGTTAGCCTCTTGGGACTCAACAAGCCAGAACTCAGTCCGGGGGGAGATGAGACACACAGTTTTCAGAAGTCATGTGGCTAATTTACTCCCAAATAACCCAATTCACTTCCCAACTCAAAATCTAATAACTATTGATCCTTTTTTGGCAGTTGTCCATCTTACCTATTTCTGAAAGAAACAACTTTTTCAATAGTAAAATAGCACCAAGCAAACTTTTTGAACACAGAACAACAGTCAACTGTCAGTGAGTAATGTTCCTCTTAGAGTCCCTAAGAAAGGACTCAGAGGCAGAAACCTTCTCTCTGGCAGCTCATAACTTGGTATCAAGTGGAGAATGCTCAAAAAACCCTAGGTGAGGTATTTTCTGTTTAGTTATTACTGACTTGTGTTTGGATCCCCTTTCAATGTTTAAAGTCTTTCCCACCTTTAGAGATTTAATGGGAGGCAGAAACCATGCGCTCTCTACTCAAGAGGCTGAAGAATCTAGTTCTTGAGTTTCCAGATTCACTTGCAGCTAGGGTTGGGCACGTAGCCAACTGGACACACCAGAGAAGGGGCAGCAGCTATGGCAATGCCAAGGGTCCTATGTCAGCCCTTCCAGGTAGCAGGAGATGGGTCCTCACTGAATGGGTTCTGTGCACAATTTCAGTTCTGGCCTGGTATCCCTGTCCCTTATTTTTTTCCAATTCTGATTCAGTAGTCTTATCAGCAATTCTGTGAGCCCCCAGTAGTCTTCTAGTAATTTCCTTCTCAGCTAGATTTCCTTTTTGGTTGCTTACAATGACTATTGCACACTTGTGCAGAGAGCAAGAGGTACAGTCAGCAATCCAGACCTTCAGGAAGACAAGGTGTTTAGATTTTGGGAGAATAATAAGATTCAAGTGCCTTTTTTTGTTTGGCAAATAAGAGTCTCTGGAATTGTGCCAGCACCTCCCCCCTGGGTAATTTCTTACTGCCTTCTCCTCTACCTACCCATGTTTCTCTGGTCATCCTGAAAAACTACAGTTTACTAAGGCTGTTTTTTCTTCTTAAAGACTTTATCACTCCTAAATCCCATCTGATGAATGATTGTCAGTCAGCTTAAGGGCACCTTTTCTATGAAGTCTACTGTTAAGTAGAAGTGACCCCACATACACATGTTCCACTCACCTTTTCAATGCATATTCTGCACAGAGATTCGTCAAGAGCACAAATAACTTCATAGCAGTTTGGTTTATTGGTCTCCTCCATAAACTGTAAGATCCCCAAGAGCAGGAACCACACATTATGATTTCTTTAATAGCACTTTCAACAAGAATGAGGAAATGACTGGGAAACATGCAGATGCTGAGAGGCAGATCTACACAGCATTCCAGTGGCGCCAGGAACTGGGTGTGTCCCCAAGAGATATGTGGAAGAAGACAGGAGGAAAAGGCAAACCTGAAGCTCTTTTATTTTCTTATGGACTCTGTTAGATTGGATCACAAAGAATAGAGATCCAGAAAGGTTTTGTGAGAGACTGTGCTTTATTTTTATTCAGCACAAAAAATATCTGGGAAGATTGTAAGGAATTTTATGGTCAATTCCATCTGAGAAATTAAGGGTATGCATAATGGCATTTCTAGCCATCTGAAGTCAAACTCTGCCCTTCCCACCATTTTGATCACTTTTGAATGAGAAGATGTGTAATAAGCAATAAAATCTTGACCCCTTCATCATTTGGTCTGACCCTTTGTACTTCCTTCTAGATGAGGCTGAACTCTGGGTGTACATGATTCCAAGAACTGTGCCGAGTATGGTAAAACTATCTAAAACACAAATGCAAGGGATTATATTATTAGTCTACAAAGTTCCCAAGCTATTATTATTTCGTTGTGTCATTTCTGATCACAGAGGGGAGCTAACTAATGGTGATTGTGCAAACTGAATACAAATAAGAAGGGAAGCAAAGTCCTGATGCAGTGTTTTTCAGGGCTGGGTGGAGGGAACTGAAGTAACCACATTTCCGTAGACTTGCTTTCAAATAGTTGGTTTTATAGAATCACTTCACTAGGACAAGGAAGTGAACATTTACATTTTGGGCATTTACAAGGGTTCATTCTTCACAACAATCCCCTTTAAATGTAAAATCATTGTTGCTTTTTTCCAGATAAAGAAACTGAGGCCCAGGGCCATTAAAAGATATCTATTGAAGGTCATACACCCAGGTCCATCTGACTGCAAAGACCAGAGGTGTCCACTACATGCCCACCAAATACTGAAGTCTTTGGGTACTGAAGGGGACCTGTTATTTAAATAGTGCATTCACGAGAGAGCTTTTCTCTGGAGCAATGGAGCTGATGCCATTCATTGTAAGAAATACAAAGAACCAGGATCTTGTGAGCCCACAGGAAAATTGTGAAATATGTAACAAATATCTTGGATGCCCTTTCTCCTACTTGACGTCCTTGTTTTCCCACTGAAAAAGGCTGTGCACACAGCACTTCCACAGCCAAAATTTACACTAAAGAGGTACAGAATGCACTGTTTCCAAAACATCTTGCAGCATGATCTGTAACAGCAAAAATCTAGAAGGAGTCTGAATAGCCTTCAGTAGGGGACACAATCAATAAATTATAAAATCTTACACAGCCATTAACAAGATAGATCTGATTATGTTAATTAGGAAAGAATTGCATGAGTTATTATAAGGAGAAAGAAAAGAGGGGCAGAATAAATAAATATGATGATTCCAGTGATGCAAATGAAAAAGTATATGCATAGGCACACAATATAATAGGTCATTTAAAAAATAAAAAAGTTTTGAGAAGCAGAATAGTACACAAAGAACTTTCAACAGTGGTTATCTTGAGAAAAGAAACTGAGATGGAGAGGAATAGAATTTTTAAATCATTATATTTTTATTTTTTAGTATTATTATAGTTTTTAAAAATTATTGTTTGAGCCAAGAAGAATAAACAACAACTTTTCTGTTTACTAACAAATAAGGTGGGAAAATGCAGGCATTTTAAATCATCATTTCATAAAAAAATTGCTAACCTTTATGACATATTTATATCCCCTTTGCACTGTCCTAAGTTTTTATGTATTCTAATATATTTAATCCACATGATAGGAAGGCTGTGAAATTGGTATCACTGTTACCTTCATTTTGCAGATAAGAAAATCTGGATCTGAGAAGTTACATAACTTGCCTAAAACTTCATAGCAATTAACTCACAGAGTAAGGATTTGAGCTCAGGCACTCAGGCTCCCAGGTTCAAGCTCATAACTACTGCACACACTGCCTTCTAAAACAGCATAATATATGCATATAAAATAAAAAGGAAAAATTTTTTAAAGGTTAATATCTAAAAAGGAGCAATCTACTGTCCCACACTTCCTCCTTACAAGTAAAACTTTCAAACTCTTCTAGCTATTTCTTCTGATTATTATCTATATTTCTTTTTAAATATATTTTATTGATTATGCTATTACAGTTGTCCCATTTCCCTCCCATTTGCCCCTCCACCTTGCACCCCCCCACCTGCATTCTTCCCCTCCCAGTTCATGTCCATGGGTCATACATATAAGTTCTTTGGCTTCTCCATTTCCTATACTATCCTTAACCTCCCCCTGTCTATTTTGTACCTACAATTTATGCTTCTTATTCCCTGTACCTTTTACACCATTCCCCCCTCCCTCTCTCCCCACTGATAACCCTCCATGCAATCTCCATTTCTGTGATTCTGTTCCTGTTTTAGTTGTTGTCTTAGTTTGTTTTTGTTTTTTTAGGTTCAGCTATTGATAGTTGTGAGTTTGTTGTCATTTTACTGTTCATAGTTTTTGATATTCTTCTCTTCCTTATATGAGTCCCTTTAACATTTCATATAATAAGGACTTGGTGATGATGAATTCCTTTAACTTCACCTTATCTGGGAAGCACTTTACCTGCCCTTCCATTCTAAATGATAGCTTTGCTGGGTAGAGTAATCTTGGATATATGTTCTTGACTTTCATGACTTCAAATACTTCTTTCCACCCCGTCTTGCCTGCAAGGTTTCCTTTGAGAAATCAGCTGGTAGTCTTATGGGAACTCTTTTGTAGGTGACTGTCTCCTTTTCTGTTGCTGCTTTTAAGATTCTCTCCTTCTCTTTTATCTTGGGTAATGTAATGTGCCTTGGTATGAGCTTCCTTGGGTCCAACTTCTCTGGGACTTTCTGAGCTTCCTGGACTTCCTGGAAGTCTATTTCCTTTGCCAGATTGGGGAAGTTCTCCTTCATTATTTTTTCAAATAAGTTTTCAATTTCTTGCTCTTCCTCTTCTCCTTCTGGTACCCCTATAATTCTGATGTTGGAACATTTAAAGTTTTCCTGGAGGTTCCTGAGCCTCTCCTCATATTTTTGAATTCTTGTTTATTAATTGTTTTCTGGTTGAATATTTAATCATCCTTTTGCTCCAAATTGTTAATATGAGTCCCGGTTTCCTTCCTATCACTGTTGGTTCCCTGTGCATTTTCCTTTAATTCACTTTTTGTAGCCTTCACTATTTCCTCTATTTCACGACCATACTTAGCCATTTCTGTGTGCATGCTGATTACCAGTGTTTTGAACTGTGTATCTGATACATTGGCTATCTCTTCATTGCTTAGTTGTATTTTTTCTGAAGCTTTATTCTGTTCTTTCATTTTGACCATATTTTTTTTTGTCTTGGCATGCCTGTTATATAGTAACAGGCAGAGCCTTAGGTATTCACTAGGGAGGGGCAACCCAGGATGCTGTCCTGTGGCACTGTACACGGGGGAGGGGTCCAAAAGGGAACAATGACACTTGCTGGGCTCTTGGCGGGCTTCTCGGAGGCTTTCAGTCACTTCCTCCACTGCCCACCACCAAATTGGGCCCTTCTGGTGTTGATTCCTGGGTGGGTCGTTTTGTGTATGTTTTAGGACCCTGTAGGTCTTTCCAAAGAACTCTCCTGTGAGGCTGGGAGTTCCTCCCACTGCTGCTACCTCCACAGGTTTTTTCAGTCAGAGGTTTTGAGGCTTCATTTCCCCATGCTGAAACTCAGGGTTTCATGGTCTGCCTCACTCCCTAGTTGTTCCTCCCAGTTTATCTGCATGCAAATGTGGGACTGCGGGCTCTGCCAGCCACCACCTCACCCTGTCCATGAGCCACTGCCTTGCCAGGAGTCCTCTCCACCCCAGCTGCCTGTCTCCACCCCTCCTACCCTACCAGTCTGGATGAATGTTTCTTCTTTAACTCCTTGGTTGTCAGATTTCCATACAGTTAGACTTTCTGGCAGTTCTGGTTGCTTTTTTTTTTAAATTTGTTGTTGTCCTTATTTTGGTTGTGGGAGGAGGCACAGTGTATCTACCTATGCCTATGTTTTGGCTAGAAGTCCTCCATATTTCTTTGACAATATGCTTATTCTGCCATTTTTGATTTACCAATTCTAGAATGTAATCTATAGACTTCATGTTATAGAAGATAAGGATTTAGCTCTCTTGTACTGCTACTCATTACTTCTTTTAATCCTGCTCTCAAAATTTAACTAAATCTGTAGTCAATGTTTAAATATCCATGACTAAGTACATATGTTCATGGGTGAACCAAGTCATGTACTACGATTGCCTTTTCTTTCCATTTTTTTTCTGTCTTGACTTAATACTTGGCTTATTTTTTCTACTAGCTTAGTTTCCTATGAATCCATCCTTAAGTTTTTCCAAATGTTCTATCACATCTGTTTAAAAACAATAAATATCAGTGTTCTTTTTAAAAATTTTTATTGTATTTTTCCATTACCATTTAGTCCTCTTATACTATGCTCCCCCCACAATCACCCCATTGTTGTCCATGGCCATGAGTCCTTTCCCCTTTTTGCTCAACCCCTCCACTCCATAAGTTCCCTACCTTAGCTGTCATCCTCCTCTCTATCTATGACTCTGTTTCAATTTGTTTGTTAGTTCAGTTTGTTAACTAGATTCCACATATAAATGAAATCACATGGTACTTGTCTTTCTCTGACTGGCTTATTTCACTTAGCATAATGTTTTCCAGGTCCATTCATATGTCACAAAGAGTAACATTTTCTTCTTTTCTATGGCCGAGTAGTATTCAATTGTGTAAATATCCCACAGTTGTTTTATCCACTCATCTACTGATGGACACTTGGGCTGCTTCCATATCTTGGAGACTGTAAATAACACTGAAATAAATAGAGGGGTCCTTATTTTCTTTTGAATTAGTGTATTGGATTCTTTCAGATATATTCCCAGAAGTGGGATCACTAGGTCAAAAGGCAGATCGATTTTTAATTTTTTTATTTTAATTTTTAATTTTTAGTTTTTTGAGGTATCTCCATACTGCTTTCCACAGTGGCTACACTAATCTGCATTCCCACCTACAAGAGCTGCCATCCTTGCCAGCACTTGTTTGTTGATTTATTGATGATAGCCATTCTGACAGATGTAAGATGATGTCTCATTGTGGTTTTAATATGTATTTCTTTGATGATTAATGACATTGAACATCTTTTCATATATCTATTAGTCATCTATGTTCCTCTTTGGAGAAGTGTCTATTCAGGTTCTTTGCCCATTTTTTAATTGGGTTGTTTTTGTGGTGTTGAGTTTTGTAAGTTCTTTATAAATTTTGGATATTAACCCTTCATCAGATGTATTGGTGAATATGTTCTCCCATTCTGTGGGCTGTCTTTTTATTTTGCTGATGTTTTCCTTTGCTGTGATAAATATTAGTTTTCAAATGAACAAAAATATTAAATACCCAATGAATTTATTTTTCTGAGAGAACTCCCCCTGAATTTTTTAATCTAATTTTCTATGTTGCTTGAATTTTCTCATCATGTGTTTCTATTAAAAATACTAAATGGAGAGAGGAAAGATGGCGGCGTGGTAGGAAGGAGCAGATTTTGCATCTCCCACACCCAGGGAGGGGAAAAATAATCGCCAATTGGAAATCAAAAATTGCAGCGGACATTGAAAAATCTGAGGGTAAGGAGACTATGTGGATCAGCGAGGGGACCAGGGGGGTTGCAGCTCCAGACCCGCAGCGCGCCTGGGTCGGCCCGCGGGGGCCCTCCCCCCAGGGGGAGAGCTGGGTCATCCGCTCCCTCCCTAGCCAAACAAAGACTGCGCAGCACCCGGGGAGCCCAGTTTACCAGACTGCGGCAGGCGCAGAGAGAGGAGTGAGAACAAAGAGGCACCCACACAGGGTCTGTAAGCACATATGCAAGCCCTGGGGAAGGTGCGCACCGCACCCTCTGCATCCAAAGGCACCGCCTCTACGCCTGCGCCTCCAAGCAGCAGAGAGAGCATGGTTTGGTGAAATTCCTAGAAACCACTGCGTTGAAAACTAAAAAGGCACTGGTGCTTCCCAGGACCTACGATACCCAAGCTGTGAATTGGGGGCAAGGGGGTGCCCTTTGGGACCCAGAAAGCGGGAACCCGGAAGAGGGACCAGCGCTCCGCGGAACATCGGAGCACACTGCAGTGAACTCCCAAGCTCTCACATAGTTGTACCCAGCCCCCACACACGGGTACCTTCCAGGAGATATCAGACCAGCTGGGGGAAAAAGCGCGCGTGGGCCTGCACTAAGAACAGTACATCGGAGGCTGTCTGAGTCCTGAAAGGGAATCAGAGAAAACCTGTCTGGGTTCTGACAGGGGAACGGGGAAAACCTGTCTCCAGTAACCCCTCAGGGGGCGAAAGCCAGCTGGAAAAACCGGTTGGGCCAGTCTGAAATCAATAATAGGTGTATGTGTTTGTGTGAGTGTGTGTGTGTTTTCTTTTTTTTTGCTGTTTGTTGGTTTTTTGTCTGTTTTCTTTTAATTATCTATAAGTAAGCTTGTATATTTC
>CM052541.1:83085600-83111798 GCA_028533065.1 Trachops cirrhosus
AAATATGTTCTCCCATACAATTGGTTCTCTTTTTATTTTAATTCTGTTTTCTTTAGCCATGTAGAAGCTTTTTATTTTGATGAGATCCCATTTGTTTATTCTTTCCTTTATGTCCCTTGCTCTAGGGGACATATCAGTGAAAATATTGCTGTGTGAAATATGTGAGATTTTCCTGCCTATGTTCTCCTCTAGAACTTTAATGGTGTCATGACTTACATTTAAATCTTTTATCCACCTTGAATTTATTTTTGTGTATGGTGTAAGTTGGTGCTCGAGTTTCATTTTTTTTACATGTAGCTGTCCATATCTCCCAACACCATCTGTTGAAGAGGCTATTTTTACTCCATTTTATGTTGCTGTCCCCTTTGTCAAATATTAATTGACAAAGTAGAGACTTGGCCTATCCAAGGAGGTAAAAGACCTGTGCTCAGAAAACTACATGACACTGAAGAAAGAAATCAAGGAGGACACAAACAAATGGAAACATATAACTGTGTTCATGGATTGGAAAAATTAACATCATCAAAATATCCATACTACCTAAAGCAATTTACAGATTCAATGCAATACCTATTAAAGTACCAATGGCATATTTCACAGACATAGAATAAACATTTCAAATTTTTATATAGAACCATAAAGGACCCCGAGTAGCTGCTGCAATTTTGAGAAAGAAGAGCAAAGTAGGAGGGATCACATTACCTGATACCAAACTGTATTATAAGGCCACTGTAATCAAAACAGCCTGCTACTGGCATAAAAACAGACAGATAGACCAATGGAACAGAACAGAGATTCCAGAAATAAACCCAAGTCTCTACAGTCTCCTTTTTATCTTTATTCTACCCTTTTTATTGTTCTTCACAACATGTGCCACCAACATACTATGCAGTTTTCTTATTTATTTTGTTAATTGTCTCCTCTTTGCCCACTAGAATGAAATCTCCTTAAGGGCACTTTTATTTGCTATTGTATCCCCAATACCAAGAAAAGTGCCGAAAGCATAGTAGCACTATTGAACATTTGCAGCTATCTTGTGACCATGTGGGGAAGTGAGGAAATTCACAGAGAAATAGCCCCATAGCCCATCATCACTGAGCTGCTGACTTAAAATTTCTGCCTGCTGACTTAACAATTCTGCCTGATGAATTATTGTTATTGAGGTAATAATATCCCAACAGTTTAAGCGATTAGTATGGGATTTTTTTTTACTTGTGACTGAAAACATCCTCATTGATGCGATCTTCAAAGTTGCTGGCGTGAGAGCCAAAGGAGGCTCTAGGCACAGACTCTCCAAGAAAGGGGTGGGGCATGTGGGCCCTGGAGTGCCTTCAGGGTCTTGGGTTGGGAGTTGTGTTGCGTGATCTCCACCTTCTCCCTGCTGCACTCAGTGTCTCAGTGTCTTTGCTGATGCAGCGGACATTATACTACCTACTCTCATTGTTAAATACAAGATCCAGAAACTTCAAGAGTTTCACGTCTTGGTGTTTAAAAAGCAACCTGTCAGCATGCTGTTTTGCAAATGAAGTAATAGAGGTTGGGTGGCTTTGGAGTGGATCCCCTTTGGACACAGAGTTCCTGCAGCAGGACTGGGACAAGTCCCAGGAATCTTGGCTTCTCTGTTGATTTTCTTTCTCCCTATCTGCACTGGCTCCAGAATCCACTGTCATTCCTGGGAGGGTTGAGAATTCTCACACAACCTCTTCCTTATAATCAGGGGGAGTGGGATGTTGACAATTGTCCTGTCATCTGAACTTGCCTAGGTAGGTAAAACAGGTCAGTGGCTGGGACTCTGGGACTACCACAAAGGAGGCTGGAAAAATAGCACTCAGTCTGGTCTCCATGACGTAAATAGATGAATCTTTTACAGTGTAAATCATGTTGTGTTACTCTTCTTCTCTAGAATTTTCCATGGACTTTCATAGCCCTGAAATTGAAATCAGTACTCCTTAGGAGGACATACAAATCCTTGCCAGATCTGGCTCCCACTTCCCCTCAGACTTGCCTCCCAGCCCCATCTTACCAAGTTCCAGGCACAAGCTTCTCTCTGATCCTGTCCCTGGGCCTTTGCAAACATTGTCCTTCCCTCCTGGGATGCCCTCCCAGATTTTTGCACAACTGACTTATTCTCAACCATGAGATCTCAACTCCTGTATTTTCCTCTTTAGAGAAATATTCTCTGACCTCCCTTCCTACCAGATGTGGCAGCATCCCAGCTCCTCTGCAGCATCACCCTGTTCATTTCATTCATGGACTCATCGCAAGCTGTAATAGACATAGTTACTTATTTATTTATTTGTTGAATTCTCCCAGCTGGACTGTTCCAGAAGGCAGGAACTGTTTTTTCTTCTTAGCTGCATCTACAGGAACTTGCTCGATGCCCAGCACATGATAGTGCTCAATAACTTGAGTGAATAAATGGAAGGAAAAATGAATGCTTCTGTTCACATCAACCACAATGCCAGATGGTGCAGGATGGCAAGGCCCCACCAGGACACACGCTTAAAGATCCTGTGATGACCCTGGGCAAACCATAAATGTCACAGCCACCACAAGATAGAGATGTTCCAACTCAGTTCACAGAGGACCTCAAGTCAGCCAGTCCTCCACGTCATGAAACTGCTCCCAGACCACTCCAGGCCCTGCACTGAGCAACCCTCAATCTTCTAACCACAGAGAACTCTGTCTCCACAAGTGAGGCCTGGTCTCCCTGCAGCCAGCTGGGCAGTCCAGAAATACCTGAGGGATAACTAAGGGGATGTCAGGGAAGCAGGGAGCAGCAGGCCTCTGGGAGTCTGTGTAGACCTTTCTTGTGCTGGTCTGATTTGTGAAAACACACTAGGAGAAGTGTCTACACATCAAGTATGTCTGGGAAATTCCGAGGATGGGGAAGCAAAAACCCTCACCTGACATGATAAAATGTGGAGTTGGCAGTATCAGAAAGTTAACTAGTAAGGTCACATGTACCCTTCTCATGCCCAGCCCAGCAAGGAAATGGGCTCACACAAAACACACACAATGAACACACACTGCACACACACATGCACACACAACATACACACATAAAACACAGTTACTTCCACAAAAAGACATATTTCCCCCTCTTCAAAATAATTTAATGTTTCAGGAAAAGTTATTGTGAGATCAGAAACTCCCTGGCCTGTACCTTGGCCATTAAGGAGCCAGAATCACCACCCTGGGTGGGCCTCTTCAGTTCCACTGGCCAAAATTCTGTCTCTGCTGGAGATCCCAGAGAAATAGCTAATGGAATGATGGGGATGTTTTTTCCTGATACCGAATTCTGAGTGTTCCCGATGTCCCAAAACATCCAGTTTCCCTTAATATGTTCCAATCTGGTCTGTCAGCCTTGTCTTAAATCTAGTTAGAATTTCAGCTGTCAGTTTATTTCCCAGAGTGAAAGTAGTAAACAGGACCTTAATGAATCCATTAGCAAGTGCTGTTGTGCCAACAGGAACTGTGAAGGGATGGATAATGCACTGGAAGCAAAAGGCCTGGATCTTGGGCCTCTTGTTACCACTAACTGCTGAGACTACAGGAAGTCACAACTTCAGGAAGTCTCAGTTTCTTCTCTCAAGTGCACATGCAGGAAGTATTAATACTTCACTGCCTCCAGGGGAACCTAGTTTCTCCTATGCTGCCTTTTTTGCATAGCACTGCAGCTGACTCTTCCCCTCGGGGAACTGGCTGGTGTGTCAGAGAAAATTCTGAATCTTTGTGTGCATATTTATAGAGCATCAGAGTTGAGTGTGGTCAAGCCTGCTCTCTTAATTCTTGTAGAGGAAGCTTGGTGCATGAGGCTTGGGTTCTTCAATCACTTTATAGGAAACAAGGTTGGGCCACTTCCCAAGCATGTCCCTCTTCTTCTTGCAAACAGAGTTAGGCAGCCTTGTGTTTCAGGGGAGGGTGGTCCTCTCATACGCTGCTGGAGAAGGAGCTTGGTTCCTCTAGCAAATCTCTGTTGATTCCTTTGCCCTTGACAGTTGAGTGGACATGTGACACAGTTCTTCCCAAGGCAGCTTGAAGGAACCTCCACTGGGGGAAGGAAGAAGACTTCCAGAAAGGTTATGCTCATTCTGAAAAAGGGAAATTCTCTCTTCTGACCCCTGGACATGAGGGGACTTTGGTGCCAGGATGTGTTATCTGGAGCTGCCGACACTGTTTTGACTGGCTAAGGGGAGGAATTAAAGTGCTGAGGGTGGCAGGTAGAAAAACAGCTGGGTCCTTGAGGACATCATGAGCCTTTAGAATTGCCCAAACTTAAAACTACTCTATTTACAGACTGTGTTACAAAAATATAAGGAGATAACAAATGTCCTTATTGTTAAGCCATTTCTTGACAGATTTCCTCTTTCCTGCAGTTGAGACCATGTTAACTGTATCAGTCAGGGTAAGTTAGATTATGCATGATAACAAAGGACACTTGCATCTCTGCACCTTGGTACAAGTTGCTTTCTCATTCAGGCCATGCGCCCCTTTTGGGGCTGGCAGGAAGCTCTGGTCATCATAGTCTCTAAAGTGACATCTATCACTTCCCTGCACCTTAAAGGCAGGCTATGTGGATATGCCTTCCTCCAAAAGCTGCTGGGAAGTACAGTTCTGCCACCTGCCCTGACAGTGCAGAGGTGGGATGGTCTGGGGAATGACACTAACGTCCACCACATTAACTGATATGGACTCTATGGTCTCAGATAAATGGTTTCACTTCTCTGAACCTTGGTTTCTTCATTTGTAAAATATAACCTCTTCAAATGTTTCTTCCATTTTCCTACTTGTGAGGAGACAATCAGTAATGAATATGAAGATGTTTTCAAAAGCATAACAGAGGCTAACTGAGTGGGCAGCCGAGGGGTTGGTTATTCATGCTATTTCAGCAAAAATCACAGGCTAGTTCCAACCAGTCTGCTCTAGACACTCACCTTTCTCTGTCTCTGTCACGTCTGCAACTAGACTACTTGGTAGTGAAGAAATTGCTGTTTTCAGGATAAATAGAGCAAGAATGTTTGTTTTGGAGGCAGAGGTAGGGTATAGGGGGAAAGTGGATGAGGTTGGAAATATCTTCCCCTTCGCACTTCTAGAGACACAGACTGGGTGGCATAAACAACAGAAATTTATTTCTCACAGTTCTGGAGGCTCGAAGTCCAAGATCAAGGTGCCGGCAGGGTTGGTTTCTTCTGAAGCTTCCTTCTCCTTTGCTTGCAGATGGCCATCTTTTCCTGGGTCTTCACATGGTCTTCCCTCTATACATGTCTGTATCCTAAATTCCTTTTCTTATGAGAACATATTGGATTTAGGGCCCACCCTAAGGACTTCCTTTTAACTTAATTGGCTCTTTAAAGGCCTCACTGTCAAATACAGTCACATCCTGAAATACTGGGGTTAGGGCTTCAACATACGAGTTTTGAAGGGACACAATTCAGCCCATAACAAAGGCCATTCTTTTCTTTCCATGAGAAGTTGTCCATGGAAACAACACATACTAGTTTCTACTGTAAGTGAGAGAACAGGGAGAAGATAAAGGAAAGGGAAGAAGAGAGAAGGGGAAGAGAAGAAGGAAAAAGAAGGAGGGAGCTGTAAAAAATCCACAAAGGCCTGGAAGAACCCCAGGAGGAGAGGGTACAGGTGCTGAGCTGTTTGCAGAGGAGATGTATGTGGGTGTTACCCAAATCTGATGATCGACTTACCTGGACATCAGGGCCAAATTTGCAGGTGACAACTGACACTACAGGCAAGGAGAGCCAGCTTGAGCCACCTGTGGTGAGAGAACGCTGCCAACTTGTGCTGTGCAGAGGGGATGGTGGTCTAAAGGAAACCCAGTACTGCAGAATTTATTTACAGATAGAGCTGTAGAAGATATCCATAATTAATAGGTTTAAATGTTTATGAAAATCTTAAATCTTAACGGGAATCTGCATTAAGTTAAACTTAATCAGAATCCTAATTTAGGGAACTCAGCAAGATATGAATCATAGCCAATGTATTGAAATCTAGGTGAATCCTGCTCTTCACCTGGGCTCTTCCAGCCCTGACCTATTGGTCAAGCAAAAGTGGGTATAGAGAAAGAAACCTACAAGTAGAAAATATTATGATTTTACTCCAGGTCAATAATGAAGGTGCTGGTAGCATTTGCAGGGGTGAATACAGTACTGTGCATCCTTTCAGCTATACCCAGGCTATACCCAGGCTATACCCAGGCATTGCTGACTGACCCAGTAGGCAAACAAAGCATAGGATTGGGCAAAAGCTAAGTAAATAAAAAAATTATTTTGAAAGTATTTGATTTTCAGTCTTCTCTCTAAAAAGTATGCAATTAGCCTTCAAGGAGGTAGAGGGACTCTTTGCACATTCTTGTAGTTATTTACAGTTTAGTTTGTGGGGAGAGCCACCTGGGTCATCACAGGCTTACAGAAGGGCTCTCCTCTTAAATGAGGCAGGTAAGTATATACAAATCTCATGAAGCAAACAATCAGAGGGGTGGTTTAGTCAAATCAGGCCTCAGACATTCAATTGTGCAAAACATCCAAATCATGACTGTGCAGGCTTTTGCTGCATGGTCCCAGCATTTTATTCTCATTCAGTCATGAAGCGCAGCCTCAGCCTGACACAGGCTACAGACAAAAAGTGAGGAAGAAGCAATTTTTATTGTTATTGTCATAATTAATCCTTTAATTAAGGTCTCCTTTATGTCCATATCCTGCCCCTTTCTCCCCTCCCTCTCTTCCAAATCTCATTCGATGGGCTGGTTTCTTCGAGCTTTCCCAGCTCAAATTTTAATTACAGCAAGTCACAAGCCTTTAATCTCTAATGAGCCCCTCTTTCATACTCCATCAGAAATCAGCCTCTGCACTCTCTGTAGTGTTGTTTATTAGCGTGGTATTACTTTTTGAATACAGTAGCCCCTATTCTGAGATTATTTTTTTTTGCTGCAAATTGATATTCAGATGTGAAACTTCCCCTTTTCACGTCCCATAGGCATTGCAGCAATATCATTGAAGATATCAAAATGAAACAAACAAAAGATGCATCAGTGGAGACTACTTCATCCTGACCTGGTTCTCCATTGACCCTGTGTCATTGAAGACTGAGAGGTTCCAGATTGAGGGAGAGGGCTTTCAGATGACTGAGACCTCTTCTGGATAACAAGACTTCTTTTGTTTTATTCTGTTAATGTAAGTTTTCTAATATGCCTTCTCCTCTTAAACAGAGGTCAATGCTTTCTTGATGCCTCAGACTCATTGTTGTGATGAGTGGTCAGCCAAGATTTAGTACAGGGCATCCTGCCATCACATGCTATGGGGTAGCCCTTCTCCAAAGTTGGAATGAACTTTCAGAAAAGTCTGGAGGAGTAGGGTGGCATCAGGGAGGGAGCCAGTTGCCAAATTTGCTCTTCCTCTTCTTTTTCTGGCATCCCTATGAATTGGTTGTTGGAACATTTAAAGTTGTCCTGGAGGTTCCTAATTCTCTCCTCAATTTTTCTGAATTCTTTTTTCTCCATTCTGTTCTGGTTGAATATTTAATTTTCCTTCTGCTCCAAATTGTTAATTTGAGTCCTGGTTTCCTTCCCTTCACTGTTGGTTCCCTGTATATTTTTCTTCATTTCACTTGGCATAGCCTTCACCTTAAAATTTTTTTTTATTATTGTCAAGCACATTGGCTCCATTTTCCCCCAATCACTCCCCCCTACCCCAGCCATCCCCCAACTCCTGCTCCTGATCCCACACCACTTTGGTTTTGTCCATGTGTCCTTTATGGATGTTTCGGAAAACTCTTTCCCCGTTTTCCCCCATTATCCACTCCCACCTCCCCTCTGGTTACTGTCAGTTTGTACTTACTGTCTCTGCTTGCTTGTTTGTTTTGTTGATTAGGTTCCACTTACAGGTGAGATCATGTGGTATCTGTCTTTCACTGCCTCGTACATAGCCTTCACTTTCTCCTCTATTTTGCAACCATACTCAACCATTTCTGTTAGCATCCTGATTACCAGTGTTTTGAACTCTGCATCTGATAGGTTGGCTATTTCTTCTCTGCTTAGTTCTATTTTTGGAGCTTTGATCTGTTCCTTCATTTAGGCCATAATTCTTCATCTTGGTGCACCTGTTACATTGTAAGGGGCAGAGCCTTGTGTATTCACCAGTGTGGGGCAACCCAGGTCACTATGTTGTGGTGCCATATGTGGGGGAGGGGTCCGAGAAGGAACAATGACACTTGCTTGGCTCTTGGCCCACTTTCAGTCACTTCCTCCACTACCCACAAGCAAATTGGGCCCTTCTAGTGCTGATTTCTGGGTGGGTGGATTTGTGCACATTCTAGAACCCTGTGGGTCTCTCCAACAAACTCTCCTGCAAGGCTGGGAGTTTCTCCTGCTGTCTCAATCCCCACAGGATTTTATGGCCAGAGGTTTTGAGGCTTTATTTCCCTGCACTGGAACCCTGAGTTGTGTGGTCTGTCTTGCTCCCCAGTTGTTCCTCCTGGTTTATCCACATGCAAATGTGGGATTGCCTGGTCTGCTAGCTGCTACCTTGCCCGCCCAAGTCTGCCAGCCACTGACTTGCCATGTGTCCTTTCCACCTCAGCTGCCCATCTCCACCCCTCTTACTGGTCTGAATGAATATTTCTTCTTTCTTTCCTTGGTTGTGAGACTTCCATACAGTTCGATTTTCATCAGTTTTGGTTATTTTTTCTTTTAAAATTTTTTTGTTGTCCTTCTTTTAGTTGTGCAAGGAGGCAAAGTGTATCTACTTATGCCTCTATCTTGGCCAGAAGCCCCATTTTCAGTTTTCATTTATAATTTTTTTCTCTTATTTCTAATTCTTTTCTGAATGTCAACCTCTCTTTTCAAATCTTCCTTTTCTTTAATGACCTTTTTTCTGAACTTTATTAATTCATTGTATGTGGTTATTTCTATCATTTTTTAAAATTACTTTAATTCATTTGGAATAGTATAGTTTCACATGGTGTGTGGGCATGTCTTTCAGCTTGCTTTTGTCATTTGTGTAGGGACTTATTCTATTCTTATTTTTTCTTCTTATAATGACTTTGTATGTATTCTTTGACAGTCATTTTCTGTTGCTCATTTTAAAGGAAAATTGACTGGCTAACTCTTTACAGCTCTAGCTTTCTTCTTCCATTGCTTTTATGCAGCAATCAAAAATGCAGTTTCTACCTCATGATATCTGTCTCCTCTATTTCCTTCCCCTTGGATCTCTTCTTTCCTATACTTGTACTTCTCTTGTCTCTGTGTTGCACAATTTAATTTTAATTCCATGCTCAGCAGTTTCTCCCTAGGGTAAGGATCCTTCCTGGAAGCCATATTACATTTGGTTTTCATGACTTCACAGGGCAAACACTACTCCAGTCCTTTCAGACCTTGGTGAGGTCTCCTGCTCACCCATATATTAGATTCTGTAGAACCCTCTTCTGGTGTCAGCTGTTTTCCAGTATGAATACTTGTGGTGATTTTGGAGTTCTTTTCTCAGAGCTATCAGAGGTGCCTTGTCTTCATTTTGCTTAGATGCTGACAACAAAGAGGTCTTGTAGCTGTTGGTGATTCGTCTTCACCCACTCATACTTTTGTGTTTGTGAGTATATCTTTTCACTCAGCACTTTTGTCCATGGGTTTTTAACTTTGCTACCCTGGTTGTTATATATGCCTTAATATAGGACTTACAGAAATTTTAAAACTACCCTGCTACAACCATTTTGCCAGAATCTATCTCAAGTTACTTTGAACATGGCTAGGCTGCTGGTTTTTCATAGTAAAGTCCTTGGATACAAGGAGACTGATAATCCATGCCTTAGAGCAAATATGTAGTGCCATATACATACAAGTTTAAATTTCGTTAGTAGATTATAAAAGCAATACCTAGTTATTCCCCTAAATTGGAAAACTACAGATTAGTATATAAGAAGAAAATCAATATCACTAGTTTTACTACCACCATAGAAATACCCACTCTCAACAGCCTGATGCTTTTGCTTCTAGTATTTTATCTAAGCAAATTTTTAAAAGTATACATTTTAATTCAGATCATAGTGTACACTGAAATCTTTTTATCACAACAACCAGGGACTCATTCAACTTGTCTTAAGAAAGAGAAAGATTGTTTTTAAGTTATTTACAAACTGAAAATAGAAATTTAATAGAGTGTTCCTAGCAACTGTGGCTGCTTGAGAGACTGGTGACCCTAGGGTTTCTCTTGGGACACAGGCTTTTCTTTCTAGCTTCTCTACATCTCTTGTGCCTGCTGTATTATAATTAGATTATCCATGGTCCATATTGACTTCTCTCTACATTATAGTCTTTCAGCCTGAGCTCCTACTAGTAATGGACTTACTAGTAGGAATTTGGACATTTTTCAGTCCAGATACCTCAGACAGGAGAGCTGATTATCTCAGATTAGTTTTTCATGTTTAAGAATCCCATCTTAAACAACCAATGGATTAAAGAAGAAATCAGAAGGAAAATTAAAATACAAAGCAATAATGTTCCCATTTGTTGGAAATGATGCTTTTACTAAGCAAAAAAAAAAAAAAAAAGAAAGAAAAAGAAAAAGAAAAAAAGAGAGAGAGAGAGCAGAGAGACAGAGAGAAAGAAAATCTAGCCTTGAATGCTTAGACTGAGGATTCTCTATCTGTGTAAGATGAGAAAGCATAGAAGGTTCTAGAATATACATTCAGTCATGGAATTTAAGACTATCATAGCTAGAAAGTATGTTAGAGAACACCCTGTCCTATTCTTTCATTTTATAAAAGGTGATCTTGAGACCTAAAGAGGGGAGGTGACTTGTTTACCTCTTATTGCAAAGTGCCTAATCAACATGGTGTTTCTAATATAGGGAACTTGAATGCACAGGGAGAATTGTTTTCTTGGAGGCTACACAGCACTCAGTTTGTGCATTTTCAGAGTCACTTATCTGAAACCACATAGCACACTCATTCATGTCTCCTGCCCTTGGTAGAATGAAAGTATTAATTTTCTGATGTATTTTTACAAACAAGTCCATTGATAAGCAAGGCAAATACAAAAAAACTATCAAGAATAGATAGATATTGAAAGATGAAAAACCTTCACTGGGTGGAGACAAAAGACCAAATGACACAGGATATTAAATGGGAAATTAAGTAAAGAATTATTTACTAGTACCAGAGGAATGTAGTAACAGGCTTTGGCTACTGAGAGTATGGAAAACTCTGAAGAATCCAGGAGTGACTGATGCAGGAAGCAGGCATTCCTCTGGTGCTGAGAACCCTGAGGAGAGATGAACGCAAGAGCACTCTTCATACACACAAGGCCGAGAGTCAGTCTTGTTGGAGAGGGTGGGCCTGTGCCCACTGAATGGTGAAGTTTGTCAAGGTGATACAGGTAAGGATGGTCAAGCAAGAAATTGTCCTGGAGTGACCATGAAACTTTATAGGAAGCTTCCCAAAAGGAAAAGCAGTTGAACTTTCTAGAACACTAGAGGTTCACCAGGAAGTCACCTCCATAGGGTGTTCTCAAACACATTGGAAGCCAAATGAGGTGCCTCCAGAACTCACCAGAAAGCCATATGCTCCACTGAGGGAGGCTCCAGGCTTGAGGAGCAAGAAGGAAGAAAAGCGTAACCTACAAGAGAAGCGCCTTTCTCCTGCAGCATACCTCCAGCACCCTCTACTGGCAAAGTATAACATCGTGCCTGTTGGCAAAGGAGAAAAGTTTGCAAGATAAAGTTCCAGAGGGCTAAGAAGGATGGATTGGGAGACGTGCGGCAATAAACTGACAAGTGACACATTCACAATCAGGAGCACCACTACTGAGATTGTTGTTATACACACACACGTATCAAAATAGTAACAATATACTCACAATACCTAAACTGGGGATCCAGGTAAAAAACTACAAAATAAGCACTCTTCTTCTTTAGTTCACAATTTCCTCTGAATGCACAGAATATCCACCTTTCTGGAATTAATCAGGGAAGGCACATGACACGCCCTTGGTCCTCAGCCGTACCCCAAGTTCCAGCCTTTACAGTTTTCTTATGTACCATCTGCTCTCAGGTCTTCCATTAGGGCTGCTGCACTGGATGGTCACACAAATACTATGAAAGCTGAAAAAAAAGTCCTACTTGGGTCTCAGAAGCCTGGGGTATTAGAGAGAAAAGGCAATTTTGTTTAGGGGGAACTCAGGTTAGGTTTGCACCTGCTGTCCCAGTTACTGTCCAGTAGTGCCCCTTCTCACTCTCCAAAACCAATTTATTGCTTTAGGTAATAAATTACCTGGACCTGCCAAATGTAGCTAGCAGTTAACCCACTCCCCTGGGTTTACAGGGGAGGAACTCTCCTACATTGACGATGAACAGGTGGCCCTTCTGGGTGGTTGAGAGACTGAACTAGGAGCTATTGTGTGACTTAGGCCAGTTACTAAGCCTCTCTCTAAAACAGTCACCAAGTGGTGACTGTTGGTGGTGATGCTGATATGATAAAGAAGGTGGTGGTGCTAAAATGGTAAAGAAGATAACATATGCGGAGCATCAGGCACAGGTTGTGGCCTGAGGGATGTACCAGCGACCAACCCATAGCTTCAGCATCTGCCTAACTCCCCATTTGCTATCACATCTTCTCAGTGTGTAGTTCTGACAGGGACGACAAGATGCATTTTATAATGGCAGGGCAGGATTATCTTTCAGAACAATCACTGCTAACAGGAGAGTTGAAGGAGGCGAATCCCAGTTTGTTTGGAAAGGAGGATTGAGACTGTAAGTGTCCTCAACTTGTTAAGCAAGAAGGGGGTGTTAAATACTCTCTCCAGTTCATTCCTCCCTCCCCACAAATTCCCTCTTCTTCTGGCTACCAGATGCTTAAAAAAATGGACCAGGAGCAAGGGACTCCCACTGGGAAACCTAGTCCAGCCCAAGTGAAAGTTTTTCATGGGAAAGAGCATTCCAAGATTGCCATCTGGTGGTCAAGTCATAAAGCACATTCCTTGGCCAATTCCATGACCAAGTGGGCAGCTACCCAAGGGCCCTTTGTAAGAGATGAAGTGCAGGCTGGGATCCCTTGTGATGGCTGCTAATGGGTGCTGCTTGGAAGCACATGTCTTTGGGACATATCCCTCAGGACACACTGTGACATTCATTCAAAGACTCTTCTGCCAGGTTTGCTACCCTAGATTCAGGACAGGTTACTCTAGGGTTTTTCAACCTCAGCACAACTGACATTTTGAGTCAGATAATATTTTGTTATGGGAGGCTTTCCTGTTCTGTGTAGGAAGTTTAGTAGCATTACTCGCTTCTACCCACTAGATATCAGTAGCAACCCCCACCCAGTTCCAAGTTATGACAACCAAAAATGTCTCCAGGTATTGCCAAATACTTTTAGAGTGGGGATAATTACCCCTGGATGAAAACCACTGGACTACTCAACTAGTTAGCTGTCCATTTCACAAACATCCCAGTTCTGAGAAAAATGATGGGGAGGGCAGTGGACTCTGTCCAAGTAGCAGCAGTCTCCAGGTACCCACAGTGTGTGTGGGGTCTAAGAAGCAGAGATAAACCAGCCAGCCCCCCATCTCAGCTTTCCAGAGTACCCCCATAAAGCTTTGCCCATGGCTCCTCTTTCCTTAGAACCATACCTAATGAAGAGATTCATCTCATCACCTTCATTTCCCTCTGGTGGCAATCTAATTAGGTTATTTCTACAATTAACTATTCATAATTAAAGAGAAGCAAAGCCCATGTGTCATTCTTAAACTTCATCCATTAAACAACAATGTCCAATTTTGAAATCCCTCTTCAGACAAGGAGAAATGGTACAGTGTGGGATAAGAATTCTCCAGATATGTGAACCTAAATTTAATTATGTAAGGAGAACAGAGATTTAACTTCATTCTTCCTGAAAGTGCTATAATTAAAGTTCTATTAGGGGCACTGGTGGCCAGCATTATTATTTGAGGGTCATCTTATTGAAGAGACAAACAGCTTAGTACCTCTCACATGGATGCTGACCTGAAATGAAGCCTTTGCAATAAAAGGGGGTCATTTGGACCGTCCTCTGCCTTTCAATAGTCTTTCTCTTCATTTATAACTCTTTAAAACAGTTCTGCCCAAGCATCTAGGTCAGAGGAGGAAAGGGTCATTCAGATGTCTTGTCTAATAATAATTTATCAAGTGCTTTCATGTGCCAGATGCTTTACATATGGTATCTCGTTTAATCTTTACTTTAACCATAGAAAGTAGGTATCATCCGTATTTACAGATAAGAGAACCAAGCTTCAACAAAGTTAAAGAAACTGCCAGTCACACCAATATGAAATGGTAGGGCCAGGGTTTAAACCAATCAACCTCTTTCAGAGAGTCTGTGTTTATTATGTTATGTGGGCATTTTGACATTTTGAAGTAGTTTTCCAAATATCTGTTATTTGATGTTAGAGAAATTCTCACTCTGTTTTTTACTCTAAAAAAAAATACAACCCAGGTTATTCTGCTGAACTCTTCTTGCATGCACTGTGTTTGCAGGAAGGCCAATGAGATGAGAGGTTCCAGGTTGAACTCATGAGAGTGAGTGGCTTGTTGGATCATTAATTAAAGTGAAGCACAAGGACTCGGGTTATCCAAGGGAGGGATAAGACCTGCACCTAAGCCTCCTCCTTAGTTTTATAATATTATGATATTATAATTCATTGGATGGGTCACTGCCTGCATTTGACCTCTGAGCACCAGTTGGTGGCAGAGCAGAGAATGGTGCCCAAGCTGCTCTTCTGCAGAAACAGGTACCTGCCTTCTTTCCACCTAGCAGAGGGAATGCTGTTTTTTAGGTTCAGTGTGGCTGCATTTCCTAGGAATCTAAAGCATCTGCCCTAGGAATATGGTTGAAAACCAGGGGCTAACCTGGGCATCCTGAGGGCTCCTGGTGTGGTTTGTTGCACAAATGGGGCAGCCATGAGTTGGCAAAGGGCAGCAGGGTGAGGCCAATGAGCTGGCAGGTCCCACGTCAGGCTCATGCTAAGTTGGAGGGTGACTGGTTCATTCACTCGTTCATTCATTCATTCATTTATTCATTCATTCATGCATCAATTCATTCATTTAAAACCTACCTGCTTCCAAAAGGTACTTGAGACAGCTTGAAACATGTGTAATGTTGAAGATTAAAAAAGAATATAATACTATTACAATAGGCAGGTAGATAGATATTAACAAAAGAGAAGGAAACAAAATTGGCTACATTTCTGGGAATTTATCTGAAGAAACACAAAACACTAAATTAAAAGAATGTGTGCACCCTTTTGTTCACTGCTGTGTTATTTACAATAGTCAAGATTTGGAAGCAGCCCAAGTGTCCATCAGTAGATGAGTGGATAAAAAACTGGTACATTTACACAATGGAATACTATACAGCTGTAAAAAAGGAAAGGTACTTACTCTTTGTGACAGCATAGATGGACCTGGAGAATATTATGCTAAGTGAAATAAGCCAGTCAGAAAAAAGACAAGCACTATGTGATTTCAGTCATATGTGGAATCTAATGAACAAAACAAACTAACAAACAAAATAGAGACAGACTTATAGATAGGGAGCAGGCTGACACTATTGGGGGAGGCGGCTGGATAGAGGGCTTGTGGAGATTTGAGAAAAAAGAAAAAAAACTATTTGTGGACATGGACAACAGTGTGGTGATTGCCGGGCAGAGGGGACTGGGGGACGGTGGTGGAGGGTGTAGGGGGGATAAATGGTGATGGAAGGGGACTTGACTTGGGGTGGTGAACACACAATACAGTGTACAGCTGATGTGTTGGGGAATTGTGTACCTGAAACCCATATAATTTTGTTAACCAGTGTCACCCCAGTAAATTTAATAAAAAGGAAAAAAATAAAATTTGATTAGGTTATACAAAACAAAACAAAAAACCTGGCTAAGCCTCACCCTGATTAAGTCTGGAAGTTAGGGCTTCAGACACCCCAGGGGACAGTCACATCCCCTGCCAAAGGAGACTTAATCCCCTAATCCTGGACTGGCAGAAGGACTGGTTTTTTAATTTCACCTGCAGTCCTCCACCCCTCCTCTCCCCCTTGCAGATAATTGGCTGTTGGCTCAGGCTAAGGTGGGGAGGGGGGAGGGGGAACGAGATAGTTGAGGAAATCCCTCTGCTGAGGCCTGCGTGGTAGGAGCTAAAATGGTGCCATAAAGGGGAGGAGTCTAACCTGGGGAAGGATTGTGTTGGTTAAGGGCCTGAAACCTCATAAGATCCAGGAAAGGGGAGTTCCGGCCAAGATACAGGCGTAGGTAGAGAACCTTTGCTTCCTCGCACACTCAAAAGGAAGATAGCGACCAATCTGAAATCAATAAACAACTAAAAGAGCCAGAAAATCAGACTGCATGGAATTCCAACAACAAAGGAATTAAAGAAAAAATCAGAACAACCAGACTGGTAAGGCAGTGGACCTCGAGGGCCAGCTCAGAAAAACCTCCGCAATTCTTAGACCTTGGGGGCGGGGCTTGCTGCAGATCTCAGTGGGCTGGGGGGGAGGGGCTGACTTAAGGGGATTCAGAGGTAGCTGTGCTCTACCGCTGGGGGTACTGTGGTAGGAGAAGCTCCCAGTCTCACAGGAGAGTCCAAGAGTCCCTTGAAAAGTGTGCTAGAGACTAGCAGGTGAGCCACACAGTTCCCTCTCTAGCCCCTCCCCCACAGGCAGTGCCACAGCACAGCAAAGAGGGTTGTCCTGCCCCCTTACAACTTATCAGCTGCACCAAGACAAAGAAATATGGCCCAAATGAAAGAACAGAGCCAAACCTCAGAAAGAGAGTTAAGCAAGGAGGAGATCGCCAACTTATCTGATGGAAATTTAACGCCCTGGTAATCCAAATGCTCACAGATCTGACTGAGCTTGGTCAAAAATGAAAAAAACAATGAAGGATACCCAAAGTGAAATAAAGCAAAATATTCAGGGAACCAACAGTGACAGGAAGGAAAACAGGACTCAAAGCAACAATTTGGAACAAAAGGAAAAACTAAGCATCCATCCAGAACAAAATGAAGAAACAAGAATTTGAAAAAGTGAAGAGACTCTTACAAATCTCTGGGTCAACCTGAAACATTCCAATATCTGAATTATAGGGGTGCCAGAAAGAGAAGAACAACAGCAAGAAAATGAAAACTTATTTGAACAAATAATGAAGGAAAACTTCCCCAATCTGGCAAAGGAAATAGACTTCCAGGAAGTCCAGGAAGCTCAGAGAGTCCCAAAGAAGTTGGACCCAAAGAGGAACACACCAAGGCCCGTCATCATGAAGGTACCCAAGATCAAAGATGAAGAGAAAATCCTTACTGAAAGAAGCAGGGGAAACGAGAGAGTTACCTACGAAGGAGTTCCCATTAGACTGTCAGCTGATTTCTCAAAAGTAATCTTGCAGGCAAGAAGGGCCTGGAAAGAAGTATTCCAAGTCATGAAAGGCAAGGAGCTACATCTAAGATTGCTCTATCCAGCAAAACTTTCATTTAGAATGGAAGGGCAGATAAAGTGCTCCCCAGATAAGGTCAGGTTAAAGGAGTTCATCATCACCAAGCCATTATCATATGAAATATTAAAGGGACTTGTCTAAGAAAAAGAAGATCAAAACTATGAACAGTAAAATGACAACAAGCTCACAACTACCAACAAATGAACCTAAAAGAAAAATGACAAAAACAAAAACTAAGCAAACAACCAGAACAGGAACAGAATCAGAGAAATGGACATCACATGGAAAGATTTCAGTGGGGAAGGGAGGAATAGGGAGACAAGGGTACAGGGAAGAAGAAGCATAATTAGCAGGCATAAAATAGATGGGGAGAGATAAAAAATGATAGAGGAAACAAAGGACTCAAAGAACTTGTATGTACAACCCATGGACATGAACTAAGGGGAGGGGAATGCTGGAGGGTCGGGGGGCAGGGTGGGGGATAGAGGGGGAAAAATTTGGAAAACTGTAATAGCATAAGCAATAAAAATATTTTTTAAAAAAGATTGAGGAAAGGGAGTAGATAGGGGAGGGCTTTGCATAAGTCTGAAAAGAGTCAGGAGGGAGATTGGTTAGTTTGAAAGAATACTTACTGCTTCCCAAAACCAAGAAGATACAGTCAAAGCTTAACAAAGGCTGGAGTTCCCTTCCTTCAGTCATGTGTTCTCTTTCTGTCCCAGCTCTACAGGCCTGGGTGTGGCAGCCTCGGGCCCAAGCAGCGCCAATGGTGACACAGACTAAGTGAGACTACTAGAGCTTCGGGTGCCAATGCCAGTGCAAAGGCACAGCATCTCTGGGCCTTGGTCCTCCTGGGCTTGGCTGGGACAAAAGTGTGCTTGTGCCTCCAGAGGCTGGACTTCTCCTGCAGAGAGACAAAGCTAAGCCACCCAGTGGTGGATGAGACATCAGGCACTTGGGGGAAGTCCTTCTTTTTCAGTCCAATACACCCTATCACAATTGCTCATATACATGCATATCCTGTGCATTCGTCCCTGAAATGCTTTTCCTGTGACTCCGTGGAAGAATTCTATTTCCATCTGCAACATCTCAACCACTTTTGAAAACCAGAAGTTTCTGACAAATGTAAACATACACCTACCCTTTGACCTAGAAATTTTATCCTAGGTTTTTACCCAAGAGAAATAAGTTTACATATGCCCACAAAACACTTGACAAGGATATTTGTAGCATCTTTATCCAGAATAGCCAAAAATAGAAATGTCCAGGTTTCTATTAAATTTTGGACAGATACAACAACATGGATAAATCTCACAAATTATGTGGAGTGAAAGAAACCAGAAACCAGACACAAAAGTGTGTGTATCCATGAGTCCCCTTATGTGAGGGTCAGAAGCAGCAAAACTAATCTATAGCAACAGCAGTCAGCATAGTGATTGCCTCTGGGTCGGGGGCAGCATGAAGGAGGCTGAGTGAAGGGGGCATAAGGGAGCTTTTTGGGATGATGGAGATATTGAATATCTTTTTAATTTTTTTATAATTTATTTTTTAATTATAGATGTTGCATATCTCGAGTGTGTTACACAGGTATACACATTTGTCAAAACTCATCAAACTGTACACTTAAGATCTATGCAACAGAAAGAATATACCTAAAACAAAGCAAAACAACAAAAATCCCTGTAATTGCTTTGAACACAAACAAAGATGCAGTTTATAGCCAGACTGGCTGCATTCAAACCTTGGCCCAGGTCTTACCAGTAGTGGTCTTCAGTCACGGTTAGTGGATGGCAAGCCCTCAATGCTGTTTAAAAGAAATATGAACCATTCAGGAACCTGACCCTTCACATGGAGACCATAGATCAGGGGTGTCAAACTCATTTTCACCAGGGGTCACATCAACCTTGTGGTTGCCTTCAAAGAGCTGAATGTAATTTTAAGACTGTATAAATGTAACTACTCCTTAACAGTTAAGCAAGAGCTCGGTGCTGCTACCAGGTAGAGACAAGGAGCCGGGTTGGATAAAACAAGGTGGAGGGCCGGATTCGGCCCATGGGCCTTGTGTTTGCCACCTGTGCCATAGATGAAGGTCTCCAATATGGGGTGCTGGAAAATGTGCTGAGCGTGATGTGCATTTGTGTTGGCAGCACAAGCAGACCTTGAGATAACTGCTCCGGGATGAAGTGACTTCTACCAGCCAACCAACGACAAAGTTAAACACTGAGCCTCCTGGCATCGACTCCCCAGAAGTAAGCCACTAAATCCAGCTCACCCTTCCATGGGAGTGAATCACGCAGAGTGTGGTTCTCTGAGGCGCCACCTGCAGGTGGTAAGGAGTATCACACATGGCTTCTGAAAACAAGGCCTGGACTGAGGTTTCACAGCTGCAGCCTTGTAAGGGCAATGATGCTCCTCAGTGTGGACCACTGAACCAGGGACAGAAGGGACAGGGCTGGGTCATGCATGGAAATGGTGGTGAGAGGAGTCTATGAGCTTGCAGAGAAGCTGTGGTTCAGAGTTCAGGAAGGCGTGAAAGGGGTCTGAGAAGCAGGTGGAACTGTGGAGTGGGAAAGAGGACTCTTCCTCCTCCCCAAACTGCCCTTTCCCTCCAGCATCAACACTGTCCTTGCCTCCTGGCTTCTTGCCCTAGGAGAAAACCGCTGGTATCTCTCTTCAAGGCCCTGGCAGTTGTTTCTATTCAGAACACAAAAAGAGCTGAAGAACTTGGTCCATTGTGAGGTAAGGGACAAATGGGTTGCTGTTGGGCAGCCCAGCAACATGGAAATGACTCATTTTGAGACTTTGAAGCAAGGCCAATTGAATTAGAAGGAACCTCCATGACACATTTGCTAGGCAACCTTTAGGAAGTCTCTTTGCCTCTGTGTGTCGGAACTCACCATCTGTAAAATAGGGATAAAATTCTGTCCTTCCTATGGTATCCTGAAGTCTGGACACTTCCATCCAGTGGAACTGGATGCAACCTGGCACTTAGCAGAGCTCTGCACAAAGTAGGCACTGCATTAAACCTCCCACAGCTATAACAGACCCACTGGGAGCTTCTGACCTCTTTATGTGAACTCAGTGAACTCATCAGATGACAGAGTTCACTGAGTGTCACTTGGATATAATACTTCATTTAGCTGATGAGCTGTGTGCTCCTACTAAGTACCAGATCCTGAGCTAGGACCCTGGAACACAGTGGGGAATAAAATGGACATGACCCTGTCCTTCTGGGGTCTACAGGCATCTCTGGAGCCACTGGGGTCTGCTGGGGTCACAGCAGACTCTGTTTCCATCCAGGGTCTTCTCATGAGAGGCCCCTGACGTTCCCCCTTTCTCTTTCAGTCTGCATGACATGCTGGGGTAGGGCTGTGACACACTGGGGCCTGGGCTGGGATGAGGGGCTGCCCACAGGCACAAGCAGGTTCCTGGCTGAGAGCACCTCTGGTGAAGGTGCCAGAGGTAATTGCCTTGTTATCTGATTACTGCTGGGTGTTGTCAGCCACCCTGATATCATCCTCAGCTCTGTCGGGCTCAGAGTCACTGGACATCCAGCAACCCAATGGGAAAAGCCGCCACACAGGTGTGAGCTGGGAAAGCAGGCCCAGTTCTAGGGGGTCCCATATGGGGAATTCACCCTAGTCACAGCTTTGAGTGCCAGCAATGGTCCGTCCTTAGATGGGGCTGATGCAGCAGCCCCAGGCCATGGTGGTAATGGTGTCTTTGGCCTAGCAACTCCTGGGAGAAATGAGAGGGAGGAGGCAGAAGGGGCTGCAAGGGGGGCCCTTTAGTTCTGACACACCTCCACCACTCATAAATAGCAACAGCAATGCCAACAATCAGCCTTTATATAAGGCCCCTGATCTTTTATCCAAAGCTCTGGAAACCAGATGCTTTTGGAAAGTCAGAATTTAGGGTTTTAGGAAGTTAATATGGTATAAATACTGTGTGGTGCCTTATCTCCCCAAGGGATCTGAGCAGTACCCCATAATCAAATGCACAGATAGATGAATGTTCAAGCCAAGTCAGAGAAGTGAAAGTGATAAACTACTTGACACCCATTCAGGAAGGGCTGATTGCCCAGCAAGTGGATTCATGATCACAAAGAAGGGATAGTGGAAAAGTGCTAATTATAGGAACAGTTATAACAATAATATTTTTTGTACAATTGTTTTTTGTATATCTTGTTCAAGTGGAAAAAATACTTCTGGAAAACTGCATTTGTGTTGTTGTACAACATACAGTTCAGGTAAAAACAGCATTTTGCTAGGCTGAGACCCACTGCCGTCCCACCCCCATTCCCATACCTGGTCTCCTACAGAGATGGTTGATCAGGGGAAGGGATGGTTGTCTGTGTGAGGAGATACCTGGAAGCACCCCTGGAGACCTCCTGCTTCATCGAACACCTGTCCTCCAAGGTGGGCAAGGAACATGCACAGTCTTGGTGGAGCCCCTGCTAGAGCTGAGTGCCAGCCTGGTACTTCTGCCTGAAAGAGAGGAAGAAGTCTCCCTTCTCCCTCCAGGGCTGGGAGGACTGTTCTTCTCTAGCTCCAGGTGAGTATGTGTGAGGAGGGTGGAGACATGGCCTCATGGAGGGGACAGGAGGACAGGGTTGTATCATACAACCTTGAAAGGACTTCTTGGTGTCAGGAATAGAACCCACAGAGCAGCCAAACTGCATGAGTTCATTATCCCTGACCTTGAATAAGGGAGCTCAAAAGAGAGGCAGTGTCCATGCTCTGGCCAGAGCCTCAAAGGGCATCGGGGGTCCTGGAGGCTTCAACTCTGGCCTCGAGTCACGGAGAATACCAGGGAAGGTGGGGGTGTTACAGGTGTGTCTGAATTTCCTGGGCATTGGTCCAGAGACTGAATTTTTAACTGCATTACCAGAGAGCATCTGCACACTAATGTTTAGGAACATGTGACAAAAGACAAGGGGCATCCCTGAGATTTAGGCAGCTGAGAATAGCAGTTTCAGCCTCCCCAGTCCAACAGGGAGGCTCTCCACCATTGTCAATTTTGTGAGGTCAGGGATTCTTTAGTGAGCATTATGACAATGAACATATGATGTGGACCCCAGCCTGCGGGGTCCGTGTGTTATGGCTTCAACAAACAAATTCACATGGACTACAGAAGTCCTGTGGAGGAAAAGGGATGGCATGGCCACTCTCTGAGTGAGAGAGGGCACCAACCCCTGCCTGGACAAGCTCTTATTGCTTTTCTGGGCACGTTACATCGAGGATGGTCCTCATTTACTATGCACAGGTTCACTTTAGGTGCTTACATTTTACAGAAAAGAAAGGGGAAGATGCTCCTAATTATATCAAAGCAGAAGGATAGTTGCAAATGTAAAGGGACAAGTGGTTGAACTGGCCAGATTCATCCTTGGGAGGTTTAGCATAGATTTTAGGAAGTTACTTAAAGGTATGCAGAAAACATTTGCTGCCTCAATTCAGAGTGAGGGAGTTTTAGCAAAAAACAAGTCTCATAGCAGCCTAGGTACAATGCAGGCCTGGTTCCCCATGGGAGAACCTATCCGTGGGCATGGTTCCTGTGTGCTGACCTCACTCCCCACTGGTTTTCTGATTCAGGGGCTGGGCTACATTCCCCATGCCACATGGAACAGTTCCCTATAAACTATAAACATGCACTATGTTCACTTGATTATTGTACTGTGTCATTCAAGAACCTGTTGAATAAGGTTCTGCCATTATGAAGGTCCCACTTCATATATACACTCAGAAAGGAATGAGCCAGTGGTGGAGTTGACATTCCAACACTGGTCTGCTGAGTCTGAGAGCTTGCTGTCTCCACCTGCTGTCTGTGACCTAGTACCACGGGAGCAATGTGAAGTCTCCACAGTGCTTGCACTGTATCTGGGACAACCAGGGAGATTATGATGCAACCAAGAGAATCCTAGGAAACTATTCCTCCTTTAGCTTTACCTTCTGTTTTTAAAACTCAATCCAAGGACTGTTAATCCAAGTAACACTGCCAAGTATTTATAGGTAATTTATAGTTTTCAAAGTGCAGAAGGACTTTGTTGCGATACTCTCAATGGAAAGGCAAGATCTGTAGAGGAACACTTTGTGTCTCCATGTCATCAGTTTGTGAACGGATGCTCACTGAGAAATGTGCCTCCCACGGCTGGGGGGCCAGCAATGAGGACTTGCACATCAGCCTCCTTTATGATTTTGCCCCCTTCTTCCTACTTCACACTTTCGAAACTCCCAGGCTCCCTGACGTAGCCTCTACCCAATTCAGTCTCAGTTTACCACTTTGGGTTCAGAGGGCTAAAAATGTATAATGACATAATTGACTGGTATTGTCATAAATAAGTGCACTCTAAGAGTTAATTTCAGGGAGTTGACATCAAAGGGGACCATCTAGCATAAGAGTAATGTTTTCTGACTCCAGGATCAAGAAACATCCCCTGGAGGATTGTGCCTTCATCAAACCAACCTCACTTCCACTATCTTAAAAAAAAATCTTAATAGGGAAAAATGAGCTCCTGTGAAACCCAGAATTCAGGTGTCTTCAGGTATGTTTGTGTCTGTTAACTAGTTGATGAGTTCATTTGGGGAATATTTTTTCTATTTTTTATTTCTCTTTTCTCCTATTTTCTATTTTTTCCTTCTTTTAAATTTATTTTTATTTATTTATTTATTTTCAGAGAGAGTGGAAGGGAGGGAGAAAGAGAGGGAGAGAAACATTGATCAGTTGCCTGTCACATGGCCCCAACTGGTGACCTGGCTGCAACCTAGGCATGTGCCCTGACTGGAAATCAACTGGTGACCTTTCAGTTAGCAGGCTGGCACTCAATCCACTGAGCATCACCAGCCAGGGATATTTCTATTTTTAATTACAGCTGAAAAACAATATTATACTAGTTTCAAGTATATGATGTAGTTATTAGACATTTATATAACTTACAAAATGGTCACCTTGATAAATCTAGTACCCACCTGACACCATGCACAGTTATTATAATATTTTGACTATATTCCTGATGCCATATTTTACAAGAGCTTTTTTTAGCAGTATAGTGCCATTTATTTTATTATAATTCTAGTTACCTGTAAGTAAAAGCATATTTTTAAATCTGGAAAAAACCCACCAAACTCTTATAATCATTACTCATATAAAGAAGAACTTCTACATTATACTCCCTATACTTCTGAATTATTTGAGTTTTTCCATAATACTCTATTTTCATGTATTACTTTGAAATTTGGAGTAAATATGTCTTTGAGACATAGTGAAAAACTATTTGTAGCTATATCTAGCCAATAAGATAAATAATATCATTTCTCAAAGGGTGTACTGGGCACTGTCCTCACAAAGGAGCCAGTGATTGGCCACAGTGAACTCTTTTTAAAAAAATATTTTTTCTTGATTATGCTATTATAACAGGGTGCAGCCAAGGAGGGGTGGGGGGGCAAATGGAGATTTGTAATAGGGTCCATAAGTCAGGGTGTCCAGAAAATATTAGAAAAATAAATACATATAGGATAGGATGTCCTCACCCCCACAAGCCTGAGCTAGGGGATGGGACGCATGGAGCAGGGCACATGCATGGAGCATGGAGCATGGAGCATGGAGAGTTGTTTTGAATAGCAACAGTTTTGGAGACAACCTCTAGAACAGTCATTTAACATATCTATAACCTTTAACTAGTTTCATAGATATGTTAAATAGCTGTGGCCATGCTTTGAGCCCAGGGGATGGGAGTGACCTCAACCCATGATGTAACTGGGAGGCAACTCCCTCTGGGTACAGCACCTGTGTGATAGCTTGGAGATGATTGGCTCCATACCATGGGGCCATGCCTGCCGGGACTTACTATGGCATCCCAGTAAAGCTGGAAGAATAGGGAATGCTGGCAGGTGTAACTGATTGTGGGAGGAGTTGGAAATGGTGCTTCAGAGGAAGATTGGCACTGGGATTTATACCCAGGTGCAGCAGCCATGCTGGGTCTTTTGGGACCATGCGGCTTTGGTGAAAGTTGGGACCTTAGGGTGCTCCCTTTTTGTCATGTGGCTTAGGAAGCAGGAGAGACTTTGCCTGAAAGAAAAGGGGTGAAAGGACTCTTGCTGGTGGGCAATGAGAAGGTGCCACATAGTTTTGGATTAACTGGAGAATGCAGTGGTGACACAGCTGATGGTGCTGGGAACTGAGGGACTACCTGAACCATGGACTTCTACTTCTTTTCCTGAGATACGGTACCCTGGGCTGGGCAAAGGGGAAAAGGAATAACTGTGTGTTTATGGGTATTCTAAAGGACTTTAGTATTCCTTTTTTCTAATATATTTTATTGATTATGCTATTATAGTTGTCCCATTTCCCCCCTTCATTCCCCTCTGCCCTGCACAGCCCCTCCCACCCATATTCCCCCCTTTAGTTCATGTCCATGTGTCATAAGTTCTTTAGCTTCTACATTTCCCATACTATTCTTGCCCTCCCCATCTATTTTCTACCTACCGCCTATGCTACTTATTCTCCATAATTTTCCCCCCTCTCTCCTCCTCCCACTTCCCTGTTGATAACCCACCATGTGATCTCCATTTCTGTGGTTCTGTTCCTGTTCTAGTTGTTTGCTTAGTTTGTTTTTCGTTTTGTTTTAGGTGTCGTTGTTAATTGTGAGTTTGCTGTTATTTTACTGTACATGTTTTTTTATCTTCGTTTTCTTAGATAAGTCCCTTTAACATTTCATAAAATAAGGGCTTGGTGATGATGAACTCCTTTAACT